>VXBP01000410.1:572825-589617 GCA_013400115.1 Rhinopomastus cyanomelas
TTAAAACCTGCCTGGATGTGTTCCTGTGTGACTTCGTCTAGGTGATCCTGCTGTGTCAGGGGGATTGGACAAGATCTTTCGGGGTCCCTTCCAATCCCTAATGATTCTGTTAAAAGGTGCTATTTTTCCCTTACAGAAAAACGTCTATTAGGTTCTGTTCTAAATGAGGTTATGCGAGTGCAGTTGGTCACAGTTACTTCTTCAGATACAGCCATATTGTTACAAGATCAATAACTCATTGATCGAAGTGATAAGAGAACTACTATAAGATTTCATGAAGTTGTTAATTAACAAAC
The DNA here is from genome assembly GCA_013400115.1 of Rhinopomastus cyanomelas. NCBI lineage: Eukaryota > Metazoa > Chordata > Aves > Bucerotiformes > Rhinopomastidae > Rhinopomastus > Rhinopomastus cyanomelas. The sequence continues at coordinate 573,122 of VXBP01000410.1, forward strand.
TACTAGTAGTGCTTACTAAATCACTGGGGTATTATTGCTTAATTATGTGCCTAACTAAGCATACCCTCTGCTCTAATTAGTAGAAAATGAGTTAAAAATATACAGGATGTGGCCTACTTCTGTTCCCAGTCACAGCTTACTCATTTTCTTTAATTTCCTGATATTATATCAGCGTGATAAAATATTCAACAGATGTATTTCATAGATCTGCTACCATTAGCGTCAAATTTGTTGATGCAGCCTAACTGGTATAGAGGTAAGTTTAGAAATTAATATTAATATATTGTTTACGAAGACTGCCAGTTGAGAAAGTACTTTAGCCATAAATAAATCATATTCATTCCAAGAGTCTGTGCTCAGATATCACTACATGCCAGTGTGAGATGTATTCAACCAGATTGGAGGTGTGCCACAAAACCCCATTGCGCTTGAGTGTCTATTGCTCTTCCAGTTCCAGGGATGGTGATTCAACTCCCTCCCTGGGCAGCCTGTTCCAAGGCCCGATGATCCTTTCAATAAAGATTTTTTTAATGCCCAACTTAAACTTCTACTTGTTCCTTGTGAGAAGAGACCAACCCCCACATCTCTTCATTTCAGATAGTTGTAGACAGCAGTAAGGTCTCCCTTCAATGTCCTTCATATACAGATAAACCTACTTTGATTAAATTTTCATTATTCAAATAAACATTCTCGGTATTCCTGTGATTCACCTTTTAAATTTTAAATATTTTAGTTATCATTTTAGAGTTTTTTCTTGTGTGAGTGTGTAGCAACTAAATTTGAGTGTGAAGTCTTCTACCCCTTTAAAAGGGGTAGCAGGTTTGATATAAAGTGTAAGTCCTTACACAGACCAGAATCACCTAAAGCCGCACATCCCACACTGAAGGGTGCAATGAAGCTGTCTAATCCCTGGCAATTAAGACAAAACAAACTTGACAGTGTGGAGTTAAGCATGACAGTAAGAAACCAAATAAAATCTTTAAGTATCAGGACAAAGGGAGAGTGAAAGTCATACTAAAAAGTAGTTCACTGGGAATTGTTATAGTCAACTTGAGTGAGGAACATAAAACCAGTGATGTGTGGATTCGCCTGCCTGAACAACACATAATTCCTGTAGAAGAGGAAAAGTTTTACAGAGTTAGCCCTCCAAGAGTTATAAAATTAATTCTTCTAAGGTGGTCCCACTGGGCATCTTCTAGTGCATATTGTCAGGTCTCTACACTGAAATGCCTCACTTGTGGATGCTTTGCTAGGCTCTCTCATTCTCCACCTCCACATATATTCAGAGCTTTCTTCCCATTTATTCCTTATAGGGGACTGCAGCAGATACACAACCTGATGCTGGACCAGAATGGGAAAGTGGTCTCATTGTAAGGATTTCCAGGCAGAGATTCTGCATGGAGAAGCAGAGCAACAAGCTAAACATAAGATCAAAGGGCAAATGATCCCTGCCAGAGGCTGGATGGGGTCTGGAGCAAGCCACTGCATGCAACCCTGCTTTGAGCAGGGGGGTTGCAGTAGATGATCTGCAGAGGTCCCTTCCGACCTCCACTATTCTGGGATTTCATAAAATGAGGTCTGTTAGTGTGTGTGTATCAAAGTGAGTTTCCTCAGTGTGGCAGAACATCTCCCAACAGGAGCACAGAAAGAATTTAGCCTCCTCTAGAGAAGTCAGTTGCTCATAACAAACATCTTGATATATATGGCAGATGCCTGTGGGGAGATAGACAACTCTGTTATTGTCTGCTGGCAATAACATATTTCTGCAAGATGTTTTATTGCCATCAGTCATATTTCCCTCAAGTGTGCTCAAGGGGCAAACAAGTCTTGAATATCCAGGAGATGACTAATGCACAGGTGTAGAAGAAAACTTCTTCAATAGTGTCAACTTCTGATGCTTAAAAAGTGATGCCATGAATATACGTCTGTGCTGCCACCCTCAAAAAAACATTCAGGGGGTGTGGAACAAGTTCTTTCTTCATAAACTCTTCTTTTCCATTAGCTAGACTTCTAGGTTTGCAACAGTCTGAGGCACAGGGTCATATATTGATCTAAAGTGCAGAGGAAACATATAAGAAATTGGTGAAATTATCAGTGCCTCACGTGTTTTAATTCAGGTTTCCCATCACCTAGCTCCAAAGCCTCTCTAGAATTTCTGATGCATGACTCTTCCTATATCTAACAGGTGAAAGCCCCAAATTCAGTGGTTACCTTTCACAAAAATGCCCAGCACACAATTTTACGAATTCTAAGAATATTGGAGAAGGGCAGTATGTTCATTTCTGTCTGAATCAAAAATAAAACCAAAAAGCCAACCCCAAATTTAAATATATATGGGTTTATTTGTTTTTCAATGCATTTGATTTACAGAGTTTAATGATATAATTTGTAGCTGTTTGCTTACTGTTCCTTGCTTGATAGCTCAGAGCAAAAAACTTGTTTATTTATCACAATAGGTAGATCTTCAATTCCCACTCAATTCAAGTTTTCAAAAGACAAGTAATTTCCTCCTTTTCTATTTCACGAGAAAGCAAAGATAAATATAATCTTCCCTACCTGTAATTGCACTGATAAACTATATATATATATATATGTGGCCACAGATAAAGGTATCACATCTGTTTTAGTAACTTCAGCGCTATGAATATTACCCTATTTATTTCTAGCCATATGAATTTGACAGTATCCCCTTCAGATTTCTATTCTATGGCACGTCAATAATCTTTGAAAAATGCATTTCTTTGCTTCGTGAGACAGGGTTGATAAGGTAAACTATTAGAAAAGACTTTAAGCATTTGAGGAAATTTCAAGGTCGTGTGCTGGGATGCTTAGCTGCTTAGCTGCTGTTCTTAGGTTCATTCTATGTCATGGATTAGTAATACTGAAAACTGTTTGCATTATCGTGTTTAACTTTAAAGAGTTGCTATGAATATGCATATGTGCCTAGAAACTTATAACTGGGCTTTATAAATTGAAGAGGTGTCCCTCCCTTCCTTCCTTCCTTCCTTCCTTCCTTCCTTCCTTCCTTCCTTCCTTCCTTCCCCAGCGTGGGATTCACAGGAGACATACTCACTAGAGCTTGCTCTCTGCTGCTGCTCTTCACAGCCCCAGAAAGCCAGTGCCATGCTGCAAGCCAGGAGCATCCTCTGTGTTGAGGTCTGACAAGGAACAGTTTTTCCACTTCAGGCTTTGACATCATCTCCAAGTCAGTTTGCTCACTACTACCTTGATTTCTATACAATTGGACAGGGCATTCCAGGCGGGTCACTTCTTCCAGGTAGCCACCTAACTGCCATAATGAGAAATGCCTCAGAGCCAGGGCATTTCTCAGAGCTCAGTTCTGTCAAACATAGCAGAGCAGAGAAGGAAGAAGGAATTGAATCAAATTATTGATTCCCTTCTGCTTGAAGCATTGTTCCTGTTGTCCTGTGAATCGTTGATGAAGGCTTCCCACTGTTTCCTTTGGACTTGGTCTCATACTTTTATGGACATTTGACTGTTTTTCCTGGAATTCAGCCTAAAGAATTCAGTCTTTTTCTTGGTATCATTATGTTACTCTTGGTTCAACACTCACTGATGCCCTTCAGTGATCTGCAAATGCACGTTAATGTGTCTCACAGGAGTGTTGGGTTATCTGGATGTGATGCTTGTAGTTAGGCAAGGGGAACCAGAGAGGCAGGCTGTCCATACCCCAGGCTACCTTCTGCCCTCCCTGCTCAGTGCAGTTGGCCAGTGCATCATTGAACGTAATTCATTCCGTTTCTGTGGCAATGTGAAAGGTGTGTGTACTTCATGACAGCTGTCTGCACATAAATGAATCTCATCCCTGGCAAATGTCTAGAGGCTGGAACTGAGCCCAAGAGTCCTTGGAGTCCTTGTATTCAATCTTAGACTGCACTACCTTCTAGTGGCATTTTACAATATTTTCTGCCTTTTAACTTTGAAGCCCTTGCTGCCAGTCATCAGGAGGCTCTGAGGCACAGTTAAAATAAACACAGGCAGCTTTCCAGTTTCTAATAAATCACAAATCTTTTTATTTTCTCAGGAGCAGTAAAAATAACATGGTAAAAAAATCTTACTCTATTTCATGGACTCTGGTCTCATCAACCCGTAGCTGAAATTTCAAAAAAAGTATTTGCTGTCTTCTAATGCCTGTCTGCATCTCACACAACACCTGGCTGATGTTAATTATTCCATGGTTGATTGTTGGACTTAATAGTGGATTGGTTTGTTGCAGTGTATTCAGGCATTCCTCAAGTCTGAAACTGAAGGTGGAAGGGTCGGAGTGTTTGAGTCTGTGCAGTGATGTTGGAATAGGTACTTGCTTGTTAGTGGTTTCATTTTTCTTTGTTGGTTATTTTCCTGCAAATCAGGAATAACAGTAAATTATAAAGCAAATTGGTTTAGATTAAATTATAATGAGAGTATTTCAGGCTGCATTCTGCATGGATGACAATACAGGAAGACTCTAGCTAACTGCAAGTGTGCTTGTAAGGGCTTGAGTTCTGACCCAGCTTTTAAGCTTGTGCGTGTGAGGTAGCCCAGGAGTGAGCTGATGTCCTGGTTCCAGCTGAGCACAGGGTCTCATTGAATGGGACTTGCTGGCTTGATTACTAAACTATCTTTTGACCTAGAAGATGGAAGAGGTGAAGATTAGGAATTTCTTTTCAGGGATAGGAAGAAGGTGGTGTGGCCCACATGTAATGCTGTAACCTGACAGCAAGAGATCATCTTACAATGGAAGTTTTAAGGGAAGATGCTGATCTCTGTGTGAAAGAGCCACATAAAAGTGCAGTGAATTGTCTGGCCATGGGCTGGCAAGGAAGGGTGGAAGGAAGTATGGTGCTGTGCTGGGCTAGTCATGGTTATACTGAACAGCAATGACAAAGGTGCATTGGCATAATCTATGAGCAAAAAAGGTTGTGAATTATGCCTTTCCAACTCTTCACAGTAGCAGGATGTTATTACCTAAGTATCTGGTTCACAACTGTGTAAATGTTGCTTCTTTAATATTAATCTTCTATGACAGAGAGTTGTTAAGAGTTTGGCAGCGTTTTGCCTAAGTAGCCAGATGCTACTCTACAGTCAGGCGGATGAAGAAGTGAAATCTGTGCCTATCTGGTGTGTGTCTGTGTATGTCACGTAGGTACTGCATCTGCATAATGAGCTATGAAACCAGAGGGTACAGCTGGGCAAACAAGGATAAAAAACTGAACCAGAACTGTCAGCAACTTGTTGCTCTTCATAGGAGCTCAGGATAGCCTTGCTCTGGTTTTTCATCCAGCTGTGGTGCTGAAGCTTTGATACATGAACAGTAAGCTCTGGAAGCTTTCTTAATGCCTTCAGCTTTGTGGAGAAATGTCATCATGTCCAAGTGAGACTAGCTGTCTTGTTTCCTATTTTTGCTCCTGCCTAGGCTGTGAAGCACTGCATACCTGTTCAGACAAACAGCTGTATCCTGCTGTAAAACTGAAGCGTTGCCTTGCTTGAAATTTGGTCTTATCCTTTCGAGAGTTATTGGCTGCACAGGACTTACCTTAATTCTTCCCCATGTGTACACAGCTGAGTGGTTTCTAAAAAAATAAGATCAAGTGCAACAAACTCTGTGAAATGTCAGGGTTTTTTTTAGAAGAAACCACAGAGGGAAATGTTAGATCGCGTGCTTTTTTGATCATTTAAGATCCATCAGTAGAAACTTCTATCACTCAGTTCAGTAAAAGTAGAAATACACCCATAAGATGTTAGAGCAGGGAGTGGGAATGTGGCACAAGTGTAATGAAGTTGTAAAAATACTGTGGTTGTATTTACTTGCTCCAGTTGAACACAGGAAAATCTGCGAGAAAGACACTCAGACCAAGACTAAATGAAAATATTCAGCGTAGCAGCCGATAAATGTCCTGCAACAGGTGTCTGGACTGCTAAATGCTCATAACAATCATAGTTGTACCAGCCCTTCCATCTAAACCCAGTGGAGACTTTGTAGTTTCTTTCATTAATTAGGGCTGTTTAGATGATTTTCTTTAACTGAAGTTCATTAGACCTTTATAGAGAGATTTTCAACAGGAAAAGCTGCAGTTTGCAGTTTGATTGACCAGATTCATGAGTTCACAAGAATTAAAAGTGATCAATAAAAATGAATAGATTATCTAGTGCTAGGTTGTGTTTTTCAGTCTGACAACTTCCTATATGTAACTACTAATTCTATGTGGGTTTATGTCAGCTGTGCAGAAGTCAGTGAGTACCTCACGTGCAGGAGAGAACAGGAGAAAAACCTCCTAACCTGCTAATAACGTTGGGCTTTTTTTTCCCCTAAGATTGGAGAAATTTTGGGCTCCCATACCACCCACATCAAAGCAAAGTGTGTATAAAGAATTTCTGCAGTGGTGCAGTTTCACTCTGCAGCTGGGTTTGCTCTGAGCTCATATGAAGCAGATCTAGCTGCCTATTGCTCTCTGTTGTACTAAGTTAATGGGAACATTGCTTGTGGGACTGTTTGGCAACACAGATCAAGGGATGATCCCAGTTAAAATTAAAATGAGCCTCAAAAGACTGGAGCAATGCAAGTGTTGCCAAGAGAAATGTTCTAGCTTGACTTTTTACTGACTGTTTTTACTGAGTGTTGACAGGGATGAGTGTGCAAGAGAGGTCTAGCAGGAAATTCCTGCCCTTTTCACTATTTCTGTGTGGTGGTGGGAGCCAGAAGACCTAGTCACAGGCTTGGGGCAATGTCCTTCCTGTTGCAGTATGGACAGCGGATGTGGGCCCTCCTGTGAGGAACTCCCATCTAGGAGTATGCATGCACAATCAGCCTTGTTTTGGTACTATGCACTCCTCAATCTCTTCTGAGTGAGTCTGAGTCTGAGTCTGAATGAATGATGTTTTGTTTAACTACCCGCTCCTGCCAGTTAATTTAATTCTCATGCACACGTAGTGGTGGACCTTGTCACCACATTGAAGTGATATGTCTGAATCAAAAAGAAAAATCTCTATTTATATCTTAAAACCATGAACATTTGGTGAGGGTTTGTAGGTTGTTTTTATTTGTTTTGGTAGTGCTTTTTTAAAAAAATTGTTTTAGTGTAACTTGTTTTAAGAAAAATTGTTCCTTGGCTGGAAAAAGAAAAGCCTCGAGGAAGTTTTTAAGTCATTAAAAAACTTGAATGAATTGAACACTAGATAAACCCATTACCATCACAATCACTATTATGGTGCTTCTGGGAGGGGAACAGAGCCTGTTATTTAGGCATTTGGAACAGAGAAGCAGAGAGCAGTTAGGGAAAAGTTTAGCCTGTTACATCCTTACAGTAGCTGAAAACAAGTAAAGTAAGATATAAAATAATCTTATAGTTCTGATGCCTGAAATTAACATTTACACCAAATAACCTGAATGAAATTCTTGTCAAAATAATATAAACTATAAATACTGTAAGTATTCCTTTCCTGTCTATAAATATTCTTTTCCTACCTACTTATGTCTCAATTCTATTGCTAATTATGGCTGAGAGAGGCCTCTCAGTTTCGTAATGAACGACGATCCAGAATCTGTCTCAGTTTTTGTTAGCAGTATTTTTTTGAGTTGATGATCCAATATACTGTGAAGACAAACCACTTTTTTAAAAAAAGGATGTTGTGATTACTCATGCTAAGGTTCATTCTCCTGTCCTGCTCCATAGTTATTTAAACATTTAATTGAATTGTGAAGCTTGCAAAGCACAGATCTGAAGCAGATGCAGCAAAACTATTCTTGGTATATTTCTAGATGTGTCTTAGGTGGCGTTGAGGTGGGAGGGAGATGCTTTCATTAGGAACAGGGCACTTGTGCTTTCCAAAAAATAGTGGGTGATCAAGGCTGCCGTGCTCCTGACAAGGGTGGTCTGAGCCTGCACAAGAGTCTAATCCTCTCCCTTCTCCCAGAACTAGTTTCTCTGCAGCCAAGCAATCAGGCAGTTCAGGAAACTGATCTGTTCCCAAAGCAAAAAATTATTAATATTCAGCTTAATCAACTTCCTGATGAAAGCTGGCTGCGGGGCCCAGTATGCCATGCTGGTGCCAGCACAAGAGAGAGAGGGAGCAGGCAAGCTTGTGGATGGGAAAAAAAAGGCAAGCTCAGCATTAAATCAATTTGACCATGAAACTGCACTTCAAGTCTAATAAAGCACATAATGAATTGCTGTTCAAAGCTCTGGTATAAAAACCTTTAATGTGTGTCAAAAGCAGAGCTGTATTCAAAATAGTTGGCAGAGAGTGGCTAGTAGGGGGATGCGGGGGTCAGAGTACAGGAGGCACATCCATGTTGTATCTGGATCTATCAGACTGCTAGTCCAGCCTGGTTCTGGTGCGGTGTGAGTGATGGGTCTTCACCAGACACAAGTAAGTGAGCAACAGCCCCTTTATTGGGTTGAGTGCACCTGAAGTGAATTTCCATTCAAATTTCTCCATCTCTTGAGCATTCTCTGGGGAAACTTCTACACTTCACTTCCAAGACTTTCCCAGATGGCTACTCTGATATCCCAGATGTTGTTTGTTTATTCGTTCGTCACTTTAAAAAGAATAATATCAAGAAAGTTAGAAAGAGATGTGTTTGTTCTTCATCAAAGGAAGGGGAAGGAGACTTGTCAGTTGCCAGCATCTAGGTTTTTGAGGTCAAAAAGGTGGTCACAAACAGGAGCTCCTCTCATAAAAGAGTCTTCCCCATTCTTTTTCTTCTAGAAGGTTTCTACTTAGTGAGAAGCTGGGCTTTAGAAACTCCACTCCTGTAGAGATGGCAGCTCTGTAGGCACTCAGGAGGAGCTATTTGCATGTTGTGTCTGGGATATTTCTCTTCACTAATGATTAGGTTGATAACAACTCTGCTTGTGACAGCAGGTGGTAGAAATCCATGAGCATCTCTGGGGTACCTCTGAGAGTTACGATTCTGCTCCTCATTGCTCTTTCATGAGGTTACAATACACAAGTTTTGCAGACATACTAAGGTGGCTACATGTCACATTAAATGTTTGTAGGAAGCTGAAGAGTTTTGCCTTTTCATTTTCAGGGACCTATTTCAAAGGCACAGTTAGCCAGCCCCTACTGACAGCTCTGTCAGATCATCCCATCTCTTATGAGTATTGCAGAGAACCTCGTATTTATGAGATCAGCCTTTTGCAAGGGTTCAAATAGCAGGAAGCAAAGAAAACTTGAGTGCAAAAGTTCAAGCATCAGCAGCCCTCCCTCTGGACCATATTGAGCTCTCTAGGGCATTCAGGACCTTTTCTGCCACACTGCTATGCTGAATAATGGGATTCCTTTCTGAATTGCACGGCTCTTTCAAAGTGTTGCTTCAGAGATTGAGGAGGACTTGAGCTGCAATCAGTCTCTTAAATGCTATTACTATAAAGATTGTATCTCCTGTCCATTCATTTGTCAGAAAGCATTTTTATAGCAGATATGGCTATAGAACATTTGTCATCCGAGACTAAATATAATAGAAAACCTGGTGCTTCACATGCAACGCACAGTTCTCTCTCTTCCTCTCATTGGGACACAAGTGTTCAGAAGGAGACTGTGGTCTCTGACAGTTTTGCCTGCTCATGCTGTGGCTTGTTTTCCAGACTGGCAAGGGAGGTGTCAAAGTCTGAATAAACTGATGGCAGAGAGAAGGTCCGGTCTGCTGCTTGGTTAGGTCCTGCAGGAGCTGCAGCAGGCACACTTCTTGTTTTGCTTACAGATACGGGGCCGATACACTGGTGTTCTCCACACCCCTGATCACAGCAGTGGCTGAAGTGAATTTCAGTCTCATGTCTAGCAATGCTCACAGCCTGAAGATAAGTTTTAATTGAGCTTGCAGTAGCTTTTCTTTTGTTGAAAAAGTGTTCATATTCATTTGTTGAAGCATCTTCTAGGAAAGCTCATGGGCAATTTCAGGCTTTGACTGGATAGAGCTCATTAACTTCCACCCAAGCTAAATGTCAATTTACATACTAATGTCAATTTTCTTTTACCTCTGTGTCCCCAGCCACATTTTTTAGAAAACCAAATGCTTAAAGTAATTTTTAATCCATAAAATCACAACAGTTAAGAAATAGGCCCCACATGTATTTCTCCAACAGGAGCTATTATATGAGGCACTGCAAGCTCTGGGCTTGTTCTCTGACTGCCTCAGAGGAGAAGCAGGTTCTTTAAGAAATTCCAGCAAAAAATTGTAAATGTAGGGAAAAAAACCAAACCCATGAAATTTCTGGAAAACACTGAATGGGTTGGGTTTCTTTATCCCAACTTTAACTCATCAGGATAAATCCATCTGTAATTGGTAATTAAAAAGATTAATAGCAGTGGTGTAGGAGGCAATGAATAACCATGAAAGAGAAGAGACCCTTTTTCTCCTTTTGCAGCCCATGCACTTAGGAGGTAAATCTGTAAGACATAAAATAGGAAAACTTTTTGCTTCCATCCAATAAACATGCCAGACTTGCTCCCAGGTGACTTAGTTAAACAGAAGTTGGCTCACATTAATTTAAATGTCCCACTCCTTTGGGCAGAAATGTTTTAGTGGTCAAGATTCATGCCGTGAGCTAAGTAACAACCAAAAAGAAAGGCTTTTCGAACCGTTTTCCCTAACACTGTGTTTTTAGGTTTTCTGCATCTTTCAAGCAGCTTGTGGTGCTTGTTCTTAAACTGGGATTTTATTCTAGGAAGACCTTGTAACTTCTGTTAGAAATGAATTTCCTCAAGCTATATTTGTGGTTTGTTTTCCTTCTGAAAAGAATATTTTTGCTGTATTTCACTGCTTTTGGAAAAGTCGAAGGCACATGCTGCCAGCATAAGGAAAAATATGTATGCAGAGCATCTGAGCCAGAGGAGATTTAGCTCTCATCCAAACAGGAAACAAGAAAAGTACCAATTCTTTGGCCTCTAGCAGCAACCCAATAAGGCTGGTAAAGGGAATGTTTCATATTCATAAAAATATTAGCAATTGCTTTTTAGCTTACACAGTGCAGCAAGGAGCCCTGTTTTGACTAAGCCTGCATCAGGAGGTGACATTTTCTCTTTTTTAATGAAAATTTCAAAATGGGAAAATAAATTTAGCACTAGAAGGGCTATGGATGGGCGTATTCCTGCCCCTGTGTAAATCACAAGGGATTTACCATGACTATGAAATTTTTGGTCTTTGAAGCCTTCCTCTCAAATATACAAGGTGGGAGTTACTCCTGCGTATTATTGCTCCCCTTCCACAGGACCCAAGAGTTGCTAGCATTTGCAGATTAGTTGGTGCTCCCAAAGATTTAATTTAGTAAACTCAGCCAAGTAGTGTTTGCACCACCACCATTTTTGGACACCACTTCAGATAATCTTTGTAGACATGCCAAGAACTAGGAGGAAGCTTTCTTGACAATGGAGCAGCTTCTTACAGGTAAGGTGAGAGGGGAGGTAAAGTAGCATGACTAAACTTTTCCATTTCTGCTGTTAATAGCTTCTGGTCTTGGTCCAGTAGCCTGTGATCCAATTTCTAGGTTATGGTGTGTGTATGATATATATTTTTGTCACCTTAGAAACGTGAAAGTACTTGCTAACTGGCTGAAGAACCTCATGGTGACTGGAAAGTAATATTTTGTAGCTATGAGGACCCTGAAGTTTATAGACCTAAGTATGGTACAAGCCGCAGATGAAACAGCTGCATATGCAGATTAGCACATTGATGTCACTTGCTGACAGGGCCAGGCAGCTTGTCCACCCTGCAGAGAAATAACCTTGGATTCACGTCACTGTAGGTGACACGACAAGGCTCACCTGCTGTGCAGCCTTAAGCATCATGCAAGACTGTAAAGCTAGTCAGTCTGCAGACTTATTTGCGAAGCATCAGACCTGCAAGTGTTTGGGTTTACTTGACACACAAAATAAGCATCAGATAAAATGCAAATAGGATAGTGCAGAAATGTAAAACTCATTGTATTTTCAGATGTACCTGTAAACCTGTTGTTAGTCCCTTCAAGTGATGGTAGAGGTAGGCTGATATGCACCTGACTTGCTTTACGTCAGGAATGAGAGTCACCGTGTTCCCAGAAGACAATTCCAGGCTGATCTCTGGAACGGCCAAGCTCCTAATTAATCTCTTGGAAAAAAATGTGTATTGTTTATAATGTCAGAAAAAAGTTTAACAGATCTCTGTTCCCCTTTCAAGTTGTTCTGTGATGAGTATGGTGACCGAAGACGCAGGGGATAAGTTCACATCCCTTTACAAATCCGAGTCTGTGATATGTGCATTATTTATATTGCAGACTGAAGTGAAGTTTTGGTCTGTTGAGCACTGTTTTTTTACAGTAGAGTGCAGAGAGATTATTCAGCCCAGGTGTTTCTGTAATTGCAGTGCACTGGGGACAGTGCTGGGAGCTGAGTGCATCCCAGATTTACCCTTTCAGCTGGATGATGCAGTGGTTTAGTGTTAGTACACAAGCCAATAATATAAATTCATTGACAAACAAGGCAGGTGGGTGGCTTTAAACTGCTGAGTTTTGATTGCACTTGTTGGCTTTATCTTTTGTTTGCTTTTGTTTAGGCCTTCATACCAGTATAACGATAGGAAAAGGTGAACCTGTCCATTAAAACTGGAAGAAAACTACCTGTAGGCTAATCTTCAGCACAGCGAACATGTGCCTTCTACTGTGATCGTTGGCCTCACGTGGCGATCCCACAAAGCAGGGTTGTTTGCACCCGTGCTCTGTGTAGGAGCTAAGGAAGGGACAAAGGAAGGAAAAACAGAATAATCAAGTGCTACTTCCTAAATTTTGAAACCTGGAGTAATGCTCCACTTGGAGCCCGTTTTACAGCATTGCCTCAAAGTACTTGTGCGTAGGCTGGGCTGCTTAATGCAAGTCTGATTTCCTCCAAGAATACAAAGCACCAATCTTCTGCTGTACCAGTGTGGCATTGGCTGTGGGTGATCTAGCTTGGATGTGTACCAATGTCTTCTAAGAAAAGACCTGTATATTTTCTGACTGATGTGGTATTAGGTCATAGACTGGACTTGATGATCTTAGAGGTCTTTTCCAGCACCAGTAATTCAGTGGTTCTGTGATAATCTGCAGTATTGCCATGCCAGTGATGTCTGGGGCTTTTAAATAAGGTATTTGTGACTGCTGTATACTATATACTAAACACTGTCTCTTGGTGCAGTTTATCATTTGATTCCCCATCTGGATCTTTCTGACAGAATATGAAATCTGACATTTGTCATATATTTCATACAGTCAGTCTGTGTTTATCATTTCCAAGTAATATTTGAAAGGGCAGAAAAATATGAAGAAAGCAATCCATGCAGGTAGGTTTCCAGGAGACAAGAAAACATCATTAAACCTCTTAAAGTTCATCCAGCTGAATCCCTGATATTACAAGTTAGCCACCAAGACAGGTCGCCAAGTTTAAAAGTAAACAAAAGTGAAGTCAAGTCTAACTTAGCTGCCGCTGCTAATATGACATCGGCTTATCTTTGAGATCCTTCTTCAATACTCTTTAATTAATTAGATTGTACTATTTGTTTTAAGATTGGATTTTCATGAGATTTGTTTCTGCCTATTTCAGAACTATTTAATAAAGTTGCTGTGACGAAATCTGCAGGACTAGAGTTAAATCACTGCTGAAGACCAAGGAAGCATGGTTTGGCTGCTACTCTTGAGATTGAGCTTTACAGAGGATTTTGCCAATTCTTTTCAGATCCAGGACAAAACCTATGCAGCTTTTAGTTCTGTTTAGATGTTTGGCACTTACGTGTGACATGATTTCACTGTGTTGAAGTAAAAGGCATTCTGAGGAACTAAAAGCATGTTTTTTACATGTATGCTTCTTACCTGATTAAAGTGCCTTGGTGTCATGACAGCATCTGCCATGAGCTCTCTCTTAATATGCTGCAGTCTTCAGAAAGAAGATTCATTTGTTAAACTGCGTGTGTAGTCAAATCCTAAAAATAATAATACTGCACTGGTGTCCTATGTGGAACTCCAATCTTCAAAAAGGGAAAGGAGGAGGACCCAGGTAACTGTAGACCGGTCAGCCTCACCTCCATCCCAGGAAAGGTGATGGAACAATTTGTTCTAGAGGCTGTCTCCAGGCACATCAAGGACAGGAGGGTCATTAGGGACAGTCAGCGTGGCTTTACAAAGGGCAAGTCATGCTTGGCCAACCTGATAGCCTTTTATGAGGGCATAACTAGGTGGATGGATGATGGCAGAGTGGTGGATGTGGTCTATCTTGACTTCAGTAAAGCATTTGACACAGTCTCCCACAGCATCCTCACAGCCAAACTGAGGCAGTGTGGACTAGATGATCAGGTAGTGAGGTTGATGGTGAACTGGCTTCAGGATAGAAGTGGAGTCTTGCATCTGGGCAAGAACAACCCCAGGTACCAGTATAGGCTGGGCACTGACCTGTTGGAGAGCAGTGTAGTAGAAAGGGACCTGGGGTCCTGGTGGACAGCAGGATGACCATGAGCCAGCAGTGTGTTCTTGTTGTGAAGAGGGCCAACAGCATCCTGGTGTGGATCAGAAGAGGGGTGGTTAGCAGATCTTCTCCCCCTCTACTCTGCCCTGGTGAGACCACATCTGGAGTATTGTGTCCAGTTCTGGGCCCCTCACACAAGAGAGATGCTTGGAGAAGAGGAGATTGAGGGGTGACCTCATTAAAGTCTATAAATATGTGAGGGGTGGGTGTCAGGAGGATGGAGCCAGGCTCTTCTTAATGTCATCTAGTGATAGGATGAGGGGCAGTGGTTGTAAGCTGGAACATAGAGGATTCCACATAAATATGAGAAGGAACTTCTTTATAGTGAGGATGACGGAGCAATGGAAGAGGCTGGAGGTTGTGGAGTCTCCTTCTGTGGAGACATTTAAGACCTGCCAGGGTGGCTGTGGCGGTGAGATTGGACTAGAGGACCTTTGGATCCCTTCCGATCCCTAACGATTCTATGATTCTGTGATTCTACCTGCCCTAAGATAGTTTTCATGTGTTCTTGTGCAGTCTGGCATTGAAGCCAGGGTGAGCTTGATCAAGGATGTGTTTTGAGCCAATTTTCTGGATCTAAAAACCCTCATTATTCTAAAACAGAAAACAGGATTTTCATTAATTGATATTTAGGATTTACAAATTCAGCATCTCTGCCATACTAGCTTTGATAAGCTTCTCTTGTTTACTGGCTGAAGTAATTATCTGTCATAATTCCAGTGTTCCTTTCATGTGTCATCTGCACTGTATTGTTCATTAAGAGGACAAATACAGTCATGCTTGCAAGTCATGTTCTTTCACCTGAACTCAACTTCATCATTTTCAACTGATGTTTCCCTGTAGAGTAAAAACCTAGAAGTGAAGGAGATGTCAGGAATTTCCTGGGCACGGTGTGTTCAGCCTGCCTTGGAAATGAATCCTACACAACTGTTCCTGCAAGCAGTGGGGATGTAATTTTCAGTGCCTTTTTCATCTACCAAATGCAAACAGACAGTGTGATGAGGGAGTTAGAGATGCACAGATCACACTATGGCTGGGACACTGAGGTGGTGTTGGTCCAAGCCATTGAAATGATTCCTGCTGATTCCCATAGTTCATGCATTTAGGAGACAAAAAATAATCTCTATAAGAGAAGAAGGGGGAGATTCTTTTCAGGTACAAAACAACAGCTGTCTTTGTTCTGTGTCAATCGTTTTAATTGTGGCTATTGCAGTAGGAGGGCCACTAAAATGCTCAGGGGAATGGAGCAGGATGAGAGAGTTGTGGCTCTGGGGGTCCTTCTTTTGACCTTCCAGTACCTGAGAGTGTCCTACATGAAGGCAGGGGAAGGTCTTTTCAAGTGAGTTTGTACAGCTAGAACAAGGAGAAATGGGTTCAACCTGGGAAAGGCTAGATTTAGCCTGGATATTAGAAAAAAGTTCTTCAATGTGAGGATAGTTGATGGCTGGAATGGGCTGCCGAGAGAGGTGTGGTGGGGACCCCATCCCTGGAGTCATTTAAGGTCAGGCTTTTGAGGAAGCTCTGACCTAGGTGGAGTTGTCCCCGTGTAGGGAGGTTGGACTAGATGACCTCTAGAGGTCCCTTCCAGCCTGGAACATTCTATGGTTCTATGACTCTGCCCATGATGATTTCAGTGAGAGCATCTGGGGAGGCCTTAAAAAGATTACTCACAGTGCTAAATTTATGTGGTAATATTGCACCTGAGCTGATCTTGTCTTCTGGAAAATACTGGGTAAGATGTGAGTGTGGCACAGTCCACATCAGTAGAGCTTTGGCTGTAAAACACACAAGTATTATGAAGATGTTTATAGTGTGATTGGTTGGAGTTTGCTTTACTTTTGTATTACCTTTCAGCAAAATGAGAGAGTGGTTGTTGATGGATCCATGTCCAAGTAGACGCCAGTGACAAGTGGAGTCTCTCAGGGATCAGTCCTGGGACCAGTCTTGTTCAACATTTTTGTTGGTGACGTGGACAGAGGCATTGAGTGCACCCTCAGCAAGTTTGCTGACCACACCAAGCTGTGTGG
>VXBP01000410.1:589881-622610 GCA_013400115.1 Rhinopomastus cyanomelas
CTGTGTGATCCTGATGTGACAGAGGGATTGCACTGGATGATCTTTCGAGGTCCCTTCCAATCCCTAATGATTCTATGATTCTATGAAAATCTTGTGAGGAAGTTCTTGGGGTTTTTTGGATAGCACTTTAATAACAAGGTAGGCGAACGTGAACTGCAGTTACTGGTGTATGTCTGTTGTAATGTTCAGCTTCTGAAGTTATTGCAAGTGTATCTGTATGCCAGCACTTGAGTTGCAAGAGCCTCTTCTTTGTCCTTATTTTTCTCTTGAGTTCTGCTTTCATATGTACCTGGTGTCTTTGCTGGAGATCTAAGCTTGTGTTATCCTTTCAGAAGCAGATCAGAATTCTAAAAATCAATTATCTCCTCCCAGCAGTTAAGGTGGCAAATGTGACATGGGAGAACTATGGACAGGAAAAAATTCTTCTTTGTATATGGAAAAGTCATAAACACATTAAAAAACATTTGTACCTGACCTGAGAAGTGCTGTTTTTTGAACTGAGCTCTCTTGTGTCTATAGAAGGGTTGACAATGGTTTTTCTTCCTCTGCCTCACTATTTCTTCCTTCTTTGGTTTCTTTCTATTAAGAAATTTGTCTGCTTCTGGTTCTTAAGACCTGAATTTGTAATTTTCATTGTAGAATATCCAGAGTCTGATTAATTCATAAGATGAGACCCAGTGAGTGTGGGTAACTCAGCTGGTGAGGCTGTAAAAACCGCAGGGAGAAGATGAGGCCTTTGGCACTTGGTTATTTAGTCGATGCATTTGGGATCTGTAATTGCCCCATTAAGAATATGAACGCTGCTGATCTGTTTGCTGCACCGTGTCGCAGGGAAGTGCCTTTGCAGAAAATTTAAGCAAAGGATAGGGTAGCAACTGTGTCTTATTGGTTTGACTTTTGTAAAACTGAAGGGGCTTAAAACAGAGAAAGTGCTCTTTCCCAGGGTTTTTGGCCCCATTTTGAGATGGGTTCGAGACCACAATTAAAAAAAAAAAAGAAAGGAAAAGAAAAATCAGCTAGATCTCAGCGAGATCTTGGATAGAGTTTACCAGACAGTGGATAGCTTAAGGAAAATGGAAAGGGTTTATTAACTTCATAACTATATATAGAAAGAAGAAAGAAAAAGAAGTGAATCAAGTTAATGCACACAAACCAGAAACTCCATCACAAATCCCATCACATGTTCTGAGAGAAATACAATTGGAGATTACTACCGTATTGGTCCTTGGGTTTTTTATATTAGAGATGTGGGGAAAGCGTGTCAGTCAAGCGGAGAGGGGTACAGCCACCCTTTCTTCTATTCGTTCTGAGAGACCCTCCAGGTCTTCCGTAAGTCGCACATCCTGATTTGCAGACGCTGAACCCTTGGCCGTTCCAGACTGGCAAACTCTTCAATTCTTCAGTGTGGCTTGTCTCACAAAACACTGATCAGACAGGTCTGATTCCTCAGAGCCTGAACTGCACCCCACACTACTGCATCCCTCGATGCCATTCACATGCCTTCAAAAAAGAACCCAGTCTCCTTTCTTGCCCAAGGTCTAAGGATGCTCGAGTCCTTCCGCCTTCTTCAGAACAGACAGTTCAGCTAAGCATGAAGGAATTCTCAGGTGCTTCTCCCAAGGCTTCTTCTCCCCCCAATATTCGAACATCCCCAGCTTTTCTCAGTGGCAGAAATGACAAACAGTCTCTTCCTGCTGAACAATAGCTCAAAGATGGTGGCTCGCCACGTGGCAACCATGAGATGGCTGGCGTCAGCAGGGTCCTCTCCTATGCTGCGAAAGTGATAGCGAGAGAGCCGGGGGGTCACGGCAGCAGCAGCGGCTGCTCCTGTTCTGTCTCCCTCCCCCACCTGGAAGTGGGGAGGAAATTATGTAGCCCCAGTGTTGATGTGCTGGGGCAAAGCTCTCAGAAGCTTGAACCCACCACAGGCATGAAAGTTCTCTGCTTGCTGAGGTATTATGTGGTGTTTCTGGTGACTACGATATTAATATGCAACACATACAAGTTGTGAAAGTAGTTTCAGAGCCATTTACTAGTGGGAATGTGCAGCGTCAGATGGGGCTTTGAACTGTGAGTATTCTTTTAAAAATACTGCCCATAAGTCTACTGCAACCTTCCAGGTTTGCATATGTAAACCTGACAGAGCCGTATCGTTTGTTAGCTACAACTGCCATATTATGTAGATTCTTACTCCTCTGAAAAACCACAACTGTTGTATATTCCAAAGAGACCCATTTTGGGAGAAACAGAAACATTTAAATTGTACATTCATTTAACAAGTGTTACACACTGAACTATATTTTTTCTGTTTTAATTGGGAAACTTTTGTAGCAGAAAGCTGTAAAGTACCAAGATTCCAAAGCAACTATAAAATGCACAAAGTCTGAAACTATGTGGCTGTAAATGAATCAAATGCAATAGAGAAACCTTTTTACACTCTTATTTAGTATCCAATTTTAAATTAGAAATAGCCAAGCAAGCTAATTTACTTCTTTCCTCATTTCTATGTTCATCGAAGATCAGCAAAACCCATTTTATGGGGAATAAACTTTTCTTTGGATCCCTTTTACTCCTTTGTCACATCTAAGTGTTCACATGCATGCAGGGGACATCATGGGTTGTCACGTCCGAGGCCTGGCACATAGTCTAAGGAAGTGGAGATGACACAGAATCACAGAACATTAGGGATCTAGTCCAACCCCCCTGCCAGAGCAGAATCACATAGACCAAGTCACACAGGAACATGTCCAGGTGAGTTTTAAACATCTCCGGAGAAGGAGGCTCCACAACCCCCCTGGCAGTGCTCTGTTACCCTCACTGTGAAGAAGTTCCTTCTTATAGTTATGTGGAACCTCCTGTGTTCGAGCTCGCACCCACTGCCCCTCATCCTATCACTAGATGACATTGAGGAAAGCCTGGCTCCATCTTCCTGACACCCAGTCTTCACATATTTATAAACATTAATGAGGTCACCCCTCAGTTGAGCGGTGTGTTGCAGACTGAAACACCGCTTCTGCTTTTGTGTTGTGTCTGCAGAGCTGTCCTCATTGGTCAACCATGACTTCAAATGTATTTGAGGATCATCGAGTACTGGAACAGTTTGCCCAGGAAAGCGTTTGAATCATCATCCCTGGATGTGTTTAAAGATTGCGTAGATATAAAGCTTAAAGATGTGTTTTAGTGGCGGGCGTGGTACAGTTGGGTTAATGGTTGGACTCTGTGATCTTGAAGGTCTTTTCCAACCTAAAATATTCTGTGAACACGGAGCTGTTGGAATGCATTTTGCTTTAAGAGAATTCTCCCAGTACATTTACAACGGTCTAGTCTGACCTATCGCAGTGTAAGCTAAGTTCTTTTTCACTGAATACATTGGTTCATGGATGTCTACAAAATAAGTGAGCTGACATCACTCAAATTCAGCTTAAGATGGCCTCAGTGCATATTAGCTAGAAATGAAGGATTTCTTTGTGAAGATTTAACGTTTAACATCTTCAAAGGGAGGAAGAGAGGCAGCTGGAGGAGAGGAAGCAGAGCAGCCTTCGTAGCGTTAAGTGATAACGTCAAGATTCACAGTATCTCTGTGCATCTAGTAGTCTAAGAAGTTTTGAGATCACCTGCTCTGCACAACTTTACAGGATGGAATAGGAGGAAACTCCTTTTAATTTTTTTCCTTCCAGAGCTGAAGGTCTGGATGCCTGCCAGCAATGGGAAAAGCAGCAAGGGAAGATCTGTAAAGAATGGGTGAGCATGCCCCCCCTTCTCTAATGTCTTCATTCTGGCATGGATGATGTTGTCTCATGCAAGAGACACTTTGTTCAGATTGTTGGACATGAAAGACCTGACTGTCATGCCATCAGAAGCAGTAGACTCTGACCAAGTGCAGATAACATGAGTGACCCACCACATGAACATCCCACCATAAAACTGTAGAAACCAGTGGTGGGTAAAAGTCGGTTCGCTGGGTAAGTCTGAGAGGATGGACACCAGAGGGAAACGTGACAAGAATAGCAGGAAAGAAACAGTTTTCCTCTAAAAACCAGTCGATACTGAGTTTTACATTGCATTCCATCCGCAACTAATTAAGGTTAGTTCCACTAGTTTCGCTCATAAAAGAAAGGGAAAAGCAGTCACCGGGAATAAAATTATCCATGTGGATCTGTTAGGCTTTGTAGCCCTGTCCCCTTTTCAGTTATTGGAAAAATGGGTGTATAACTAATGCAAAGGGATGTGTCTAATCCAGTTGGATGCCTCTGTTTTCACTTAATTTATGTGTTACAACATCTGCACTTATCTGCACTTCCACTGCCAGAGTGGAAGACACTCTGGCAACTCAGCATCACCAGGTGTGGCCAAAATCCCACGTGTTGCTGTAGTGTTGGCTCTCGGGTACCTCTTGCTCCTGGGAATATTTTTTTTTTTGCTACTTGCATTTCTTTTTTTTGAAACAAAAATCACAAAAACAGAATAATTTGAGCTCAAAAGGCAGAGAGCTGTATGTATTTTGGAAGGTAAGTAAAACCCCAAAACATAACAGGTGTAGAGGAGGATAATTTATCCGTGAGGATTGGATTCAGCTATTTTCTAGAGTATGCTCCTGCAGAGGTAAAATGAGGGGTGAAAAAAAGCTTTAAATGGAAAAACAGAATTAAGAAACAAATGTCATAGAGCTCAGTGGGAAACATGGATATATATGAAGGTTTTCACATGTAGAGAAAACTTTTAGAAGAAGGTTAACTCAGGTTAAAAATCAATTTCTCTAATACAATATAAGAAATGCAGCCTAAGCTTAATTTTCACCAAAGATTTCTTAAGCACTTGGCAAGCATATGTGGATTTTTACAGGCATTCTGTTTCAATTTTATGTGCAAGTGACATTTGGCAGCAGTAGCTGAAGTACAGCGTGACTTTCTCAGTTTCTATTCATTATTTTGGTTGCTTGTCACCAACTTTGGGTTCTCTCTGGATTCACATGTAAACTTTTTTTATTGATAACCCCTCAATTGTCTCCAATTGCTTTATTCAGTTTTTGACTTATAGGAATGTAGATCTCATTGGACAGGCATTTATTAATGAAATGTGAAACCTTGAGGAAAAGACATGAGTGGTTTTGATCAGAACCTTATTTGATTTCAACGAAAAAAATCGTGCTGCTTCAGTGTAAGATGCACCCATAGGGAGCCAACGCAAAGCACTTCTGTTGACACTGGGGACTTCTGTCAGGAATGATGTCTAACATAAGAGACGATATCAGGATTATATAAATCTAGATGTGATTTACATACAGAAGGAAGCCAAACTGGACTGCAGAGGAGCAGAATAGATTTGGAAGTGAGTTGCAGGCAGTAAAGGAAAGAGCTGTGACCCTCAGAATCTGATAGCATTCACTCCATGACACAGAGTTGCCAGGAAATCCCAGTTCTAAATGCAGTGAAGTTCTTGCTGTTAATGCAGGAGCCCAGGATTTTATCCATTCCCTCACTTAGTTAAAATCACTAAAATTCCTTTCCTAAATCTATGTAAAAAAAAAGAGAGATTATTTTATGGCTCCATGTCTTTTTCCTGCTTTAGCTTGTTTAGAAAGGTGAATGCTTAAAGGTGCAGTCTGGGCACAAACACTGGAGTCATACAACACTTGACTCAGCACACAGCATGTGGCAGTATGTGGCCTGATTAAAAAGTGGTTGTTGGTGTTTGGCAGTCCAGAAAAGAACTATGAGGCTTCTTCTGAAAAAGGGATAGTAGAAGCTGTCAGAAATTGTTGTTTCAGAGTGGATGACACTTGAAGATAAGTGTCTTCTCTGTTTCGTACAGTAATAAAACCAGACATTCTTGGGTTGAGCTAATGGACTGAAGATGTACAGTGAGCCAGTAGTGAAACTAGACATCTAATACACTCTAGTATGACTAGGACCACGTCTTTGGCAATATGTATTGCCGTAAAAAAGCAGAAGCATCCCCCTCCCTCCCACCCCCAAACTTTCTCCTGTGTTTCCTTACAAAGTCACTGAAAAAGCCTGTGTGATCCATCAGAGAGACATCACAGAAGGCCAAGAAAACTGACCCCCATGATCACGTAAGACTTTGGTGTAGAGAGAAAATAATCAGATGCCTACATATCCCAGATTTGACCACTAGTCTCTTGACCACCTCTTTCTTTCCCTTGGGTCATAGTCATGCAATAGACACTGTTTCCGCCATCTTTCAGTAGACTTATCCCTTTGGTGCCTTTTCTCATTTAGAAGTTTTCATAAATGAAATTGAAGGTTTAATTTGTTTTTTCCCCTTGCAAAAGCTCTCCCAGTGTTTGCTCCCGCTCCTGGCTGGGATTTATTTATGTATTTGTTTGTTTGATTCCCAAGCCCACTGTGGAAGCTGCCTGTGGTCAGGAAGGTAAATGAGCAGCACTGGCATGCGATTAAGTGGCTTTTGTTTCCGGGGCTATCAATGATGATGCAACTAAACATATATTTGCTTATTTATTTGTTGTAGTCAAAGCAGAACTCCAGAGGGCTTGGAGATGTCTCATTTGTTCTCCCTTGTGGCCAGTGACATGACAAGGGGAAATGGTCTTAAGCTGCACCAGGGGAGGTTCAGGTTGGATGTCAGGAGACCTTTCTTTACTGAAAGGGTTGTCAGGCATTGGAACAGCCTGCCCAGGAAAGGGGCTGCGTCACCATCTCTGGAGTTGGTTAGGAGAAGGATAGATGTTGCGTAGGGGGACATGGGGCTTAATAGGGCTGGGAAAAGGTTGGACTCGGTGCTCATGAAGGTCTCTTCAAGCCAAAATGGTTTTGTAGTCCTGTGATTCTATGCTGCTTCTCGCACAAATCAGCGTGAAACCTGTTGTTTGCTGTTTAACTGTTTAAGGTCTTTAAGGTTTAAGCAGGAATTACCCCTGCTCTTGAATGAGGGTTGCCTTTTGCTCTGATAGCACGATGTCTTTAGCTTTATTTTTATAATGCCCTCTCTCAATGTGTATAACACTATTAGATTCAAAGCCTTTAATTTTGCTGCCATTTGAGTAAAATGACTTTATTAACTTTTTTCTTTCATCAGAGACAATTAAGAACTATGACTGAGTATCATCCAAATGAAAAATGTTTCCTGGGTGTAGATTAGCAAGTGTAGCCCAGCCTGCCTCCATCTTGGAGAGCATGGAAATCCAGCGACTTGGAAAAACAAGAGGAAATTGAAACAAGAATTTTGGTCTGGCAGACAGAGTGTAGACAGGTCTCATGTATCAACAGAAGGATGAGATAAATATTAGAGAAATATTATTCAGCCTAAAACAAGCTCCAGCTGCAGCTGTTGGAAGTGGTGGTTTTATTCAAGGCCTTGTGGAAGAGTTGCGTAGTGAAGAACATGCAGCCAAAGACACATGATTCATTTCACAATGAACCCCAAGTGCCAGGTATTTTATTACCTTACACAGGGAGTTACTTCCAGAGGTAGTAAATTTTTCATTTAAGCTTCCTTTGTTGGCTATAACTCCTTTGATTTCTTTCTTTAATTAAATCATACAGATTTTTTTGGCTGTTTTTCCTTTGTTCTATTTAACCACTCACAATCTTTTAGTGGTGACGAGCAGAGAAAAAATTCATGCCTTACAAATACACCTTGGCAGCAAAGCCAACGACAGTAAATCCTGTGACTGAAATGCAAGTTGTGCTCTGAAGGATATTTATTGCATTGAGCCACCTCAGAAGACAGCTCTGAAATCTCCCGTCTCCCCTGGAATCCCAGAGTACATGCAGCTATCTAGTAGGAGAGACTTCAGAAATAGGTTTTTTTCTATACATTGAATCTCTAGTTAGTAACCTTTCTGGCAGCTCATGCAGTCTGAATGTGCCAGCACTATAGTTACAGTCTCTGGATTTAGGTTCTGTCTCATGCTCTATCTGCTATAGTTATCTACTAAATGACAGCCCACATTCATTATTGTCATCATTTATCTTTCACTAAGGCAGTGTTTGTTTAGTGCTGCTTCTGTTCCTACTCAAACCAAGTGTCTGTTGATTTTAGCAGGCAGAAGGAAGAAGACAGTTAATTATTAATTGCAAAGCAATAAGGAAAATGCAGTCATAAGTAGTTAATGATAATTAAAGAAATAATTATGGGTTTAGTACTGAATGTGGGAGATAAGCCCTTGTTATTAAAGTTAGTTATCATCACCAGGTGGTGACATATATTCTCTGTGAAATGAAGTGTCTGTTGGCACATAGATGATAAAATTCTGAAGTTTGCATGCTGAATGAATTTGTGGTGGTCTTGACATTTGTTTTGACAGTGAAGTGTTAACAGAGTCAGGTTTTTAATTGACAGATGAACCTTAATTCTCTCATTAATTGTTGGCAAGTAATTACAGACATTTTGAATAAATTGTTTACATTTTGATTGTGGTCTGGAATAAATAATTTCTTGAATGACTGCCTTGTGAGGTGGGGTGTGTTAAGATTTGTATTTGTAGAAATATTTGATTGACAGCACAGTGAGTTAGGGAGAGGGAATTATCTTTGATTCCCGATGGAAACCTAAACATGCTTTTTATAACTGGTCCAAAAGGATTTGTTTTTACATTCCCAAATTACATTTTCTCTGATGTGGAATTATTCTGAGAATCTGGGAACCTAGAATCTGTAAGACTGAACTGACCTGAGCAGAATCCGCGAATCATAGAATCATTGAATCATTAGGGATTGGAAGGGATCTCGAAAGATCATCTAGTCCAATCCCCCTGCCACAGCAGGATCACCTAGACCACGTCACACAGGAACACATCCAGGTGGGCTTTAAACCTCTCCAGTGAAGCTACTTGTTCATCTATTAGTGAGCCTAGGACCATGGTGATCATCGAGTACCACACTAACTGTGTTCTTACGTACTGAGGAAAGTCGCAACTCGTTCTGTGCTAGTTGAGTGTGAGAGATTTCTGAGGACTAGTAGCAATGCCCTACAAGAACTTCCTTCTACATCTGTAAAGTGCAGGTCAGAAAGCTCATTGCTAACTGTGACTCTTGTACTTGATTGCTGAAAACAGTGTAGTAGAAATACCGTATCCCTGGCTATCTTTAGCTTTAATGATACAGTTTGAATCGGTACCACTAAAGCAAACACTTCTTGAATGGTTGCATGATCTCTTGGGTGCCTTCCAACCCCTAATATCCTATGATCCTATGATCCTATGTTCTGATGTAAACAACATGGCCAGCACAGCACTAAACTGTCAGACCTTCCTGAAGACAGACTTCTAGTCTCAAGCTATTTCAGGACTGAGCTGAAGTATTAGTTTGTCTTCATACCATAAAGAATTCTTCAGTATCATAGAAATAAATTGTTGATTGAGAGTTATTCAGAAGACATTCTAAGCTTCAGGCTACCCTGGAAACAAGGTTACAGGGCTTGACTTTAGAATGTCACATCTGATTCCTGGAAGAAGAGGGATTGAACAGCGTCAGTGCCTTTTTCAATCATTTCCTAGTAACATGTTGCATTTAACTTTTTGTGAAAACTATCCATAGCCTTGTGAAAAGCAGATCCTACAAATACCCACATTGCCTATGTTTTCTTGATTATTCAAGTAAGTTATGTAGTAGTTCTGAGACAAGTAATGGCATGGTATTGCTCTTGTTTACGTTAGCAGAGTAATTGTCTTCGTACTCTAGAGGCAGAGTAGTTGGAAGCCCAGTGTGGGATAAAAGGACAGATGGTCAGACAAGTTCTTGTCACACAGTTGGCAGTTCATGCTAACGTACCCAGTTCTAATGGTTGGCCAGTAGCTGCCTTGGGACCCCTTGTCTGTTCCACAATTGTCTTCTATTCCCTGTGATTTAGTCTGTCACAGCTACTGTCAGTTTGCTGCAAAGAATGTGTTTTGGCAGTGGAGTTTGCTCTTCGGAAGACCATAAGTAACTCGGTGATTCATAGGAACAATTTACTTGACAGTTTTGATATAGTGCTTTGTAATTAGATGTTGGTTCAATTTTCAATTCAATTCAAGCAATACTCTGTCCTGCCCAAATCGTGTAACAATGCATAAGCTAAAAACTTTGTTAAATATGAGAGTTAAATTTGAGAGCCTGCTTTCCAGGCAGTAAGATGAAGTTCATGAGTTCAAGCTGTATCTGCATTACAATAACTGGTATCTATTTAGTATTTGACATAGCATGACCTACCTCATGAAAAGTGATGGTGCTGTGAAGGGTACTGAATGGTTGGTCCTTATGAAACACTAATTTCCTCATAGGTGACTGGACTGGGGAGAGCAGGGGATTAAATAAATGAAATCTACTCTATCTTGCAGTGAGATTGTCTCTTACCCTTTGTGAGGTGTATGATCTGTATTTTGCCCCTTTAGATATTCCAGATGTATCTGTTGATATGTGTGAGATTCTCAGATGCAATGTCAGCGATCACCCTAAGACACATTTAAATAACATGATAAAATGAATCTCCACTGTAGCTTTAAATTATAAAACAGTGCAGCTTCAGTGTTAACCTTCAGTCCAAAGGGTTGTTGTGAGATGCTGTTGCTCCCCCATCTTCCTGCAGGAAAAAGTGGACCCTTCCATAGCTTTCCCAGTAAAGCTATTGTCAATAAAACATACTAAATCATATAAACACAGGTGGTTTGTATTTTCAGTAGCTGCCTCCCCACTGAGTGGCCCCTGATATCCCCAGATGACTGGAAAATTGCTTGGAGCACAGCTTGCCTGTTATTACATTAAACTTCAAGGAGTTACTTTCTGACTGACTTTGATTCTGACACTTCATTATTAAATTTGCAGAAGCCATCATCTCTGGCATCTTAGAATGGAGCTGTATTTACTCACTTCACATGTGTTACCATGTTATTTGTACACTTTGCATGGGCTGAGTAAAATACATATTGAGACTAATTCTCCAAAATCACTAAAATAAGGGCTTTTTAGGTGCTCTATTGCTAGTCATTGCTAGCTTAGGCATCACTTTTCAGTTTTGGCAGCCTCAAACACTGACCTGGGGCAAATGATTTAATCTTGTAATGATTGTTTTCCGGCTGTAAAATGAAAGACTGCTTTCTATCCCCCGCCTTCTATCTGGTAATGTCTAAGTTTTATTTCTTTGATATATATACAGCATCAATTTTACAGTCTTTGATTCCTGAGGAGGTCTCCAAGCACCACTCCAATGCAAGTGGTGAACGTTGCTTTCTAGTGTCAGCTTCTTTTAAGATGATTTGAAGGGTTGGCAGATAGCACTTAGTGCAAATCAGAAAGGATCAGGGAGGGAGGCAGAGCTGGGTATAGGTGCAGAAGTTTTTAACAGGTGTCATTTTTATGGCAACCCTTGTTGCTGTATATGACTCTTCTTGTCACATCTGATAACGCTGCCCTTTCCCCGCTTGTTATAGTTACAGCCAAGCTGTGACCTTTTACAGCTGTGCTCACTACAGTGGCTGTGAAGTCAAGGGAATGAGTTGAAATAGTTAACCTTCACAGCTGAGATAGAGAGGCTAATTATCACAGGAGATAGAAAAATGTCCTGATGAACTAGAAAACTAATTTCTTTTCGTCATGGAGAAGCAGCTTTGCTATCAATTCTGTTTGAGAGAGTAAGTGAAATGAAATAAAGTTGATATCTTGGGCTTCTACTAAATTCATCAATGAAAAGTAGAGAAACTCTGTTTTGTGTTATGCAAAGCATATGTGACATCTCTGCTGTCACTGCTGATGGTGAGGCTGTTAAGGAAAAGCAGTGTTCCTTGACAATGTTCTACTGTAGAGCTTAAAGGAGGTTTTATGGGGATTTTATGTGAGAGTCAAAGAATGCCTTAAGTGCACGGAAACCTCAGTGCTCCCTGGCTCCACTCTCTAATGAAAGGGTAGTATTGAATTCTCTCGTACATACCCATCACTTTTGCCTGTGACTTTGTAGGCTTTGAGTACCCTTGTTGTCACTTCTGGACCAGTTATCAAATACCCATGAAATGCTCTGCTGACTGTACACGTGGGCGTCTAAATAAATACAAGTCAGAAGGTAGCAAGAGGATGAGCAGAAGTTAGCACTTTAATGCAGATATTAAAGTATTTATAGTATTTTGACATTTTAATTTTGTTATATTCTACTTCTTAGGCCATTTTGTTTGCACCCCCATCATGCAAAGGGGTTTGATTTCAGCTTTTCATTGAAAACTAGAAAAACTAGAAAATAGAAAAAAAGCAATTTATTTTTTCCTAATTAAAAATGTTGAAGTAGAACTTTTAAGAAGCTTCTGAGATTATTACACCATTCCTTAAGTAACTCATCTGAAATGGGTTAAAGTGATACTTGGTGAGATGTTTTGAGATCTTTGGGTGAAAAGATAGCAATTGGAATTTAAATATTAGTAGTTGGGAAATTACACTCTCATTCAACACTTTCATAATGAATTTCCTTTCATTATTAGTTTAAATCTTCTTATTATACAGCAGTCCTAATTGGTCTTAAATTAATTCACTCCTGTGGATATAAGAGGAAGCAAAAGCCTAAGGATTATACACTTCCGATTACTATCTTTATTTGCATTTGAAATCATAATGAAATTAAGGATTCAAAGATGCTTTACTTGTCACGTTTGATAAAACTGCCCAGGAAATTCCTTCCCCTTCCAAGATAGCCCACTGTTTTTTTTAAAGCGTATGAAGACAAATGCTCTCCAAACAAACTGGTTTCAGATTCATCTACAAGATTCAATAATTCTTAACGGCATCCCGTCACTAATTACAATAAAAGGTGGTGCCTCTATAACAGTTTTATGCAAATAGATGTGCTTCATGTTGCAGTGACTGAGAAATGAACACACCCAGCTACCTCCTCTCAGATAAGAGCAGGGATCCTTCCAGAGGTGCTTTACCTGAAGTCCAAACCCTGGTGTTGAGAAGGGATGAGATGGAGAGTAATTTTAATACATTCGACGGTGTGAAGTCCTTAGGTTCTCCTCTGGGGATAACCGTGTCGCGTATACACAAAACAGAAGTGAGCAATGTGAAGGCCTTTCTAGCCCTAAGTACTACGAAGTCATCCTGGATGGAGAAAGCTTCCTTCTGCAGAAGGATTCTCTACTGTTCCACAGACCACATGCAGCTGCCTGAGAGCAGGTTTAATATCTCAAAAGAGCAACATGATCCACGGAACGTAATAAAACTTATTGGTTGAAACAACATCGTTATATTGTGATAGAACCTATATGGTAACAATCAAAGGAAGGTTAGTTAGGAAAATTGAGGCAATTTATTTATGGTTCTGTTTAATGATGGTATTGCTGCTCTGTGCACTTTCTAAAAGAAGATCATTTACTGCTGAGCAAGCAGTGGCTGATTTTAATGCAAGTTACTGGAAACCAATTTTTTTCTAAATTAGTGAATAGCCTGAAATATCTTTAAGTCTTGTTTAAGATGAAGAATATATTGAGTCTGTTCATCGCTGAACCACTACTTCATGTGCAGACTAGTTGAGTTTACTTTAGTAGTCACAAACTGACCTTTTCCGAGGATGGGTAATATGTTCCTCATCCAGACTCTGTTATTGTTCTTTCCAGTACATGGTTCTGCTTTCACAGTGGGTCTGAAAGGAAATTAGAAAAAGTATATGCAGAAATCACAAAGAGTATTCCTGCACCTCAACCATTTCACTTACTTTATTCAAAGAGGGTTTATGCAAACCGTAAAGATCTTTGCCTCTCTGAGAGTGCCTGCAGAATGAACTCCTTATAATGAGGGAGCAAATCCTCAAATCCTGTACTTTATCCACTATCAGTGCAGCTCTTTGTAATTTGGCTTTCTGTGCTACCTGAGGTTTGCTGCAGAAATGCCGACGACTAATTATTTGTATAATTTCTGTCAATTATATAGATCACCTGCTAATTACAGTTAACGAGGATATTTAAAAACAGATTATAATTTTCAGATAGAATTAACTGTTGTTTAATCTCCTTTACCTTTAATATCACCTTCTGCAGCTGAGCTCTCCCCAGTCTGTAATCCCAGCAGCACTTTTGATTTTTTGAGCTGATAAATATCTTGAAACTCTTCTACTGAATGTTCTCTGAATAAATGCTCCTCTCATTAAGGGGGACAAGTTTGTACGGATTAGGGGATAGAAGACAAGAAGCCCTCAGAAAAACAGGACTAAAGACAGCTTTCCAGTTCATTTCAAATATTGAAACAGATAGTGGATAATTTTTCTGCTTTTATATCCATTTCTGAAAGTTCTGGGAAGGTGAGAAGTGCTCCTGTAGGGATGCCTCCTGCTGGTACCAGTATCTTAAGGTCTTTAATCAGAGAACTTCCAAGCTGGTTGTTGTTTGAGGCATACATTTATTTTTTCTGCTTGAGTTTTGTAACATGAAATCTTGATAGAGAGCACTTTCCAGAAAGGAGTGATTTTGTTATCATTAGAACACAGGGGTTGTTTGCTTTTGGTTTTTCTTTTTTGGTGAAGGCTTTTCCTTGTCTGTCTGAGATTAGGAGAGGAAATGAGAGTAACACTGAGAACAGCATTACACAGTTTCCCCCTCAGTTCTGTCACTCTAACAAGGACTGGGCAAAAGAGAGGAAAAGCCAGAGGAAAGCAGCAAAATTATGAAAGACTTAAATATTTTTCAAAGCTTAAAAGTTCTACAATTGAAGATGCTATAAAGGAATTGAAATAGTGAGCTTCTGCATTTCTTGCCATGATTAGAAAATATAATTAAGCAATATGTGGTAAATGCAGTGAAAGGTGGGAATGCAAATGAAGTTCTTTGATTAAGCAGTGCAGTATTTGATCCAAAACTTGATTCAGCCAAGCACTTAAGTGTAGGCTTCAGTCCTGCTGATTTGGAATATTATCTTTTGCAATTAAATGTGCGTTTAAGTCTTTTTTGCTAAGATGCTCTTCACTAAATTGAGGGCAAAAGGACTGAGGTGATGATTGGATTTGGTTTGGAAGAGCATTGCCTATTTATATAGTTAATGAAAAGAAATCTATTTTTGATTGTCCAAAGAAGAATAAAATCCCACTTATTTCTTTAGGCTGAAACTGTTTCTCCCACCAAAAGGGCTTATTTCAGCCTAATTATCAACTTTGGGATGGTCATGCTCTTCTGAGGTGCTTGAGACAATGATATGAAGCGGGATGTTGACTTTGTGGGCTAGTGACCACATTCTGTAGGGTCCTCTCTGAGTCTGAGGGGAGGGAAAGAAAATGGAGTGAACGAGAGGCAAAATGGCAAAAAAGTGGAGAAGCTTGTGGTGGGTAAAGCTGCTCCGGTGTGCGCTCTCCATGGGTAGTGATTCCTTCAGGAAGTATCCACCTGCTCTGCCGTGGCCACAGCATTGGGCTCTGCTCCCTGTGGTCTCTCCATCATGGCTGTAGTGGATTCCCTGCACCTGCTCCTCTGGGACTGACTGGAACCAGCTGTGTCTGGCCGTATCGGGTGCAGGGCAGCCCCTCAGCTCCTCTCAGAGGGAACCCCGCAGCCCCTGTTGCCAGCGTTGAGGAGCAGGTACTCAGCACAAAGGTGAGGGAACAAGACAACCTTTGGGAAACTTTCTTAGCAGGTACTGAGATTAGCAAATTCTAGAAAGACTGTCCCAGATCACTGTGCGGGGGCTTTTCCCAAGAAGAAGGGATGAATCGCATAGTGACTCACAGTGGGGCTCACCCGAGGCCGCCCTGTCAGGAGGAAGCACTTAGCTGCTGTTAGTTATGGGTCCAGGCATTAACATCTTCTGCCACAAAACTGATGCTGTTTGGTCATGAGCTCCAGGTCTGACATGAAGGCTTCAACTAACAGGGACCTTCTCACAAGGTGATTTTAGCATTGGGAGTATGAATATGTTCTTGGAATGGCTCTGGCTCCTGTGTCATATGGGAGGCAATAAAGATAAAAATATTGCTTGTGTTTTGCTTTATTTGAGATCAATGTGTTCCAGAAAACAAAGCCTGGAGAAGGATTAATTAAGATAACAAGCTCTGTTTACATCAAATAATGCTGAGAATCTGTTCTGTTTGCTTTTAGCTTTGTTAATGGAAATAGACATTATTTTATTAGTCAAATGGCACAATTAATTATGGAGAAGATTTTTCTCTCTGGGGCTGCTTTATGACTCTGTTGCACTGCTTACAATTAATCCTAATGGAAAGATCAGACTAAAAATTCATGGCTTCTTGTACATTTTTATAACCTGATTATTGCTTCCAAGTGCCCAATACAATCAGATTGATTCAGAAAACAAGATTTCTAAATTTCATTCAGTGGAGCACAGCTGAAGCCCCTGTGGCGCTGACGGACAGTCCTGCCCCGGCAAGGTGTTCCAGGCTTCCTCCCCACAGGGGCTTGCTCCTGCGCCCGGTTTCCTCCCAAAGGGACCAGGAGCATTGCAAGGCTGAACTGCCAAAGTCTCAGCAGCAGGGTTGATGAATCTGTGCTAGCTGTCTACTAATGTGGCTAGAAACCGTGTGGTTGCTGCTTAAAGCAACGTGACTATTGCTGCCTGGTTGTTTGATCTGTGGAGACATCTGTTAGATGGATTAGAGGTCTGTCTTTGAGGATGAATTAAAGACTGCTGTTAAAACAAGTTGCTCACCCTCATTTTAACTGCTCTTGAAATACAGACAGTTAACAGCAGATAAAGGGCGGGGAAGACTAATGTTCTTTTCATCTCGTTGACCTTGATATGTCCTTCCAGTGAATTGAAATGGTGGTTACTTTTGCAGTTAGGAAGGCTGGTGTTTCTGGAATATCATAATTCAGCAGTACCACTGAGGTGCCGCTAGCAAAAACCTTGCGGCGTGTTGTAAAGTGCTTATGATAATGTCTGTCTTCTCCTCTGCCAATGGGGTGGGTGGACTTTCATGAATCTTTCAATATTTCGATCTAATTTCAATAGTGAATATATTATTTATTCCTCTAATGGGAAATGTAATGCATTTGGGATGGCTTTATTACTAGGACATCTGCCAGGGAGTGACTCTGGTTTAATGCTAGTGAACAGTAATGACCGCTGCTTATTGGGAGTAATGTTAGCCAATGTTCTACTTATTAGAGACGTTTAGTGGTGATCAGTCAGACTTTGGGAGTTAAAGTAGTCGGAGAAGGGAGACTGTTAACTCACATCTACTGTTACGCTAAGTAAACATTAAATGCAGCAAATACTATCGGGCATTATTCGCTATGACATTTCACTGTCTGAAATCCTGTATAGGTTTCTCTGGCCACTTTAAAAGTACTCTTTGTAATTCCTTGATCTCAAAAGCCTCAATTAAGTGAGTATTTAAGTGGTTGGGAAGGTCAAGGCCAAGGCACTTGATCTACTGCCATTATTTAAATCATTTTAATACTACATTTTCAGGTATTTCCTATGTGACTGTGTTTGCTATAATGTGTTGTGAACTTCAACCCAATAGGGAGAACGGATTATCTCAGGCTAATCAAGGAACATGACCTTCATTTTCTTTGTCTATTCTGATCTTACGGTTGTTCTTTATGCAGGATCTTCATCTAACTCTGTTAGTCGTGCAGGTTGGGGCAGACTGGTGGGGTGGACATTAGGTGTGTTTTGGTCTTTCACCACATTTTCCCACCACAGAAATGAGGGAATGTGTCTGTCTAGGTAGTGGGAGGAAGAGAGAAAGACTTGTGCTCTTGGGAGGCAGTCAGTGCTGGAAAACGTCTGCTGATCCCAAACTAAAGCTAAACCCAGAGTTTTTGGGTATTGATATGCTACACAGACTGAATAAAGAGTTTTGAATTAGTAGAATGACAGCTTGTGAGCATAAAGAGGTAGGAAGCTCAAGAATTTTAAGAGCATGTTAAGAGTCTGCAAAGCTGTGACTGTCCCTTTTGAATGTGAAAGGAACAAGAAACTTAAAAGCTTGGATCACAGAGTGTCTTGTGAAACTGTAATGTGTGCAAAGGATGTAACAGCTGGCTGAATGAAGCTGCCATTTCATTTATCCTCAGAGATGCTCTTTTACATGACTTTGAGTGATTTCCTGTGCTGTGCTTATAGTGTGAGTAAAGGTAGTATCTGTCATATTGTCTTTTCACAACACTGTACTTGATATTATTTCCAATACATCCATGTCAAAAAGCCTGAGGAATGGGACAGTTGATGCAGCATCTGTCCGGAGAGTCGGGGAGTCTGGTGGGGTACTTTGGTGCAGTGATCTGAAGAGGGAGGGCTGCCCTGTCTGTCATCTCTTATAAAACAGCGATAAAAGTGAGAAAGCTAGAAAACTGCTAGTCTGGTACCTTCTTTTAAAAAAGGTGTTCATTATGACAGCTTCATTATGCAGCTTCTTGCGTTCAGTAGGTATCTTCCTGCGGTTTTGGATGGTCTCCAGGCAGCTGAATAAAGAGACCATAGTGGCAATTTATCGACAAAACCTCTTCTCTCAGATTTGCTCTGTTAAGTCACTTGTGTTCAGATGTGGCTAAAGCTGAGAGGGTTGTGTGGGGCAGAAAGATGAGGCTGGTAGCCTGGGGATGCTGAAAGAACATTGTCTAGGGCTGATTGGAGACTACCTTCTTGACAGAAGCTGCTGGTGGTGCTGCTTCCGGAGGCAGGAGGCTCTGACCGCTGGTGAACATCTCAAAGGAGAAACAAAGGTGTTAGTCTGTATGAGGGGGGCTGCAGAATATTGTTCTTGTTGTCATTTGTTCCTTGTGGTGTCAGTGCTGTGTCTGAATGTGAGAGTCATCTCGTGCAGAGAGAGGCACAAGAGATGATGTGGGGCAGGAGTGGAAGGGAAAGATGTATTCATGAAGGACCTTCTCCAGGAGGTAGTCTTGGTATGGCTCTTTTTGGCTGGTATTTTGACTGAGCTTTGGGAACTGCTATTTAGAGTTAGCTTTGTCAGTGGTGCAGAAATTTAAAAAATAATAAGTAGTGATCAAATTTGAGTGCTGAGGGTGAGTTCCCTGCGGTTGGGCAATAAGAACTCCTCATTTGTCTTGTGTCTCCGGTATCTTGGCCACTTCAACCTTTCAGCTGACATACCAGCACGGTCTACAGCCGTCTGCAGCTCTGGTGTGCAGGACAGTGAGGATATGAGGCAGATTGCTCACCCTCAAGGGCTTGTTTCCTGGTATTTTTTCTTCTGTTCTGGCAGGCAGGCTTAGCAATTCTGGGCTGTCTTCTGGTGTGAAATGAGATTTTCATTTTTCTTTTGACTGTTTTTTCTTTTCTCTCAGTGAGACAGGAGACAAAGGGGATAAAAGGCCTCTCTTAAAGTGGTGGATGTAGCTGTGCCCCGTACGCTCCATCATTACTGTTCTGATGATCTTAAATAGGATGGTGCCATACAAAAATGCCAGAGATTGGAAGAGGAATCACTAGCCCAGTGCACTAGTGAGGCCTTAGATACTGTGAGAGCTATCATTTGAAGTAAGACTGTACCCAGTAAGGAAACAAAAAGAGCTGGTAGTGAGATTCTGAGAATGCCACCAAAAAAAGCAAAAAGAATAATGAGAAAGCTTTTAAGGAAAAGGATGGCAGTGCTCCAGTAATACCATCCCTGCAGGGTGGCATTGACCAAACTGTGCATACTACTTTTTTTGTGGTAGTACTGCAGCTGAGATAAAATCTTACTCTGAATCCTGAACATTTCAGTGTGTGATGAATTCAAAGATCCAGGTAACTTTTCCTATTCCAAACATCACTTCTTTCTGGCATTCTGACTAGATTCTAACTTCAGCAAATCACAGCCTCAGCACTTGACTCTTGCTGTCTTTTTCTCAAAACACATAGTTAAAAATAGTTGTGCAATATTATTTGTGCTTTTGTGATTAATATTTGATATATAATAAGAGTGAGAAAATATGATCTTTTTAGCACTTTTAAATCACTTGTCCATACACTGCTTTGGCAAGGGGTAGCCAAGTCAAATTGCTCCTTTGTTGTGTGCAGGAAGGTGCCCTGTGGTCTTTCCATAAATTAGATCACTACACGATTAATGCTCACAGTCAACAAAAGTCCAGTTCATCTAGCTGTGAATGTGCAGCATGGAGTTAAAGGGCACCTTGTCCCTGCATCTCTCACTGTTTTTCTTGAGCAGAAAAAAAAAATCATGGTCCGCTTACGTTATTAAATGCAGCCATAAACATCTATATGGAAATAAACAGATTCTATTAATGAGTTATTGTTATGAGATTAACTATTTGTAAGGATTATTTATAATTCACCAACTTAAATCAATGCTTTAAATAAATAGTAGATAATTTCCCCAGAGGTCTTTTATGGTCTGGGTAAATGGGGAAACATTTATAGCATCTTAGAAAGTATTGAACAGGAATGCCTTTGGTAGAGGTTTCTGAAGGACTGTGTGCAGAGAGCAATGCAGGCTAATGGGCACCATCCTAAGGGACTGCATAGGAAGCATGAGAGCACAGAACTAGTGTGGCAGGTTGGAGCAGTGTCTGCTGGTTCCTTTCAGAGCATCTCTGTGTAAGCTGGCAAACTGAAGAAACTCTGTCAGAGACAAAAGGTCTTATTTAATTAGGCAAATGGGTAGTAATCCATCTGCGTTTGGAGTCTGAAACTTCATAAAAAATTCTTCCTTTGACTGTTAAACAGGCTGATCTCTACTGGGATTTTCATGATGATGGCAGAAATTGATTTTGACAAAAGAGTTGGACATTAAGGGTCTCTGTTCTGTTAATACCACCCATGGATCACAAAAACACTAAAGATGATGAATTTTGGGGGTGCTGAACTTTGGTATTAAAAATCAAGAGTCTTTTCCTCAAGACCAATTATCAAATGGGCTGCAAACATACCCAGAAGAGGTAATGTTCACTTGGTGATCTTCTTAGGCTTACGTGGCAGATACCTCAGGTCTTTTTTACAACACATTTTCGAATATGCAAGCACACAACAAAATCCTCCGTGGAAAGTAGCTAAAATGCTATGTAAACCAAAATAAGCTCTTGAGAGGCACATTAAAGCCTTCCATCAGTGAGGAATTTGTTGCTGCTCATTGAGGAAGCTCCTGCTGAGGAACAGGCTAATTTGCTTTGCCACAGGTTGTAGGTAAAAAACCTCGAGTCAGGTAAATCAGATCGTTTTGCAAATATGTGCATTCTTGCTTATTGAAAGGCTAACACCCGTTTCTGTTCAGAATTAATTTGCACATGGGGATGGAGTATAATCAGGGGGATATTACAGTGGCATATGCAGCCAAGGTTTTGACATATCAGTCCTTTGGATTTACTTGAAAGCACTGGCTTTAAATACTGGGCATTAGTTTCCTTCCTTTGTTAAGCACTTAGCATATCCATAAGGTTAGATCAGATATGCTTATTATCTGGTTGGCCTTGGTGAATCTCTTATTATGAATGAGCTTAACGTGGACAGGACCAGGTGAAGAATGAGGCTTGAGCTGCACAGATAGGAAGGAAAAAAGCCAAGTGTCTATTTGCACTGCTGCCTGATAGGTAATGAGAAAGGCTCTAGTATTCAGGGAAATGTGCAGATGGGGGCTCAAGCAGAAGTGGTGTATGATTTGGGAAAAACAAACCCAAACCAAAATACCCAGCACCCCCCCTCACACATCAAATAAGCACAAACCAACAGCCGTAAACTGTGAATGTTGAGGCACTAAGTTGCAATGCAATAGAAGATGTCATCAAAAGGTTTTTGCAATGTGATCGGATAGTGGCATGAGAATGAATGTGATGCTTAGTCTCGTAAATTATTAGAAAAGGATGTTTCTTTTCCCAAAAGATATAAATAAAGATAGTGAGCTCTGAGGATGCTTGCGATTCCAGGGCGCTGGGTGGAACTCTAAACAAAGCATAATGAACAGCCTGTCATATTTCTCCCACCCAAAAGTCAGCAGATGATGTCTGTTCTGAGAATCCCACATTAATCTTCCTAATTTAAGCTGACAGTCTTCCCTCATATCCAAGACACATTTAATATAGATGGTTTACAGAAGCTCTAGACTTAATTGACAAGCTCGTTACTCCATGAAGCAAGTCGTCCAGGAGTGTAGCACTGAAGAATACAAGCGTCTGCCTGGCTTTTGCCTGATGTGTTTGTCTAGATAGAGGTCTTGTCCAACCCTAATGACTCTGGGATTTATTTATTTTTTTTTTTAAATAATACAAATTAAATGCTCCTACAGGCAGGAATCACAGAATCACAGAGCATTAGGGATTGGAAGGGACCTTTAAAGATCATCTAATCCAATCCCCCTGCCAGAAGATAAAGAACAGAAAGTGCAGGAAGGAATGAAGAGCTTTGCTCTGGTTTTAAATGGAGTGGTCTCTCCCTTTTCTGCTCTCCAGCTCATAAACTCTTCTGATAACCTAAATCTGAATGGGAACATTTGTTTTCAGAAAATGACAGTAGTTTCTATGCTTTGTAGGGAGACCAGAAAATGATCATTCTTGCTGTCATGTGGTTAAAGCACTCCAGAGGTGACTTGGCAATTGAAGTGTTACTTTGCAGAGATTTATTGTGAGTGTTTAGTTTTTTGATTAAAGTTAATGGGTAGAATTTTATGGGAAGAACATACATTGCTGTAGTGCAACCACAGCACAACCAACACTTTAAAAGACATGTGCTATGTACCCTGAAGCTACTGTGCTGCTCGGTGGCTTTCTGATGTTCCAGAAATAGGCATCCTGATCTAGAGACCACAGAGCTCTGCAACACTGGCATTTTCAGACAAACAAACCCAGCTGTTCTCGAGGCTTTGTACTGCTGCTACAGACATATTTTTTTCTACCTTAGGAATTCTCCTGGTAGATGAGTGGAAAGTCTCCAGGCATCTTCTAAAACAGAATAGATTTTTCCATTTGTTGTCTGTATTTTCTCATTTTAGATTTAGCAAAGATGTTTTTAGACAACCTGGGAAAATTTATTTATCAAGTAGGTGACTTTTACATGGAAGGTCCATATTGACTCCTAAATAAAACACACAAACACTGCTACTTGTGGAATTAGTTTAGCAACAAAATTACTATGCAAGAAGCACTACACTTGCTCCATCGGTTCACTGATGATTTCCTAAATGCAGCAAACTTGAGAGTAATACACATCTGAGTAGACCCTGCCAGTCTTTTAGCCTGTTTATCCTGTGGGTCTAGGTGTTTGGAAACAAAGAATTCTCTTAGGCTGGAGCTGTTACGTGTGAACTATAAAATACAAGGTTGGCTGGTTTAGTCAGAAAGTCTGAAGAATATAAATGTCTGATTGACATGGAAGGTGGATGTAAGGAGCCTGGGGGGGGGTTCGAAAAAACTTCTGCTCAGTGACTGATTCGGAGTATAGTATTTAAACCTTCTTGGATTACCCAGTCAACTACTGTAGTAGTTTGCAGTGAGCATCCAGTCCTCTAGAGAAGTAGGATCCTCATTCCCTAATCAAGTTGAGCATATAAAGATGCAAACAAAGGAAATCTTGTGATTATCTCACCACGGGTGAAACAGCTGATAGGGGAACATGTCTGAAGATGTCCTGAGAAAGCTGCTTTGAGACAACAGGAGGGAGTCTCACACTTAGTGATAAAAAAACCATTGTTGATTGGCCTAGCCAAGGGATTTGGTTGCAGAACTTAGGTGGGAGCGATGTTAGAACCTTCTTCCTGAAGGGTGTTAGCAGCAGTTTGAACATTAAAATGTATTTGTTAACACAGTGAAAAGATAGATGAGCAACAAGAAGCCCTGGTTTAGGCAATGAAACAGACAAAGCACTTACATGAAGTGCTTTTCATAGGAGGTACGTTGAACTCTTGCTGAAAACCAGTAACACAGAAGACAGCACAATCTTTCTGGCTGTTTGTCAGATGATGGAATTGGATTTTTCTCACATTTTCAATAGTACTTTGTGTAGAGAAGAGGAAGCACCTCCTTCACTTTCCTTTGGGCTTTATGAATATGAACTAAACTAAACGTCTGATCCAATGTCCATGCTCTGACCAGTTGTCAGAGACCAGTGGTAGATACAGTAATAAAGTTTACATTGAGTGATGCTACCTTGGGTACCTCCTCACAAGGCTCAGGAAACAGCACTGCAGAGACACAAAACTGTTTTCGTACTGCTGAGGTTTTGCTTCGTTCATCCAGAGAGTCAGAAGTTAAACCACTTCAAGTGCACAGACTGCTCATAAAGATACTCATCGCTGAATGGCCGTAGCCCATTTCAGAATGGGAAAGAAAAATAATGTGTGTTAACCTTTTTTTTTCATTATGAGAAGTGGGATATTTTGCCACTTTCACTTTTCCCTCAAAGTCTCCTCAAATCTTGAAAATGGGTTTGATTGTAACACGTAAATGCACAAAAAGCCATTTTCAAGCGGTGCAATATTTATATAAAAAACTTCCAAGTACTTTTGTGTTAAGGCTTCGGCACGTTTTCCCCTAGAAGTTCAGAATCTTAAGAACACCCACTTCTTGATATACCTTACTCTATTTTCTCCTGTCACACACACTCCAGCAACCTATTAGTAGGTGGTTCTGACATGGCTAGAGTTCCCCGTAATGACTGGAGGAAAGTGTCTTTATTTCCTGTTAAATCTAGTAACTTACTGGTAGGGAAATGGAGCCTTGTGGGTTTTTGTTTTGTTAAACTGTCAATAAAAGGTGTTCCTGCAGATGAGTGTTGGGAGTGCTTACGTGTGATAATTGCATTTAGCCTAGGACTGCTGGTGCATAATGTTCTCGTGAAACAGTTTGACCCTTTGCAAGTCTGGTGAGAAAATCCAATCTATTTTTTCCCAAACAAGCTGTGTCACAGTCTCGGCCAGTTTTGCTGCCCCTCCTTCTAGCAGCAGTTAGATGATCTGTCTAATCTAGAGAGCTCAGCCTACTGTACTTCGTACAGTTATTCCTGTATTGAGACCCATAGCTCATGGTTGACCAAAGCCTATGTAAACTTTGAAGGGATAGCAGGATCCTTGTTCTGGGCTTTCTCCTTGACATTATGCATTTCTATTCATTTGTCCATTTTCAGCCTTTACAGATCTGCAGGGTACAATCAGAAGGGAGTGAATAGCTGTGAGGAAACGTGAGCTGAAGTCTGATCCTTGTCCTTTGTACGTTAGATCTGTGTGAAGTCCTTTGCAGACAGATGCAAGCCCTTTCCTTCCCACCCTCTCTCCCCCATGCCATGGTTAGTGCTGAGATGAGTCTGAACAAATACAGCCTGAAGAGGAGCAGCATGCTGCTAGGCTGCAGGCTGTCCTTCACCAGAAAATTCATATGGCTTCTAGCCAGCTCATCCCTGCTAGCAAAGGGACGTGTGTGGCACAGCCTCATGTACCCATAAATATTTCCCAGTCTCTCTCATGCTCTGAACTACGTATGCAGAAGTAGTCTCATGAAGGACCGGGATTCAGTTTTCCAGGCTGGTATGTGCACGGGCCAAAAGCACGCTGGGCTTCAGCAACAATTCTAATTAAATATCTGCTAAATCTTTAAAAACTATTCTATTAAATCTTAGCATCATGCTGATTGTCTCATTCATGTTATCTGCCTGAAAATAAATCTGATTTATGATTTACTGTGTGAGTATCAGTAGCCAGCTGCTTTGAACCATGCAAACCATGAAAAGAGCCTCTCACAAAAACTGCCGAGTACATTGCCATGTCTGAGAAACTGGAAATAAAGGGCAGATCTTTAAAGAACATAGAAACTCAGTAAATAAATTCTTACTGAAAAGAGAGCAAATAGTGAGTGAAGAGTAATTGCAGTCAGCATTTATGGAATTTCCTGACTGATATAGGCTAGGAAGAAACTTAAAGCAAAGCGAGCTGGAGTAGAGTTATATCATGAGGAATGAGCTGAGTGAACGATGTAAGAGAGCAGAGATGTATTTTGGATCCCCCTGATCTTCTTGAACCATAAATGTTAGATAGAGCATTTCACTTGTTATCTAACCTGCTATTTTTCATCAGGTGCTTATACACAATGGAGGGGAAAATGGACAAAAAGGTTATTATAATTATCAACTTCTTTCAAGTTAGTTTAGCCTTTGCTAATTAAAAATGTTGGTTAGACAATTTCAGAGTATCAGTCTGTCTTTTTAATGTAACCTTTGAAATTATTTCATGGCAAGGTATCCTTCTTTCTGCCAGCTTATATATCTGCAATTAGGAGGTTGCCTGCTTAGCTTAGTTTTAAACGTCTGGCAGGTTCCAAGTCCACCTCCACTGTTAGACCTGACTTTCATTGAAACTGAATCCTCTTGCAAAAAAATCTTAAAACTGGGAGCTCAGTCATTTTTACTTCTCCATTCCATGTCTGAGTATGAGATGCCTCTTACAATGGCTTTTTGAGTGATCCTTCGCACTGGCAGAAATATCTACTGAATCAGTTTAATGTGTAGCTGTATAAATGTAAATTAAAAAAAAGAAATGTTTAAATGGTGAATTGCTTAGGAAAAGCATAGGGCTTGGATTCAGAAAATCACTGAAACTAAAACTTGCTTTCCAATCTCACTGCAGGGAGGTGCATAATTGCTCTTTTGGATAAAGGATGATTTCCTCAATTCCTTTTGCATGCTTGAGGAGAATTCACACAAAACTGGTCATCCTTCAGTATGTTTTCTCTACAGACAATTGGTTTATATGATGTGGTTGAAGGTCTTAGTCAGGAAACTAAGTCCATTCTGCCAGATGACTCAAGGTCAGAATTTGGATGCAGTCTGAGACAGCTCACGGTAATTCCGTAGCTGACTAGGAGGAAGGGGTGGGGAATAGATTTATTTCCCCCACATGCTGTGCCTAGCATATGTGTTTAATTTACTGCATGTATGAAATTTAGTTTTGGGAGAAGTTATGTTAGACTCCAAAACATGCCACATCAACTAAGAATAGAGTCACACCACCTCTTGCTTTGCAGAAAGCATGTCAGCAGCAGTCTCTGTCTCAAATAATACAGAAAGAGTAATCACAGCTTTTGTGAGTGAAACTCTGCTACTCAGCTGACTTATAACTGCCAGCAGTGCAATAGTATATAGTGCACACCACATCCAGGATTGTTAGCAAACACTTGAACTACGTGTGTTGAACGTAGTGTTACTGCAGTGGTAGTACAGACCCTGCTCCACGCTTAGAGCTGCCTCGTGTGTGTTTGAATAAACGGTAGTTGCCCTGAAACAGGAATGTGCCAACCTCTAACCACGTGACAGGCTCAATACAAGAGGCTTCCTTCACCTTCCAGACTGATTTTTGCTGTACTTTCTGTTTTTGAAGTGTTGGACCGTAGTGTGAAGTGTGCAGCTCTTCTTTCCCCGCTCTGTCGCCGTGACACTTGAATGCCCAGTTCATGATGAAATCAGTAAGTGAAAATATTGAGAAAAGATGAAGGTATGAAAGTTAATGCCACACAGAATAATAGAGTGTGTTGTGCTGGAAGGGCCCTTTAAAGGTCATCTACTCCAATTCTCCTGCACTGAGCAGGGACATCTTTAACTGGATCAGCTTGCTCAGAGCCCCATCAAGCCTGATCTTGAATGCCTCTAGGGGTAGAGATTCTACCACCTGTCTGGGCAACCTCCTCCAGTGTTTCACACAGCACTAGTGAAAAAGGACAAATATGTTATCT
The DNA here is from genome assembly GCA_013400115.1 of Rhinopomastus cyanomelas. Taxonomy (NCBI): domain Eukaryota; kingdom Metazoa; phylum Chordata; class Aves; order Bucerotiformes; family Rhinopomastidae; genus Rhinopomastus; species Rhinopomastus cyanomelas. The sequence continues at coordinate 617,435 of VXBP01000410.1, forward strand.
CTGCTTTAGGGAAGAATGCACACAGAATTTGGGTTGTCTGATGAAGAGCCTGGAGCAGAGGTTCTTAGGAAAATTCTCTTGCTGCTTTTGCTCAGTGGCTACAGGCTCAAAAGAGCAGTTAAAGTCCCATTGTGAGTGTCAAAGCAAATAAAAGCAGTTTTTGCACCTAGCTCCCCTGGCAGGAAAACCTCAGCTGTAACTAGGATTCTCCTGCCTTATATTAGCTGTCAGGGTGAAGCAGTTACTGCTATCACAATGCTAAATGAGTTGGATGGAGATGAAGATCAATTGCTGAACAAATTAGCAACAGTAGTGTCAAGAGGAAAGAAAGGTCTGCGAGGAGCAGAGCATGCTTTGTTATCCCAGGATGGAAGATGCGGAACGCTTAGATCAAAATATAATTTAGACCTTGATCAAGAGCATCATTGTCATTTAGCTGCATTCAATGAGTGTCAAAGAGTAAAGAACTCATCCATATTTCTTTAAGCTGAAATTGTTTTCTTCCAATATGTGACTGGAAAGTTGAATAACTTTCAGTTATTCAGTGAAGTATATTGCTTCACTGGCATATAATTCATGTGCTGACATTGTTTCTATTCTAAAAAAAGTTAGTAAGCAAAAATCATTCTATAAATTACTTTTTCCTCCTAACTTTTTTGGCATAGCTTATTAAGAAAACTTGGATTAATGGTCCAAGAAATTGGAAGCTAAATGTTCATAAACGTTGATAAATGAGAACTTTATAACAATTTTGTTAGTGGGGTTCCTCGGAGTATTCTTATGAACTCACAAAGCTAATGATACATCAAACGTTTATGATGTATTAAGACGCAGAGATCCATTCCTCAACTCGGGAAAGTCTCAGAAGCTGAGGCGGTTCTGTTTGTACCTAAAACATGAAGGGAGAGGCAGGGAAGTAGTTAACTACTAGTGGACTTCGAGATGTAAAGGAGACCTTTCCCTGAGGGAACTTGTGACCAGCAAAAAGTGACTATGGATAAATTGTTCAGAAGCCCATTTTTACTACAATAAATTCTACAGATAAACAGTTTAGGTTTCTTGGTTACAAAGTCATTGCGTGACACTACAAGGTGTAACAGAGGAGCCTGTAGAAGCTCCAGTGGGAATTAACTTGTGCTCCTCTTGTAGCTGAAGATAATTATATAAATTAATCGTATCACTGTTCTTTGGGGCTGAGGCACATATTCTATGCAATAGAGAAGATACTCTAATCACTAAACCTAATTACACTGAAATGAGAACTACTGAAAATCCACAAGTAGTAATTATTCCTTTTATTATATGTAAGGCAATCAAAGCAAGAAATGCTGAGTTCATGGTTTAATATAAAAAGCCTGATATAGGGAATATCTAAGAACTTTGAACCTACTGAGCTTTAGTGCACAAATAATTTGCCACCTTCCTTTTACCCAAAAATGTCTTTCAGCTTAATCACTGGTTGATGTTTGAAAAGCCACCACTCCATACAAGGCTTCCCTGTCTTGTTAAAATTAGATCTGTATTTCCGCAGCTTGGCTTTATGTGACTTTGTGCTAGTTGGTTTGTTGCTGTATGTGGCCTGAGTAATTACTGACTTGATGTTACTGTTGTTGTAAGCCAGAAAATTTGCTCTTATAGAGAAGGTCCTGTCTGAAATGAGGAATCTGTTGAGCTAAATGTTCTGTGCATAGTGTTAGAGGCAGGGAGTTCCTAAAAAAGCCCTCTAATTATAACTCTGCATATAACTACATGCCAGACTCGAAGCTGTTGCAATTACTGTAGGTAAAACCATGGAGTAGTCCAAGCTGACAAAACACTTGGGCTGGATTCTAAAATAAAACTGTGAAAATAAAATAAAACTGTGAAATATGGAAGACAGGTTAACTGAAACAGGTAAACAGCTGAAGCTGAGACCCTACATGGAACAACCCTTCCTGTGTTATCGAAGTTTTTGGAAGAGATCTTAGGCAATCCCTGTCTCTGATTTTAGAGAAAGGAAAATGCTGAAAGTAATCAAGAGCCTTAGCAAGCAGGGTCAGATAAAGCACTAACCTTAACAGAATTTGTAGGTGTTTCATGACAAAAGAAGAGGATGGAGACTTTCACATTAATATTTAAGTTCTGTTGAAAATGGAAAACTCTGCTCTACAGACACCTGCAGGGGCCTGTTATCGAGTGGTGAAGGACCATATTACAGCACTGTCATAAGGACATGGAGCCTTGAGTTTGCAGTTCCTCTCATGTGCCACTATTGATGTCACCAAGATCCCTGATTACTTGCCAGACTAGTTTATAATTTTTCTCCTTTTTTCATTATCCTAAAAGTTCATGGGTGTTATTGTTCTGGGTTTTTTCCTCAGGCCATTAGAAGTAAAACTTCCCAAAGAACTTGTCCAGGCTTAATTCTTTGTTTCTGTCCTAGTAGCTCTGTTCTTGCCAAGTACAAGACTGACATACACCAAAATATTTGTCCCTGAGATTAAACCAGAACATGCACACCTTTTCTTCATCTTATATCAAGTGATCTTCATCTTGCATTGAGTCATCACTCTTTGTTTCTTTGGGGTATGTTTTCCAGGGTCATATGGAAGACAGGTTTTGGTTGCTTGATAGTATTATAAATAGATTCAGCTCTTTGTCTAGGATTACATTTTTTAAAGAGCCAAGTATTTAGCTCCCTTTGGATTTTACTGTTTAAAATGTGAAATCACCACTGTACTTTAAGTCCTTTCTTCCCCGTGGCTTTCCTGTTGCCATGTGGGTTCTTCATTCTTTTGTGGTTGACCCTGCTTGCTTTAGTCATTTTATCAGATCATAAAGGAATTAAAGCATTTGCTCTCACACTGTCATGTGTGGTTAAGTCCTGTTCCTTATATACTTCTCATTAATTCCTCCAGGCAAAGAGTGATTCTAAGGCTGTTCTGCGATTGAATTCAGGGAAATGCAGGAGCCCTCTGTGAGAACCGCTGAGAAAGTAAAGGGATAATAAAGATTGCTGTGTCCGTGGTTGTCAAATGGCTGTTCGCTCCAGTAGGAGGACTAGCCCTATAAATTTCACTTGTTGAAAAGGGGTGGCTTTGCTTTCCCTCACTCCAGGGACAAATATCTTGTTTCCTTGCCCAAACTCTGGGCCAGACTTTCCCTGGACTGCTTCAGCGTGCTGTGTCAGAAGAAAAATCACTGCATCCTCTTGCTGGATTACGCAGCAGGTCCTCTTTTCTTCATGCTGGTTTGTATGCTTTGCAGTGCTTTGCTTTGGAGCTTTAGCATTCTTAGTTCTGTCTGTTAATTTCCTCTATAATAGGATTTTAATACATAGAAAGCAAATGATCTCTTTGGAATTTTTTAAATCCTAATCTAGCTGTGTAAATCTCTCTTATTATCCAAGCATTTCCTAATGTTGGGAGCTATTTTTAGAGCATTAACTGCTTGGTAGCTTGCACAGGAGTCTTGATTTGCATTTGGTGTCTAGGCATGTAGACAGGTGGGTCTGCTATAACATGCCATGTTAGCACGAGCAGCCTTCCAGTCTGGAAGGTAAGACCGTCACGGTGTGTACAACGTGGAAGTAGGAACCTGACTGAGAGGTTTTACCAACAGAGACACTTAGGATAGTTGGATATGGCCACCTCTTCTGAAGCTGTGAGAAAGAAGTATTGGTTAGGAGTGTTTCTTTAGGGTCATTGGAAGGAAAGTGACCACATGAAAGACCAAAGGCAGTGTCCATGTGAGTCTTGACTTTAGCGACATAATTTGAACTTGCTGAAAGTTATTTCTTAGTGACTTTAAACCAGAAATTTTCACTGATCAATAAACATTTTCTCTTGTCCTTTCTATTAAGTTCCTTTCTCTGGATCACAATATCTCTTTGGGTTCTATATGTAATACAAACGATACATCATTTAATCATTGTTATTACTGCCACAATGGATATAATATTGAATAAAAAGCAAGGAACAGAATGCTGGTAATTTCTCTAGTGAGCCCTAATTTATTTTCCCTCATGCTGGACTAATTTAGTCTCACTGCTAGTAGAGTCCCCCAGGTAGGACAATGAATTTAGTAAAAATAAATCTTGTCAGACACTTTCTGTCCTTAGATACAATCATTCTGTATGATTTTAAAAGAATCATATGATTCTTTAGAATTTAATTCTTGATTCCATTATTATATATTTTATATAAATATGTAATTCTAGACAAACTATCATATTAATTCTAAATTTATATGCATGTGCATATTGTAAAGAAGTACCTTATAAAAAATTATAAAATGGTGATAAAAGCCAACATGTCTATCCAATTTACAGTGTTCTGTAGAATATAAGATAGCTTTTCATCTGGCTTCTGTGCAGTGTAGAATTCTATACCAAGTTCCGTTTGCTGGTGATTTTTGAGCAAGATAATCTCTGATAGGTATAGAAATATAATTCTCCATTCTCCATTTTAATCATGTTGGATGCTTATCAAATGTGGTGTATGTTACTTGTTTCTGCAAGCTTTAAGCACAACTGCTTGGTACACGAAAGGAGTCTGAAAAGGGTTTAAAAATTGGGAATAAAGACCTTTTGAAAGATACTTAGGCACTGATCTGGGATCTGACTCTTCACTGTTTTAAACTATATAGTCTTCTAAGTTCCTAAAGCACTAAGAAACCCCACTTATTGAAATGGACACACCAATTCTTTATGTTCCCTTCCACAGGGATATCTGTCAGAATTCAAAACACAGCTTTCATGAAGTTTAACAATGCTGCTAACGAGCAATCGCGACAAAGCCGCGTCTCTGTTAGAACTGCCTTGATTAAAGTAGAAGTTGCTTTACTTTGAATAATCTCAGTCGAATGTCACCGGGGTATGTGCTGCTAGCAGAAGGCTTTACCTGCTCATGTTTGTGTGCTGCACAACCTACAGGGAACAGCTGCGCTGCCATTTGCCATGAAGTCTGAGAAGAGCACCTCCAGAAAAGGCTGGATAAGCATGATTGCATAGGATTGTACAGGATTGATCTTGGGAGATTGTTGGAGAGTTTACATTTAAAAACTAATTTAAAAAAAGTTAAAAATCCAAATCAACAGAAATGAGTGAGTGCTGGAAGGCTGTGGTCTGGAATCAGAGGGAAGATGGCATATTTACAAAATCATCGAATCATGGAATCATCAGGGATTGGAAGGGACC
>VXBP01000410.1:622992-707339 GCA_013400115.1 Rhinopomastus cyanomelas
TGTAATAAGGGCTCCAGAACTGGACACAGTACTGCAGGTGGGGTCTCACCAGAGTGGAGTAGAGGGGGAGAATCACCTCCCTCGACCTGCTGGCCACACTTCTTCTGATGCAGCCCAGGATCCGGTTTGCCTTCCGGGCCGCAAGTGTTAGCATAGTCTGCTTAGTAATAGGGAACTGAAACACTTCTCTCTTCTGTTCAGATTTAGACTTACACATCCCATCAGTGGTGCTGACCACGGTTTCTGGTGATCCCGGTATGAGTCTACTGGGAAAAATGAAAACAGCAGATAGCTCTAAGCATGACTGTAGACCAGATCTAGTGAGGTCAAAGTGCTGCACATAGCTTCAGAGGACCACAGGTCTTCATAGCTGAAGAACTGTGGAAAGTGGGGAGAAGAAAGGGACCGAGCAGTGTTGAATATCACACAAAGCAAATTATGACAGTTGCAAGGCTCAGTGATGACTAGGGAGACTCTGGCTGCACACTAAGGCACTCACCACATCATTTAGAAGATAGTTTGCATAATAAGATTTAACAAGATCTTGCACGTTGTTTAAAGAATAGGATGTGGATGCTAACAGTGTCCTCGATGCTGTCCTGGTTTTCATTGTTTACTGGGTCTTTTCTCTGTGCTACAGCGTGCTTCATCCATTTGCTTGCGCTCAGAAGGCAACAGCTGTGTATTCTCACTTGCCTTACAGTTCCTCATACAGCTGATAGCTCGTATTGTTCCTTGTAGATGATTTCTGGAAGCAAGAAAATAGGATCTTTGTTTGTACTCTTCTTATGGTTGTCAGGTTACTTGTCTCTTTAGAAAAGAAGTGCGTGTAGCATTAATCATCGGTGTGTGTCCCATCCAGAAGGCTGAATTGTTACCCATTATTTGCTTTATATTGCCCACTGTTGGGCTGTGGTATTATCTGTTCTATCAGGGATGGAGAAGAGATGCTCATGAGTTAAAATATGAGCTTAAAGTATTGACATTGGAGATAAGATGTTGTTAGGTTAAAACACTGCCGTACAAAGATGGTGACAGTCTGGGTAGAGGTGTCTGTGTAGCATTGTTTCCTGATATTTAATAGCCCACAGGACAGCTAAAATGCTCTTTTATTTGCCCTTTGCATACTGAATAACAAACACTTAATCAAATTAATTTGAAGAAACTGCAGATAAGTGAAAACCATTTTTGCACAAAGCTCGATGCCAAGAATTCATTGATGAAGTATATGGCTGAACCTCTTTACTTAAGCAGTAGAAACCACTTTTGCCAATTCTACCATTAAAGAAGACTTTTTCTAGTAATATATAACCATTATGTCTTTGATGTACAGCCATGACAATGATCTTAGGAAAGGATTATGGCACTGCATTAAGCAGAGGAGAAGACTCTAGTATGATGGTATTAAGCCACCGCAGTGAACTCAGGAATAACAAAACCCATCTAAAACATTAAATACAAGTTCAGCTTATTAAGCCTAATTATATGTATTTTAACAGGATTTGGAAGCATCTACAGAGGTTTCCAGTCTTGATTTCATTTTTTCTAGAGCCTGTACCCATGCTGTGTAAGTCACTGAGAAGATTAGTGCGTGCTTGGGTGGTCTTTGGAATCAGGCTGCTCTGCAGACAGATGCACACCGTGACTTCAACATAATAAATGGCAAAATACATATTTCTGCAGTCATCTTGTTATCTGGCAGCTGTTCCATTAACATCTTTCTGAACCTGCAAGATTGCTACCCAGCTAATGGCTTGTAATGCACACACATAATTGTTGACTGTTTCCTGCTAAGCAGAGTAAACTCTCTGCTCTATTCAGCTATATAACTCTTCACTTTGCATTTCAGGAATGCAGTTCAGAGCCCAAAAACTAGTGCTCAGCCTCTTCCTTTTATTCACTGTTAAATCTCCTGCCTGCTGAAATGCATATTTATAATCCCTCTAAGCTATTTTAAAGATAATTGTTTTGGATCTGTCCTAAACGGTACGGATTTTTTCTAACTGTGCCTTAATTTATGCTGATGCTCTGTTGATCAATTTTCTTTTTGTTTTAAACTGGTGTGAAAACTAGGATGTACTGTTTTCCCCCTATGTGGATAACTGCTCCAGAAGATAAGGCATCTAGTGTAAGTAAAGACTCTGAAGGAGGGTATTAAAAGGCTAGAGACAAACAAATCATAGAATCATAGAATCATTAGGGATTGGAAGGGACCTCGAAAGATCATCTAGTCCAATCCCCCTGACACAGCAGGATCACCTAAACCAAGTCACACAGGAACACATCCAGCTGGGTCTTGAACATCTCCAGTGAAGGAGACTCCACAACCCCCCTGGGCAGCCTGCTCCAGTGCTCTGCCACCCTCACTGTGAAGAAGTTCCTTCTCAGGTTGATGTGGAACCTTCTATGTTCCAGCTTACAACCATTGCCCCTCATCCTATCACTACATGACACCGAGAACAGCCCAGTTCCATCCTCCTGATACCCACCCCTGAAATATTTATAGACATTAATGAGGTCACCCCTCAGTCTCCTCTTCTCCAAGCTAAAGAGACCCAGCTCCCTCAGCCTCTCCTCATAAGGGAGATGCTCCACTTCCTTCATCATCTTTGTTGCCCTACGCTGGACCCTCTCCAGCAGCTCCACATCCCTCCTGAACTGAGGAGCCCAGAACTGGACACAAATCTGGAAGAGTAGTTCTGCTAAGTAGGTTCACCAGAGGAAGAAACACAAAACACACGGTGAGGCCTGATGTTTTCCTTAGCTGTGAAGTTTCCAAAGCAAGTTAATGTGCAGCTTCCACTCCCTGATGGAGTCTCTGCCACAACCATCGTGTCCTGCCCAGAAAAATTGTGTGTAAATAGACCCAGTTGTAGTGATGGTTTCTAAACAGAACCATCTAAATCATCTTGGAAAAGAAAACATGGAAGTCCCTAAAGAATCTGGAGCACAGATGAGTGCAGGTACTGCTCAGTTCACTGCCTTTGCCTCTGCAGCTTCTAACTCTGTACCTTGAACTTGAGTCTGTCAGGAAGAACTTGAGAAGTTAAAATCACATCCCTAGAGCGAGAACTCCGTACCAGGCAGGGTAGTCCACTGATAGACTAGTACAGAGCAAAGAGAGTGGGGCAAGAGGGGAGGCCCAAATCGCGCACAGGAGTGTGTGGTAACACACATCATTGTGATTTGCCATTTATATAAATGGGATGTTAATCTTTAATGAATGGAAGAGTGGGGTTTGAATGTCAAAGACACAAGAGCCGTCCTGCTTCTCCTCACTGGGGACTTTTTCTTTGTGTGTGTCTTGCATTTGGATATAATCAGGATTTAACCAGGATATCATCTACTCTTATGCAGACCCCGTGAAAGGGTACGTTCCCTTCTCAGGAAGAAAACTAGTGACCAAGTTCAAAACCCAAAGGTTTATTTTGGTGTTTTTTGTGGGGTTGGTTTTTTTTTTAGGTTCTGCAAACACAGCCAAGCAGGAAGCTAGTGTCTTAAATTTGCTGTTAAAATGGAAAAGAGTTAATTGGAATTAGGGCTGACGTGCAGCTTGTGCATCAGCTCCTCTGTAGGGACCAGTCCTTCTTTGATTGGGGGTAAATTTTTCACTGCTGCAGCTGCCTTGTGTGCTTGGAGTGTGCACTCTGGTCATATTTGCACACTGTGGGAATCAAACCCAAAGTCCCTGTTGTCTCTCAGATTATTGTAACTGATTCAAAACGCGTTCACAAGTCCCAGAAGGCTCTTGCAACAACAGAGATGAGTTCAGGACTCGGAACTCATTGAGACGATGGAAAGTAGCTATTTTTCCAGAGTGGTGGAAGTTCAGTCTGTCCACATTAAATCAGTTTCACTTTGGTGCTTAAGGGCAACGCCAGCTTTGCTGAAGTGAACGTCCAGGTTTTGCTACTGAGAGCTTCATTTCTCATAGAAAGACTTGTACAGTAGATGCTCTTAAGTGTTTTGCTTAATCATGTAGTGATTAATGCTCTTTGCATTGACCTCCTGACTTCATCTTTACACACTTTTTAAGGAGACATGGTGTGATACAGCACAAGGAGCCGCAGGGAATGGCTATGAGAAGAGTTGCCTACTCATGTGTGCAGAGTCCACTTTCTGTTTGCCTCAATTCAATAGGTCATCGTTGTCACAGCTTTGTTTTACAAAACAATGCAAATTAAAAAGTTGTCCCTGTTTTCCAGGACTCTGGATTTAGATTTTGATTCAGTAAGTTGATTCCCTAGTCAGTGGAGCAGATGCTTACGTTCCTTTGACATTTATTATGGAAAATAGCTTGGCCCAGAGACAAAGGCACTGGCTTGAGGCTGGTGAAGACACATTTCCTTATTTTATTGTTTCTGTCATAGAATTTGTATATGATCTCGAACAAATCAGGTTGTTTTGCATCTCACCTTCATTTACTGAAGATGTGCTCTGTAGATCTTTTAAAAACTGTTGCATTGGTCTTTCTGTGCCCTGGTGCTCAATTTGTGAAAGCAAAATGGTAGCACTGCCTTGTCATTCTGAGGTCACAGAAGCAGTGGTAATTGATGGGTTGCTCAAACAACAGGGTAATGAGTGCTTGAGAGATGACTTTCTAGGTGTTTTGGGCTTCAGCACATTTAAAAGTTTGTTACTGGAAGGGAACCTGAAGCTGGAAAACTCATAAAACAAATGGTTTAATTCCTGGTATTTCCACAACTTCAGTGTTTACAGAGCACTCCTTTTTAGTAAAGGCTGAAGTATTTAAAGCTTTTCCATGTGGTTGTTTTCTTCAAAAGTGGGTTTAAAGTGACTGCATCTGGTGCTTTAAAAGTTAAGGTAATCATTTAAATCATTCTCACCTGCTGAAGAAGAGTGATGGCAACCAGTTTGGATTGCAGGCTTGTAACTTACCAGGACTAGCTAAGGCTTGGTAGAACTCCAACATGGAGCCAGCTGATGTGCCTAGGAAGGTAAGGACATGTAGTATACCAGAGGTGAAACAAGAAATAGCATTATAAATTTAAGAACTGTAGTTATTTTAAGTGATAAATTAAAGTTCCACATTAAAAGCCTTTTGAAATGGGATGTTATTTTAAATCAGAACAGGTTTCTCATGCCATAATTTCAGTTAGGCTGGAGAATGTCACCCTATCCTTAGTATTTCTCACTGAGTAATTAAAGATGGATATATCATTAAGCTTAACAGTTTTTCAATAAAAAGGTAGTTAGTTCAATGTACAGAAACCAAATGTCTTCTCACTTTGAGTTAAGGTCGTTGGTAAAACCCTGGCTTGCTGTTAAATGGAAATAGACTTTCCTTTCACAAGAGGCTTGTGTGGAAGATACTGGCTCTGTCTAGGTGTCTCAGTAAGACTTTTATGGAAAACAGAGCCGTTTTGTTTCACTTCAACTCATCATTCACAATTTTTCATGTCTGTATTTGCAAATTGGAGTCTGTGCGCTGCTGCTGGTGTTTCCACAGCAAACCAGTGACGTCGTGTTGTACCTACAGTGTTATGTCAGTCCTGTTTCCAACAGGATATTGGTTGAATGATTTGAAACACGTCTCCCAGTGAGAGGAAAAACAAACAGACCAACACACATGCAATTTTCTTGTATTCCTGTGTATAAGTGGATCTGTCACAGAGCCCATTAGTTTTGTTTTAGTGCAAAGAGATGAATATATTGTGTTTTAGAATAGTAATTGCACTAACATGTGGTGGATATTTATTAACTATTTGAATGGGTTTATGGGTCAGCTGAATGACTACACAGTGAAGAGCAAGAGAATGTTTAAGGTGCTCTTATCTTGGGGTTAATGTTCTGTTAATCAGCATCATCCAGAATGGCAAATTGGCATTTGTTGCTCACAGTTTGCACATTTGGCTCAAGACCCCTCCTGCCTGTCTGTGGGTTTTGATTCCCAGCTCTGCCTGCACACTCTGTGTCTGTTCCACTTCTGGGATGCCTGAGGAGCTGTGGCTTTGTTTGGACTTTAACTAGCACTTAGCTGGATTCAAAAGTGTTTTTAGAAGTGTTTGCTACAGGGAAACCTTTTGGAATCTTTATAGATTTATAGCCAAGGATGCTTGCATGGTCCCTGCTCCATGACCCCCTCCTACAGGCTTTTCACACAGTGACCCTGCCACTTCCATCCCCCCAATGTGGGGTTTGTACAGTTTTTTTCTCCCTGTGATTAACAGAACAGTGGAATGGAAAGGAGGACGGATGGGTGTGGGGCAGAGGTACAAGGGGGGTTGTTCTCTGTGGAGACTCCACCACTTCACCAACAGCACGCTCTTACAGAGCTTGTGTACCCTGATGGTGATCAACAGCTTTGTTTCAATATTACTTCTGAATGCTGACAGCTCTGATGAGCATAACTTCATTTCAGTCATTATCTCTGACATGAATCTTGAGGTGACTGCAGCAGTATTCAATTGTGCAGCTAACGGAAGCCTCGAAGAAAGCACTGGTGTAAATACTTCAGCAGTTGTACAACTGCTTAATGCTTTTTATTTTTAAGCTGAATTTCTCTGAGTGAGTGTCTGGGCTCTCTAACTGAAGCAGGCTGAGTTGAAGAAGCAGTGCTTAAAATTCCTCATCAGCTGCACTTGTCTAGAAGGCACCAGTGCCTGAGACACAGAACCATTTCCTAATTAAATTGAAAATAATCTTCCCCTTTTCTCCTTTGTACTTGTCTGTTGAGCAACAAACCTCCCTCATGTAGTTTCTTTCCATGTGGCTGTGGTAAATCTAACAGCCTGCTAAGAGGCAGGCGTTTATCTTGTTTGGCTTTCAAGATTACAAAATATAAAATCTAATTCAGTTCATGCAGCAGCCAGACTGGAGGTGTCCTCTTCATTGTTATTGATTGTTGTGAAGTTTATGACTTAGGAAACGTGAGAAAGGGAAGAAGAGTTAGGATTTTTTTCCACTAGTGCTGAGGAGGGGGAAAGGTGCCGGTGTTGTCTGCCAAATAAGGTTTTGGGGGGCAAACCCTTTGGTTCTGACATTTCCATTAGCAGGGATAGGCGTAAAGCAGACACCTGCTATTAAAAGTCAGATCCAGATTTTGAGGGTTAAGATGATTTCTAGATTAATGTTTCAGCTAGTAACCAGTTTTTTCACGTGGCTGATGTGATGATTTTCAAAGTAGTGGCACTGCTGTTTGTGACCCGAGGTTTGCTGTCTGTTCTCTACGCCTGGGCTGAATCAGTGTCCCAGAATAGCGTGAAAGGGCTGCTGCATAGCTGGAGGACCACTTTTGAGAAAGAGGCATGACGAGATCATTACAAACCACCCATGGCTTTTCACAAGAATGGGAGCCATCTAGAGCTCTCGTTCCACCCTGTATATTGCTTTTAGCCAATGGACATTTTTCACAGCCTGTCAGCAGTACAGAGAGCGCAGTGCAGGAGCAAATTATTGCTGTGTCCTGCTTTATCTTGATGCTTTCAAGGTTACAAAATGTCCATTCTCTCCACTTTTCTTGAAGGCTTTTTGCTTTCTAACAATAAAAGGACCACAATATCTTTTCTTTTTAAGAGATGTCTGTATTCTGCTTGCTTGCTTGAATCATTCCTTGAGGCTCTAGTAGACCTGGAGTAGATCTCTCCTAGACTGCAGCTGTTCTGACTCTCTAAAGAAATACATTTAAAGGTCCTGGCACGCAACGCATTGAAATCCATCCCAGCTGTATTTTAGCCTGACCAGCAGACTTTCCCCAATCTCAGAGCAAGCAAGAGAGATGTGTAATGTTAAAAATAAAATGCAAATGCCTGAGTTATTTGAATATAATCACTTTATTCATTTAACTGTCTAACAGTTACTGATGACATTCTAATAATAAGGTCCAAAATGTTCTTTCTCATTAAAGGAGTTAATGAACTCACACATCTTAACAATTTCATTCTAATTAATTAGGAATAATTTGTATAAGAAAGAGAGAGAAGTGCTAAAAAATATTCCTATTGAGAAAAGGATAATTGTTAAATGTATACCATGACTTAGAAAGGATTCTTCTTGAAAGGGTTCCTGTGGTTCTCCCACTGATGTGTCAAAAGTCATGGAATGGATCGATGTTTTCAAAACTCCAGCACCGTAGGCCAGATGTGCTAAAGAGTCTGTGATCCCTGCCACAGACACAACAGCCATGTGCTTCAAGATGGAAAACCTGTCCCTATGTATAGGTGTGATAATAAATGTGACAAGTAATTATTGTAAGGGATTTTAATGTCTCCCTAATTTCAAAAAGTATGAAAATTGAACACAGATATTTTCCTTGAACTGTGAAGTGTGGTTCCTCCTTGGAACTCCAGCTCCTTCAAAAATTAGATGTCTGAGGTTGCACTTCAGAAGCTTTGTTTTACATCTGGTCATGCTGTTGGTTTCTGTAAAACAGAGATGCTGTTGGTCATTACACTGTGCTGCAGTGGGTTTTTCACTCTGTTAACTCCTCTTTCAATCAGCATGTTGATCCAAAGAAGTACTTTCCTGATATTTCACTCCCAGAATGGGCTTTCATGATTGGCTTAAAATGATTAAGCTATATAGTTTTATTTTATGCTTCATTGAGTTAATTTCCTTCGCCTGTCATGCTCAGATTTCAGTGTATATTTGCTCCAGAAGCTTGTTAATGTTAAAAATAACTAACGTGAAACTGCTTTAAACCATGATTGATATGTACTAATATGAGCCTTACACCTCATCAAAGGCTGAAAGCCAAGCGGTAGGCTGAGAGATGTTTTCTAACATTGAAGTCAGTATGCAAAGCTGTTTTAGATATATTAGCACAGGTAGAATAGTACTGAAGGAGTCTCTACTGTTATTACAACCTTTCTAATATTGCTATTGCTGCAGATACACTTCAGGAAATATTATTCCAGTTGTCATTTGAATAAACCAAAGAGTAGAGGACTGACCAGAGACAAAGGACCAATGGCTTTCCCCAGATCAATCAGCAGCTTCACGGCACAGGTAGGAACAGCATGCAGACCACTTGTACTCTGATGGGATTCTAAACTTTCAGAGAGTGTTTTATTTTGAGCAGTAGCTGTTTCAGAATGCTTTTTACTTCTGCCAGATCTTTCTGGACACGGAAATTCTGCAGTAACCTGTACGTGGGGGAGGTTTGCTGTACCTGCAAATCTAAGTGTGTGTGGTGAGAATGTGCTGCCTCTGTATGTCAGAATGGAATGCTAATGTGAAAATTGCTCTTTGGCAGCACGCATGGCAAGAAATCAGAGGAAAGCTTAGTTGTAAATGTCCACAAGTTGAACATAAATCATTGGTTAAATCCATTTGTAATTGTTTTCTCTGCAGCTTGCATCCTATGTATGTATATATACACACACGCTTTCATTTTCAAAGACAAAAACTTTCTTTGATGAAATAGTTGCAAACAAGTAGAGCTTCCCAAAGTTTGTAACCTCTTGCTAAATAAATAAAGAAGTATGCAAGGAAAGAAAGCTTCACTGCAGATACACCTCAAAAAAGAGTAATGGCATAAAGTCCTGGAAGAAGTTATGTTCTCCTCAATTTGTATGTGGTGGATGAGGTACGGTAAGAGGCTGGAAATGGGGAGACCTGCTTTTCCTTCTAATGTGCTTCCTTCATTGCTGAACAGGCAGTTTAATGGATTAAAAGCTTTTCTGAGCAAAACCTCCTTCATTCTCTGCATTTGTGTGTATAAATACACATTCTGTGATCCCCACCTTTTTGCTTATCGCCTGCCGGTCTGACCTGTGCGATAGCAACAAACGACGGGAAGGATTGTCTAAGCTTTTAGGCAGAGTAAGGGTGAAAGCTAGGAACTAGAAGTGTAGATTTATAGTTCTAACACCCAGTCCTGTGGTCTGCTAATGCCCCCGTTGTAGCCCTAGAGGAAAAGGCTGCTGCTGATGGGCTGGAAGATGCGTGCTTTGTGTTGTGCTGTTGAGCAGTCAGCACTGCACTGCTTTTCCATTCTGCATGGCAATGCTGAACTGTCGTGTTCGAGATGGAGCTAAGGGCAGCTGTGCTTTCAGCAGGCAACACATCGTTCTAAATTCGGGGTGACGTTGAGTTCAACAGCACCGGCCATTTTGATGGACACAAAGAGCTCAGAGATGAATCTCAAAGTGTTAATGATGAGCCCTGGAGAATCTTTTGCCAACAAAGAGGCGGTGACTGGCAGGAGAATACCAATTGGTGAAACCGGGGCACGTTTCAGCAAATTGAGGGCGAGCAGTGGCCCAAAAGACAGAGCGCAGTGCCACCTAGTGCCCCCGGCGAAGCCGGCTGGGTCCCCCTCCCACGCGGGTGGGTGGGATTTCTGGAGAAGAAGATGCCTGACACGAGTATGAGTGTGATACCGCTACAGTCGGTGGGCTGCACCTCCCGTTAGGAGACAGCTCGGACTTCCCGAGAGAGCCCGTAAGGTCTAATAAATATTCTCCGATGGAGTGGGAGCTTCTCAAGTCCCTTTTAACTGCAGGCATATGGGGTGTCACCTGGGCAAAGTGTGTGGTGTGGTTCTGTGTCGGAGCTCTGTGTCTAACGGTTCATTTGCCGAAGGATGTCGGACACCATGAAGGCAAACCCCTGCACAGGGTTAACCTTCACTTGAATTCTGCAAATTGTCCTGAAATCCAAATTGCAAAGTTGAGGTATTTATGGAAAGTTCTCGAAGTCTTTTTTCATCGACGTGATGGAGCGTATGGGGTTTTTTCAATTAAGTTTGGATGTGAAGAGAGGGTAATTCTTAGCAAAAAATGTATTGCAGCATTTTTAGTAGGGTGACATTTATACCTGGACATGCAGACCAAGGCTGCTTTTTGATGGATTGAGTTGTCCTCTTGACTTCCCCCCCCTCCATGGTGTGTGGAGGGGACTGGAAATGACTGTCTGCTTTAATTTCTCAGATGAGTGGAATGAATCCAAACCAGCGTGTGGGATATTTTGATTTGTGTACTTATTGCTTCTATTGTATTAATCTGCTTTGAATTTTAAAATTTCACATGAATTTTCACATCAGATAGAGAGGAAACAAAATAGCTCAGCCCTGAGTGTAGTTGCTGGATTGTAATATTCATGTGATAATACTGTAGCACTTGCATAATGACAAGTCCTCTGCTTTTCAAACTCAAAGGAAATGAGACCAAACTCTAGGCATCTGATAAAAGTCTGCCAATGTGAATCTGTTTCACTAGCAATGGAGGAGTATCTCTGACATTTTGGCAATGGTTAGGGATTAGCAGCTACTGCTCTTACATTAAGGGCTCTCAGGTCCCCAAACAAGGACTAGTTTAAAAGTAAAGTAGTCAAGAAACTGAGTCTAGTGTAGTGGAGTTGGTATGCTCAGAGATGGATGTAAAAGGAAATCCTGACCAAAGACATCTTGTTTTGGCTTGTTAGTAATAGAAACTATGTGGTCTGCTGTCCTTGGAGTTTTGGAGTGTCCAATGCTTTGAAACCTGGGGGCAAAAAGGTTTGAAACATTTTCCTTTTTGGGCTTAAGTGCAGCTCAACAAAGAGACTGTTCTTTATTGTACTGTGAGCTGTGCATGAGATGCTGTGTTAAAAGAAGTAGAATTCATCTTTCTGAGGAATCTAAAGTGGTTTTGTGTAAAGAGCTCTGCCCAGGCTTTAATTTTGTTGTGAGAGCAGCGCTGAGGGTAACGCAACAAAGAGTAACTTGTGAGTACTGAAGTGCTAAGGTTGGTCTCCTGTGAGCCATGCAGTCCCACTATTTGATATCCATGTAAGCATTATTCATCAGTTTTTGTAAATCCCCAAAGCTGCTTAATCTTAGTGGTAAATGGTATTTCTAAAGAAAAAACCCTCTTAGCTTTTTGCTCTCCTTCCACTTCAAATGTCTCTGTTGCCCTGCACAGGGGCAGAAACTATGCTGTATGATGCTGCGTGATCTCTTGGACAACACAGCTAATGCTGACCAGCTAGTCTGAGGAAATTGTTCCTAAGTAATGAACAAATTGGAAATTATTTGTTCCAATTGTTTGGGAGATAAACAGTTAATCTAGGGGGAAAAAAGAAGGGAGCATGATAAAGTGCCCTTTGTACCCTTAGTATCAGTCTCCTTAGCTGCTTGGTTTAAAACAAACAGCTTTTAAAAGTAAAAGGAAATGGGGGAAAACTGATTCTATGATTCTATTCAAGATAGTTCAGTTTCCTTGAGTTGCTGTCTTGACTTGCTGCAAAACAGTGGGATCAGAAGAACTTAAGACACATTAATTAATATCTCTTTCGTATTGCTTGATTTATTGAAATTCATTTTTTGTTCTTGTGACCTTTATCATTCCCTTTTTCACCTCATTTGCATTTATCAGAGTTCTGTAGTCAAGTACAAAGTGAAAACTGCAGCACTAATCAAAAGTGATCAGATAAAATAGATGTGTATTAAATAGACCAAATGAAAGACTCATCCATCCTGCCTTGAGTACCAGAGCCCTGATGCACTCCAGGAGTCTCCTTCCTTTCCTACGCAGTCAACCCACTGTGTGCTGCCAGCCCTTGCTCATGGCACGTAGCTTGTGCCCTTAAAAAAAAATCACAAGTTATAGGCAGCTTCAAAGAATCAGCTGGACACCTTTTGATCTATTAGTTGGCTTATGTCTTTGAGGACTTTGACATATCCTGCAGAGTGGTGTCTGCCTCACATTACAAAACTCTACTGGAATAGCTGTATTAACAGGTGGAGAGTAGTACCAAAAGCATCTTAACTTCTTGTAATTGAAAGCTGTACCAGTGTGATGTGTGTCGTGGTAGGTAGTTTGGCAAATGAAGGCCTTTGTTGATATCATTTGTGCCTCTAGCCTTTGAGACAAATAATTCCGAGTACATTGTGTATACTTTTATAATTCATTTTCAAGTGGAAACAAGGATTCTAGAGTCTAAAACTGCGGACAGCATCTGTAAATCATTTGAGATTAACCTGGACACTGAACTCCTACTCCAAGGTGTGTTTATAACAGTTAAATGCTAATTAAAGTAAACTTACTGTATTGTGCGATCTCAACTTCTTTTGTACTCGCTGCTGCACTGCTGCCTGGCTGAGTCCTTGCGACTGTATTTGATATGGACTGAAGCTATTGCATCTATTCCTTAGGAAATACCTGGAGCATGAGAGCTGTTGTAGTAAATTAGTTCATTACAGTATTACATGCATCAACATGCGTTTGGTCCTCACTTTTATCACCTCTGACCTGGGCTGTAACTCCTACTAACTTCCACAGGCCCTTTCCCCCTCTTGTATGTCTTTTAATTCCAATTTGAATTTTTAAGAAGCAGGCTCTGCTTTTCTCCATGGCAGTGGCTTGACTGTTTTTCAAATGATTTTGAACTTACATCACTTCTATTAGGGCATTTTCACACGCGTGCTGAAATAGCATTGAAGTGCCAGCAGTGTTTTGCTGCTGCTGCTGTCTGTGTTGCACCTGGAAAAGCACCTTGTCTGTCACTGAAGGGCGCTGCATAAATGTGATATGGTATTATTTATTTATTGTCGTAGCACCACACTGACAGGCCTCCTCCCAAATACATCAGTAACCATCCTACCTAGTCATGTTTGTCAGTCCAATTTTCTCTGTGTCGTCTCCCTGTGTGCTTTCTTTTACTTATGGCTTGGAACATTGCTATGGCCTTTAATTATGGATGTCAGCAAGTTGTAGCAGATCTCCCTTTTGAGTAACTAAGCTATTAATTCTCGTTTTCATTTTTCAATGCGTAGTATTTTGGGTTAACCCTGGTGGGCAGGTAAGCACCACACTATCCCCCCCATTATGCAGTCACAGAATCATAGAATCATTACGGATTTGAAGGGACCTCGAAAGATCATCTAGTCCAATCCACCTGCAACAGCAGGATCACCTAAATCAAGTCACACANTCATTGTAGAACTTTTCTAAATGGTACAAACTGTTAAGGAGGTGTCACAGAATCACTGAACTTTAGGAGAGATGGAGCAAGATGCCTTGCTGAATGGTACCTACATGTCACATCTTCCTGCCAAGTGATAGAGAAAGCTGTAGCTGACTGAGGCAATGCACTGTGTGCTGAACTGTGCTGCTGGTTCTGAAAGCATCTCCCGAAGAGCAGCGCGAGATGCAGTTTAGGCGACGTCCTCTGGCTTCTGTAACTGCTGTGCTGTGGTGCCCAAAGAGTGGGGACAAATTTCCGCTGCATGTCATTTGGCAAAGCTGAGACTCTGTGGGTAAAAGAAATCTTGAATTATCAGGGAATAAGCTTATTAGATTGAATACTTTTGTGAACCATTCTAAATCTAGTCACGCTAGAAATGCGTGCATTTATCTGTAAAGTGAATTGCCATTGTCTTTGCTAATTACTTCTTTAGCAAATTAAAAGGTGAGAGGACTGAATACTTACATTGACATTTTCAGTAGTGCAAGCTCATATTATCCTTATTCATGTTGATATGAATTCCCAGTTTTAAAAATGCTAAATTCCACTTTTCCCTAGTGCCTTCAGCAAAGCGTGGTGGCAGGCTGTGCTGCCGGTAAACAAGAGTGCTGGGTTACTGGTGGGATCCCCAGTCCTCGCTCTTTCTGCAGCAGTGTTCCCGTATGGAAGAAAATGTTCCACTTAGAAGCTGCTGGCAATTAAGAATCGTACCAGAAGTTTCCAGTGCTTGAAGTGTCCTGAGAGCTTGTTCTCCTGCTTTCCACCACAGCTGAAGACTGATTGGATTGAAAAGAAAATGCACGTTATGGACTTGGAAAGGAGCCTAAAGAAAACCTTGTTGTACTTATAAGTGAAACAGATGAGAGTGACTGTAGAATTAACTTGGTTCTCACGCCTTAAGTGTAAAGTCTTTTAGGTTTCAGAATTTGCACAAGTTCTGATCTGTGGGTAAGGAGAAGTGTAACAGCTAGATAGACAGAAATTTAAGCTGCTTAGCATTAGTTCATCTTGTTTGGTTAAGATTTATTACAACAGCCCTGCGGCCGCGAGGCAGGACCGCTGCAGTACTTGCACTGTTCTTGTTGTTTTCCATGTCTCTGAATTGACAGTTCTAGACAGAAAACAAAGGAATTAGAAAGTGGCATTTAAAAATGCCTCTGCCTTTTGCCTGTGAAATGGTGCAATGTGCACACAGTAGCCAGAAATGTACAGTATGGCTAGGTTTTAACTGACTAGTGGAGCCACATCACAGAGTCTGAGTGTCAGCAATTGATGTACACAATCTGTAGTCATCTTGGCAACAAAACCTGTATGGGCAAATCTTGGTAATTAGTGACACCTCAGAAGTTAATTTAAACCAAGAAACCCCTGAAAATTTTCACACCACAGAGAAGAGTTTGCATCCCACAGGAGTTATGCAGCTTTTCATACACAGTCTGCCCAGTTTCAAAGTTGAACAGCAAAACTATGAATACAGAGGAGTTTTCAGCACTGGCACTGGCCCAGAACACTCTCCTGTGGCTCTGGCAATTCGTGTGGGATGCAGGGCTCCCTACTCCTCACTACTCAAAATTATCTTCCTTGGAAAAGCTGGGTGTTCCTTTGCTCTGTACTCTTAGCACAGATATATCCTCTCTGACTTCTGGAAGCAAATGCAGTAAGACAGAAAGAATCAGCTTTGATCCTTTCCCACTGGATTACAGGATAATTTGTTTGGCCTCTGAGCGTGTGATGAATTATAGGGAAGGCACATAAGTACTTGCACTGAGAAAACCTCTCTAAGCTACTCCCTGGAATGAAAGCAGCACTCTGGTTTTCATTTGTATCCCCAGACCACTCAGATTAACCCGACAGAAAAAGCCCTCTGTGTTCAGTTAAGAGGTTTTTGTGCCTGGATGGGAGAGGAGTTGCAGGTCACCAGAGTGACAGCCTAGGTCGGCGCTGAAGTGAAGACTATTGATGCAGTATGGATTGTATAATATAACATAAAGTGTGAGTACTGCTACTCTGCAAAGGACTTGCCTTTCTTCTTCGTGTGATTTCATAAGATTGGCACTTAGGCTTTGAGCTTTTATTTGCGCCTGTCGTGTTTGCTGAGAAGAGACTGAAAATTCAGTCAGTCTGATGCTTAAGACATCAGAATACCCACACGAAACATCATCCACTACCGCATCCTGATAGTAAAACCAGGCACTTAACCATATTGTGAATACTCAGTGCCCTGGAACTCTCCTTTAGCTAGGAGAGTTCTCCTAACGCTGGCAGAGCTTGGAGTCAAAAACTTGCAGCCTCTCTGAGTCTCTTTTCCAGCTCTTTGTTTAAAGAGCTTTGAGCCAGTGAGCCTGGTGAGGACAAATTAATTACAATTGGTAGAGGATTTAAAACATGAAGGTGATGCAAAACAATAATGTTAGAGGCCGGATTCCCAGGTGGTCTGAACTTATGTCTGTCAGTGACTTCAATTAAGCTCTGCAAATTTCCTCAACAGTGAAGGATTTGGCTCTAGATTTTGTTATCTGTCCAGAGACCTGCTTAAGGAGCCATTGATCCAGAGAACTGCTCAAGACTGGGTGAAGATTTCTGAAGCTGGACGTCAGGACCAGTGGTTTGGCCAATCTGTCATCATTGCTGCTGGGATTTTTCTTGCCCAGACCAAACTTTATTTCCTTTCTAATTTTTTCAGAAAAAAAAATGAAACAATTTTGTGTTAAAGTGAACTTTGCGTTTCCTCATTTATCTAGAAATAGAAATGGGGGAAAGGACCGTGGTGGTGTCTTGCTCTGTTGTAGCTGTGCAGCAGATTTTACAGCAAGGGTTGCAGCAGGTCAGACAGGCTGCCCCTTGCCTCAGTTCTGATGTCACTAAGGGTGCTTGGCTTACCTCGCAGGTCCAGCTGTTTGCCTACACCCTTCTAAAGCAGCAGTTAGAAATCTCTTTCTTGTGTATTTGTCCGTGCATGGTTATTTTGGGCTGGACTTGGAATAATTTACTAGCCCTGTATCTGATTTCTCAGTCATTCTGGCTTGATAATTGTTGCTTCATGGGGAGGTGTGAGAGAACTGCTCTGAAGACATGTCCCCTGGTACTTGTCATTTCTGCCAAACTCCGGTCAGCAGCAGCAGCCCTAATGGAAAGTGCCCTTTTCTTCACCTTAATTTTTCCGGGTTCTTGATGTTGCTTGGTTAGCGCTGTGGTTCCAGCTGCATGTTCAGAGAGAAGGCAGAGCTGCCACTCTTGACAGTGGTTGTGGTCCAGGTGTCAGTGTCAAAGGTTGGCACTTGCAAGATGATCACATACATCTCTGAGGTCTTGAGGTGGATGTGTTTATTGTCTAGGAGGTATCTTGTGTGACTTGGTCTAGGTCACCCTGCTCTGGCAGGGGGATTGGACTAGATGATCTTTCGAGGTCCCTTCCAATCCCTAATGATTCTATGATTTCCTTGTTTACTCTGCCATATAGTTCAGAAGACAGAGGAACTGCTGGGTGTAATAGACTGAAGGAGACAACCAAAGAAAGTTTCTGTGGTGTGTTGGACAACTTTGCTTTCATTTATTTGTGTCTATCCAACCAGAGTGCTGTAAGAAAGCAGTGATAAACTATAATTGTGGAAGAAAGTGGTCCTAGGTGACATTTTTAGTCTGTAAAAACATGCACTCCTTCCAGCTTGGTGTCATTTTTGTGAGAATATCTACAACCAAGTAATAATAGCGCATCTCATTTGTCAGATAGCTGTCTGCTTCAAGATGAGAGTCCAGATGTTTACCAGAAAGCAGATGCACAAGCTGCATAAAAACAGATAAGACAGCTACATGACTCGGCGTATCAGTAAATCCTCCACGCAAAAAGAGAATTGCTGCCTTTTTTTCTCTCAAGATGTGCCATTTTCTGTTGTTTTTGAAATCTCCCTAATTTCCTTGCCTGACAAATTTCCCAACACTTGTTTGGGGAGGGTCGGTAGTGCACTCCTGTTCAGAGCCATCTGTTTGTTTAGATACAGACATATTCTGTGCTGTCCCTCCTCCTTAGGTTTATTCGTTATTCGATTCCATCTATTTACACCGATGAGATGCGTATTGCTTGCAGCACGATTCATCCTTGCCTTGCTGACCTAACGTTGATACTACAGGGTGCTTTTCAACCTTTAAGTGTGGCAAACTTGAGGCACCATCTATTTTAGAAGTCCAAAGAAGTAAGTCCAGAAAGTGGAGTGACAAACGTTGCCTGTCTCAGAGATGCCAACAAGAAAGGATCCTGCTATCAAGCCTAATTAAAACCAAGTCAGAATACAACTTTTTGTAGTACAGATGAGTAGGAAAGCCAGCAACAGAAATTTCAGATAGCAGAGAAGGACTTAAAGCTGGTGGTCTTTCACCTTCACCCTAGTGATCCTCAGCTGGATCCTTTCACTGCCTGTCTAGATGGTGGGAATAGAGAGCAGGTACAAATAAGAATCTCAGGGTGTCTGTCTTTTCTCTTGAATGTCTGGAAGGTGCAGATCCAGCTAGAAGAAGGTGAAAACTGGTTTTAACACACCTGTATCGTGTGGTCTGCCTTCCCATATGCATGGGTTTCTTCCTCCAAGCTAAAACCAACGTTACGGCTGCACTAAGAGTGAGCATTTGAAATAGTTCACAGACTGGGACCTGTAGGAACAAGCTACAGAGCACTGGGTGGTAAGAAAATGTTGAAGTTTTTTGAGGCTAGTGACATTTAGTGGCTTTTCTTGCACAGAGAGGTCCTCTGTAGTGTTGAGACTGAGGATTGCAGTCAGCTTAACTGTTAGGAACCAAGGTAGCAGGTTCTCGAGTGAAAACTGAAGAACCTGTTTTCCAAAAAAAGCCATGATGTGTTAAGGGACCTGGTATTAACAGATGCCAGGCAGGGGTTTTTGTTTCTTTGGGGTTTGGTTTGTTTTGTTTTCATTATTGCTTTTTAGTTGTTGTTGTTTTTTGAGGATTGGTCTCCTTTTGGCAAGGCTGGAGTTGGGGCTAGTGGTCAAGTTCTGGTTAGACAATGCAGAGTCCTGCGTGTAGGGGTTTGATAAAGATGCAGCGTGCTGCCTTGGATGTGGAACATATTTATTATCTTGTTTCTTAGCGTTTTGGCTGTGTCCCAGAGGATTTAATCTGTGGCTGTGTCATTATCATCGTTGTCTACATGACCCTGTTTCCTGACTGTGTAGCTTTTAGGTCATCGCTGTGATCAGAATTCTGCAGTAATTTTTTTTCCTCCATCTAAGTTCTTTAACTCCCTCCTTATCTTCTCAGTAAATAAGACTGATAACTTTATCAAAGAGCATGATAAAAAATTTACACACCCTTATTTTACAGTCCTTTACCCTCTGTCTCAGCACTTGGCCAATTAGCAATAGATCTACTCGGGAGCATGAGTGGAGAATGAGAAAGTATTTCTAGACTTGTAATGAGACCTTGTCTTTCTGTGGTTAAAATAATTAAGCTCTTAGTCACTTCTGGCATGTCAGGGTTTCTTATTGTACTCCTGACTGATGAGTCCGAGAGAAGTGCATTTCCTGCCTATTATTTGACTAATACCATTAGTATTAACTTTTTATGTATTAAGAAAGAAAAAAACGAATGGGAACGTTGAGTGAAACTGTTGGGTAATGAAAGCAGAAGTGTTTTCTCCCGTCGTTCCCTGACACTCCTTTTGCATCCAAGAGAAGGTAATTTTCCAAAATGGTGTGTGACAAAGCTCCAGTGACCCGTCCCTAATAGATTATTAATTTATGCAGAGTCCCTCACTGGCATGGTCAAAACTGCATATACTCTGTCACCGCCTGATGGCATCGTGGCTGTGTCACGCTCTTTCAGGACTTCTTGTTGTTGCCTCTAGCACACCCTGACCGCAGCTCTCTAACCCAGTAGACCATCAGGTGCATAACGAAAATATAAAGTTTGTTTGACAATTCTACAGGAAAGAGAAGCTTCCCTGTCTGAGGTACGTTGCGGGCTTACTTGTGGCCATGTGCTATGGCCCATGGATAGGTTTTAAAAATGTGTAAAAATTTTCAGTGCATTATCCCTGCAGAATCCTCATTCGATCTGAGAATGAGAGAGAAAGCAGAACTTGCTCTTTTATTAGCAATGAGAAATGGAGACTCAGCAGGACTGTAGAGACTTTTAAGCTAATTTTTAACATCTAAAGTCTACAGGGATTATTCAAGGGGGCAGTGTTCATTTATTTGTAATTTGACAGTAACATCTCAGTTTGTTAACCAAGATGGCTGGAAGCAGTGTGTGGGCAGTGGAGCTTAAAACATTCACTGATGGGAAAGGGCAAAGCCCGATTAAGGTAGCATGATACTGGTGTCTGTGATAATGGTGCCCTGTCACCCCTGCCGGCACGAATTAGGCTCCTTGAGAGTGAGAGGCAAAGATGCAAGTTCAGTTAGGCTTTGGGCAAGCAGGTTTTCTAGAATACAAGCAGGTTTTAGGGAATTGGGCACTTGTCTTTATCCTGAATTTAAGGAACAGTTATCTGGTAAAACCCTAAAAGGTTCTGTTGGTTTCTGCAGTGCAGAGGACTGAGGTTTTATATTCTCTGATAAAACATACCACCGACTCCTGCTTTGGAACGTGTTTTATTGCAGATTTAAGGGATGTTGTGTCCTTAAGATACAACTGTACTGTTAGTCAGTGAGCAGCTGACTAGTCTTTTGCTTTCTGATCATGGGTAGGGAAAATGTTGGAAACTCAACAGACAATAGAAGGAAAGAAAGGTGATTTCACTTCTAGTGAAATTCCTGGTCTGTGTGATCTCAGACTGTTTCATTGGAGAAAATGAGACTGTCTAAAGCCTAGTAGTTTTAAGAACTGTGAGTGGGAAATTTCTGAATACCTGAACTCTTACTAATAAACACTGTGATGCAACTGAAACCTCAAGTGAGCAGTGTGAGATCATTTATGGCTTTATAATATTTACACATTCCGTAAAGGTGTTCGTGTTCTAGGCCCTTCAGAGGGATGTGGAGCTGCTGGAGGGAGTCCAGCATAGAGCAATGAGGAAGATGAAGAGAGTGAAGCACCTCCCTTATGAGGAGAGGCTGAGGGAGCTTGGTCTCTTTAGCTTGGAGAAGAGGAGACTGAGGGGTGACCCAATTAATGTCTGTAAATATTTGAAGGGTGAGTGTCAAGGAGAATGGAGCCAGGCTAGTCATCTAGTCATCTAGTGATAGGACGAGGGGCAATGGGTGTAAGCCGGAACATAGAAGGTTCCACATCAACCTGAGAAGGAACTTCTTCACCAGGAGGGTGACAGAGCACTGGAACAGGCTGCCCAGGGGGGTTGTGAAGTCTCCTTCACTGGAGATGTTTAAGACCTGCCTGGGTGTGTTCCTGTGTGACTTGGTCTAGGTGATCCTGCTGTGGCAGGGGGATTGAACTGGATGATAATTTGAGGTCCCTTCCAATCCCTAATAATTCTATGATTCTGTGTTAACTCTTTTCTTTTTAAAGATCATCTTTGTACCAGAGAGCTTGTAAAATCATACAATGGTAGGGGTTTGCAGTGACCTCTGGAGACCATCTAATCCAACCACCAGTAGCGGAAACAGTCACAATTCATGGTCTAGATTAGAAGTTTTGTGTTGTTTCCTGGGCTTTTTGTAGAACTGAGAACTTTCAATAAAGCCAGTGGTTGAGTATTGCTTGATTGATGTCTTAGAGTGTCAGTCTGTGCCAGTGTTTTCTGATCATCCTCATTTCCATGAAGTGCTCTTCTGCCTGAGCTTTCTCTCAGAAGAGGGATTTAACATTTTTGCATTTTTCAGAGAGTCAGTGATGAGATCTGTGGTTGTAAGACGTTGTGCTGTCTAAAAGCTTTCTGCTCCTGGAGCCATCAGCGCGTGTGGTTGTATTACAGAAGGAAAACAAGCAGCTGCTGACGGCAAGGAGCAGTAAGGTAGCAACGGGGGGTTTAATTATGCCCGATCCACGCAGCATTTTGGTGCACCTGGCACCCTTAGGAAGGTTACACAGGCTTTTATTACAACATGTCTGTAGAAAAAGCTCTTTAGGCTTTAGCAAACACTCTGAAAAGGCATTTTCTCACTATAATTGCTAATTCACCAGGTCTGATGCGACATGATTTTGGAATTGTACCCTCTAGGTGTCAGGTGACTCTCATAGAGATAAGGTTTCGGTGTGACAGTCGGTTAAGTAAAAGGCAGTGGCTGTTGTGGAGAAGCCCAATTACCTGCAGGAGTTATGTGCAGCCGTGAAGCCCTGTGCATGGCTCGTGTGCAACCTGTCTGAGGCAGAATACACGGCACCGCGCGGTGAAGCACCAGCAGCCTGTCTGAGGTGGAGTATGTGGCGCAAGACAGGGAAAGCGGAGAAGAACAATTGTTATGTTGGTGCACGCAGCATTTACAGAGAGTCAGGGTGACCTTCCCCTTCCTCTGACTGCTTTGTGTCAGCGTGCCTTCTACTTGGAGCCCTTATCTCTGGCATCTGACATGGGTGTCCTCTGCAACAGGTTACAGGACCAAGGAGGGCTCCTCTGTATTGGAAGCAGCCATGCCCTTGTTTGCCTTGGGTGCCTTCAACAGTCTCAGTGTTCAGACTGAGCAGCTCTTTTGCCCTACTCCTGGTGCTGTTATTTCCTAATCCAAACTCTCTGGAATTGAGTGAAAGGACTGAATTCATTGGCCTTTAGCAATTTTAGGGGTGAACTTGTAAGGTAGGGTAGATGGTTGGACTCAATGATCCCAGGGGTCTTCTCCAACCCGAGTGATTCTGTGATTCTATCAGGAATCTAAAAAAAGTTATGAATGAGGGTTATGAGATTGTTTTCAGTCTTTGGTCAGTTTTGAATTAAACAAGAAAGATCCAGTGATATATTTTTAAAAAAGTATTATTTTTGAAGTGCATATGCTCAGACTCATGCATGTGTCCACGGTTTATTTCCTGGCTCACTGAAGGAAAAAAACCACCTTGAAAATTGACCCTAAGTTCTGTTGTCCACTGTATTTTAGATTCTCCCAGTAAAATTTGAGCACTTCAAGAAGACAGAATTTAATTAAGAGTTTAATTAGTCCCATTCATAATTTATTTATAATTAATCTTCCATTTGATTAGAAAAACTTGGCTAGTTGTGTAGGATGCAACAGGAATGTTAAACTGGGAGACATGGCCGGGCAATTGGTAAATCCTGTAGAGTTAATTTGATTTCCTTTCTTTGAGTGTAGCCTTACCATGTCTAAGAAGAACTTCTAAAAGTATAATTCTTCACTAAATAAAATTGTTACTTGCAAATAGTACTTCAGCAGTCTTGTGGTAACCATCTAAAGGTGCGTTTCATTTATGATTTTCATTCATTAACATCAAGAATTGCCCCAAGCCCAGTATGTTTTGTGCTTACTCAGCACATTGAAATGGCTGACTGAGACTATGTTGCATTAAAACTCTGATTTATATTTTCAGTGGCATAAGGTGTAAATTTTTAAAGAAGACATTAAAGTTTAAGTAAACTTCTTAGTGCATGCTTATTTTTGAAACCTTTGAGGTGAAAATGCTGTGGGGAAAACCATTGACTAAGTTTTCCTAACTCTCTTAATTTGAAGAATTAGTAACAGTCAGTGGAATTGTCATAACAGCAGACAAACCTAAGCAAAGTCAACACAAGCTAAAAGAGTACACGACTTACTGATAAGCTTTGAGGAAATCACAGAATATTACAGGTTGGAAGGGACCTTGAAAGATCATCTAAGTCCAACCCCCCCCATCTTATTTTTTACAGAAATAAGACAAAATAAATCTTATGGCAGCTTCTTAGTTTCTTCTGTATGCTTGACATGAAACCTCCTCAGTTTTGAGCTGCTAACAGTTGATCCAGTGTTCTCTAATGCCCTCCTAGCATTTCTCTGGAGACTTTCAGCGCTCACAGAAACGACGACTACTGTAGAATTTTATCACAATAAAATATATAGAGATCAGACTGTAAGAGTTTTGCAGCTGTAAAAAAATCCAGGGATTTTGAATGAAAAATTCCAGGGTGTTATGAAAACAGTCCTCCATGTGTCATTACTTTACGTATGACATTCTTGTCACCTGGGTGGCTTAATTTATCGTGGCTAATGGAAAGAGATCCTGATCTGCGTCACGCTTGTAAATTCTAGATTTGTTGTTGCAACGTTGTCTGAGGCTTTAGGGACTCAGCGAGCTAATCTTAGGGTTTTTAAACGTATTGTTTCAGTAGTCTGGCATTTTTTTTATCACATTGTCTACGAACAATACCTCCTTTTCCTTTAATTTCAAACTAAAAGTCATAAATCTTAGTCTGATAGTCATTGTAATGATGTTCTACCTTGCATAATTTTGACACACTATCCAACTGCACTATGTTTTAAATGGAGCTTGAAACATGTCTAATTTAGGAAATATTTACATATAATCAAGGAAACATGACAGGAAAATCTATTTAGTAGCAATGCAATCAGTGCTGTAATTGATATTGGAAATCTTTCTAGGAGGACACAGTTAGTTTAGCAAAACAGTTAAGGCTTCATATATTGCACGCAGAGGAAACCAGCAAATTGCACTGCTTATTTATTTACCATCTGCGTCATTATAAAGAATTTTAATGTTTGGATGGTGTTTTTACCTATTTAGCACATTTGCTTGTCATAAATCAAGGAATCACAGGACTTTTTGGGTTGGAAAAGACCTTTAAGATCATTGAGTCCAACCATTAACCCAGCACTGCCAAGTCCACCACTCATCCACATCAGTAACTGCCACATCAACTAGTAAGTTCCTCCTTAAGTTTCTATCCAGAGATAGTGACTCAGTCACTTCCCTATGCAGCCTGTTCCAGAACCCTTTGAGAACCTTTGAGGATCCTTACAGTAAAGAAATGTTTCCTAATGTTCAGTGTAAACCTCCCCTGGCACATCCGGAGGCGATTTCCTCTTTTCCCATTCCTTGTTACTTGAGACTGACCCCCACGTGGCTACAACCTCCACTTCTATGATTTCAATCATGCCAAGCCTAACCCTTGTGTCTTTACTGCCAGATGGTTCTCCATCTCCTACCTCCACTGAGACAGCAGATTGAAAGACATCAGTAGCACACCATCCCCTGTCACGACTCAGCAGATCCAATTACTATTTTTGCTTAATATTCTTCTCCTTCTCCTCAGGACTTGTGTCTGGGGGAGGCAGCAGAGAGAAAACCAACCAACCAAGACCAAAAAGCCTCAACTAAACCTCAAACCCCAGAACTGTCTGAATGCTTGGTTTGGTAATACAGCTGTGCATACACAAAGAGAGAGAATCCACTTAAAGGAGAAGCTGCATTTTGAAACAAGTGCGATGCAGTGTGAGCATTTCCCCTCTTACGGGACGGTGGGACTTGCTAGTACTGCAGATTGCATTCGTTTTTACATTCCATTTCCCTACAAAATTTCAAGAAATTGCTCTAGTTTCTTTTATGAGCTACGATACCCTATAATGCTGTCAAGTAACTGGACATTTCATAGGGAAGAACAATCTGGATTTGCACTCGGTGTATCGCTGGCGATTTTGAGGGCTGACTGGGGCTAAGAGACACAGGCTTGCTGCAAAGTGAGCGGCTTAATAGGAGGGATGACAATGGAGAGTGTTGTCACTGGCTGTTTCTGGTGTTCTTCTACTGAAGGAATGTCTTCCTTGTCTTTACACCTTCCTCAGACAGCCGGCAGCACAGCACCTTTGCCAATGGTTGTTAGTTGAGCTGAGCCCATTGTTGGTGATTCGAGACCCCCTGAGACGTCGTGCGAGCAAGGCTTTCAACATTGAAAGGCTGAGGCTTGCTTGGGTCAGAATTTGCTTTCTGCCTATCAGCAGAGCTTTGCTCACTCTTTTCCCTTATTTCCTCAGTGTTACATTTGTACTCGGATTTATGACAACTTTTCACTTTCTGCAGTTCCATTGATACAGACATATTGAAGCTAATTTACTTGTAGGCAATGTTTTATTTCAGACAGTGATGTCATTCATGTATCAGTGAATCATTCATCATCAGTGCTCTGATTCTTGGGTAACAAGCACGTTTTCATAATGCATTAGCTGCATGCTCGCTGTTGTGATGTGTGAATCAGCTCCTAGGAGATGAGGACTGTCACCTACTGAAACTACCTGTGAAAGTAATAGGTCTGGCTCTAGGCTTGAGCTGCAGATGCAGTTTATTTCCATTTGTTTCTAAGATGATTTGGTTCTTTTCTTAAGCACACAAATATCTATTGTTTACCAAAAGACAGAGATTCTAAATCAGAATCTTCTGTCTCCTGTGTTTAACAAGAACTCATAACTCTTCTTTTATTATTTTTTTAATTTTAAATACCGACATGACCAAAATTTCTTGAGCCAACTTCTAAAATTTCCTTTCATATAACTTAGTTACAGCCTAAGCATCTGGACCAGCACAGAAGAGCACAATCTTTCCTTTAATTTTCATTGCTATGGTTATATGAGTTTAATATAAAGTTAGGAACGTGTTGAAGGTGAAGGCAGTCGTTGTTAGATTAAAAAACTACGAATCTTAATATTGGTTTGAATAGAAAATGTAATATGAAATACTGACTGTGCTAGCCAGTGAGTGAGCAAAACACCATGATGTGAAAAAAATACCAGAAGTTTAAGTCTGCTAGAAAACTGTGAGTTTCTGCTTGTCTGGAACTACCTTATAGAATCTTGGACTTGTCCAGGATGGAAAAAAACCTTAAAGATCATAGAGTCCAACCATTAACCTAACTCTACCAAGGCCACCACTAGATCATGTCCCTAAACTCCACATCTGCACGACTTTTAAACATGGCCAGGGATGATGATTCAATTTCCTCCCTGAGCAGCCTGTTCCAAGGTCTAATGACCCTTTCCATGAAGAATTTTTTCCCAATGTTCAGTCTAAACTTCTCCTGGTGCAACTTGAGACCATTTCCTCTTGTCCTATCGCTTCTTCCTCGTGACAAGAGACCAACCCCTCATCTCTATAACCTCCTTTCAGGTAGTTGTAGACATCAATGAGGTCTCCTTTCAGCCTCCTTTTCTTTAGACTAAATGTCCCAAGCTCCCTCAGCCGCTTCTCCAACAGCTCATGAGTGAAAACAGAAAAGAGGGTTGTGCCCTGTTGCAGTTTGAAAATTACCAGATTTTTCAGATGTATAGATTTGTGCTTTCGTGAAGAAAAAAGATGCATGTTGCTTTAAGAGGAACCCCACAGTGACCTGTCCTGGGGGAGGTGGACTAGGCGACACTATAAAATAGGGCTGATGATCCAGCCCTGCCTCGTTTTGGCTGGGGGTCTTTCTCCCAGCACGGGGCTTTGGCTCTGGCACCCACCCCCTCCCACCTTCCCAGGGTTTCTAGTTTGTGTGCACTAACTTGCTTATTAACCTTTTCTTCTCTTCTGGTTACAGTTACAGAGTTAATTAACCCTTTTCCATTCTCCCTAAGCTATCCATTGTCCGGCAAATTCTATCTGAGATCTCACCGAGACCTGACTGCTTTGTTTTCTTTTCCTTTACCTTTAATTGTGGTCTTGAACCCATCATGAAATTGGTGCTGAAAATCCAGGAGCAAAGCAGTTTCTTAGTTTTAACCCGCTTCAGGCACCAATAGTTAATGGGCTCTCAGACTGTGGCAAGGGTCAGGGTGTTTAAATCTCTGGTAATTTGAGGAGTGTTTTCCATACTACTTCAAGAAAAAGTCTCTAGTTTCAAAAGGATGGCTTTAACACAAACACAATGGTGTGCTGCTTTCTAATCAGATCTTCAGTGCTTTCATATAAAGGTAGTAATTTTAAAATGACTAAGAAAGTCATCTTTTCAGAACCATGGCACATGAATGGAATTAAATATACAGTTGGCTTGGCTCAGCATCTTGTAAAAAATCATTTTGAGTTGACCTGAGCACAACATGAGCAGTAATCTGTGGGGTCGATAGCCCACTGTTTCATCAGGGTTATTCACGTGTTTTGAACAAAAACGTCTCTCAAACATAATTCACTCTACAACTTCTTCATGAAAACTCATAACTTGAGCAAGAGAGGACACAAATTTTCATATCAAGAGCAGTTACTTTAGAAGACAAAAAAATTGAGATACAGCACAGGTATATTGCTGTATCTATATACATATATATATATTCTTTGTTCACAAAAAACATGTTTAAATCTGTGTAGATAGATGGTGCTTAAAGGTACAGTTTGCAATGGGCTTGGTAGAGTTGGGTTCATGACTGGACTCAACAGTCTTAAAGGTCTTTTCCCACCTAAATAATTTTCTGATCCTATGATTTCTGTGGCCAACTCGCATTACTTTGCTGATGGGTTTATTTTGCTGGTAGACACATTATATCCAGGCTTTCTGCGCAGTGAGGGGCTAATCCCACTCCCGTTGGGAGTTTATACAGAAAATATATCGATATCAGATATACAGAAAATATCCCATTAAGCTTTATACAGCAAATAAAATCAGAATTCAAGTTTCACCTTTATGCTTGCTAGCACTCAGTCTGTAGCTTTTGGGTTATCTCAGTATCTCACTTGGAACAATGATGCTCTCAGCCAGGATGTCAAAGCTAAGAAGGGAGACATTTTCCTTTTTATTGTGTAGATCTCATTTAGATGAATTACAAAGGGGTCACAGCTTTTCATTACAGATAATCACTTTTATTAAATCAGAGGCACCATTGTTTCTTTCTTCATACATATTGAAAGCCAGACTGGGAGTAATCTAAGCAGCTTCATTTTTGCCTGAAGTTGCTGAAGAAGTGGAAATTTGCAACTTTAAAACTGTATTTCAAGTCACTGGTATTTAAGATTTCTGGGAAAATTAAAGGTAGGTAAAGACAGTTAGTGAACTATTCTAAGAATTTAAGAAATACAACCATAAAGAGGTATTTAAGGACATTTCCTAACATTTTACTTCAGCATCACAAAACTATTCAAGCCACAATTAGTTGTTAAGAAGCATCCTGGATATTTTATCTTCTCTTGCAGCAGAATAGTCAGTTGACACGTCTGCCACTTTGCTCAGACAATAGTGCACCAGTTCTACCAACTGCTCCTCTCTTACACCACTCAGGAGAAAGCAGCAACACTGAACGTTTCCAGGAAACCCAGTGGAGCTGTCTCAGAATGGGTAGAGTAGGATTCCTTGCACCCATTCTCTTTGTTTCCATTCACTTACCTCACATCTATGATTTGTCAAATTATTCCAAGCTTTCTTTGACAATAGGTTTCTGTTATTATTGAGCTAACTGGAGTGTTCCTGTTGACATCTTTGATTGTGAGATCATGGATTTATTGGATCTCATTGAAGGGTTTTATGAAGTACATACATACACAGCAGAAACAAGAGATTGAGGACTTTCTTAAAATGCTTCAGAAAAAAGAAGAGACAGAATTACCCAAGTCCCAGGACTTCCAGTTTTCCCATAAAATCTCCTCTTTAGCTTGTAATGGATTGTGAAGCATGAGCAACCAAACACGAAGATTACAGTACCAGAGAGTCAATGCGAGTGTTTTATGAAACCAGGTGGATAAGAAGCAAGAATTGATCCAATTCCATGAAGCCCCTTTCCGACCACGTTACGTGCTATAACTCAACCTTCTGTTTATTCTGTTTGAACTCAATGTGGAAAAAAAAAAATCCATAAAATGAAATGCAACAGTAAATAAAGAACGTTAGTGCTTGGAAGAAACATCAAAACTGTCGGTACCTGGAGAAGAGTTACTTTGGGGAAAACGCTGTTTATGTCTCTCTTATCTTTCTGCCTCTCACTGTCAATTCTGAGCCTGCCTTCGACGTGCGGTACTTTGCTGGCTGGCCATAGGCTCTCAGTGTTTCATTGACAGCTAACGACCCGCACGAAAGGTGATTTCTGTAGTATTTTACTGCAAAATCATTTATGTGTGGGGAGTAACAGGAGTGTCCTCAGCCACAAGCATTCTTTCAAATATTCAATTTAAACATAAGGAAGAATGTCTTTACTGTGAGGGTAGCAGAGCACTGAACAGATTGCCCAGAGAAGTGGTAGAGGCCCCATCCCTGGAAACATTCCAGATCAGGTTGGATGGGGTTCTGAGCAACATGATCTAGTTTCTAGTTGATGCTCTTGCTTACTGCAGGAGGATTGGATGAGATGACCTTTGAAGATCCCTTCTGACCCAAAGCATTCTCTAATTCTAAATCTCCACTACTTGTGCTCACGTATAAAGTCAGTTGTTCTGGTTTTGGACTGAGTCTTGTTAAGTAGCTTGGTTAGGGGGTCAGGTGTATTCTAACCTGAACAATTTTGCTGTTTAGCTGTGAACTATGTCCTTATGATGCGTGCTTTCTCTGCATGGCTTCTAATGTCTCCAAAGTCCTACACAAGAGCTCTTCCCAACTCGTTTGTTTTAACGTACATGTTATACAACCATAGAGCTGTATGATCATTGCAACATTGGCCCCTGAAAACCTGAAATGTGCCTGGATGCCTTGTTATTACTGTGCCTCATCCCATTACACACGCTTGAGTGAAGCAAAAGTGTACGTGACCTTTTGTCTTAAAGACCTTAAAGACAAAAAGGCCTCATGCACACCAATGCTACTGCTTCCCTGCAGCAGCAGAACGATTTCCTTCTGCTGGTCCACAGCTCAGGGTGTCAGAATCATAATGGTTGTAATTAGCAAGCTTCTGCTTCCTCACATTGACATAGACACCACCACCCTTATTCTTTTTGTCATTTTTTTCCCCAGAACATATCCTAGGCATTACAGATGTTTATTTTAAAGATACTGAGAAACAGATGTGCGGCAGGGTGCTGCTCATTAAAGAGGAGCATGAACAACAACATGAAGACTTCACAGGCATTTCTCCTGCTGTTCTTAACAGATAGCTATAGGCGAGAGCCAGTTACTGCTGTGCTTTCTGTTAATTACATGCATTTTTCTTCCTTTGTCTCCTAATGAATAAAAAGTGATTTACATATTCCTTTATATGAAATCTTTCTCTTGGTGGAGATGTTTAGTGCAATTGAGGTGTCGTTTATCCAAGGTAGTCTCACTGCTGCTCAGTGCCTATTATGTGTATATGTTCATAGAATCATTAGGGATTGGAAGGGACCTCAAAAGATCATCCAGTTCAATCCCCCTGCCACAGCAGGATCACCTAGACCAAGTCACACAGGAACACATCCAGGCAGGTCTTAAACACGTCCAGTGAAGGAGACTTCACAACCCCCCTGGGCAGCCTGTTCCAGTGCTCCATCACCCTCACTGGGAAGAAGTTCCTTCACATATTGATGTGGAACCTCCTATGTTCCAGCTTACAACCATTGCCCTTCGTCCTATCAGTAGATGACATTGAGAAGGCCCTGGCTCCATCCTCCTGACACCCACCCCTCACATATTTATAGACATTGAAAAGGTCGCCCTCAGTCTCCTCTTCTCCAAGCTAAAGAGACCCAGCTCCCTCAGCCTTTCCTCACAAGGCAGGTGTTGTACTTCTTGCATCATCCTTGTTGTCCTGTGCTGGACTCTGTCCAGCAACTCTACATCCCTCTTGAACTGAAGGGCCCAGAACTGGATACAGTACTCCAGATGTGGTCTCACCAGTGCAGAGCAGAGGGGGAGAAGAACCTCCCTTGATCTACTAACCACCCTGCTTCTGATCCACAAAAAAGAGAAGTGTGTGATGAAAAGAATTCTGTGATGAGAATTTGTCAAGATGCTGCAATTACTAATGAGTACAGACATGAGTAGAGTGAACCTCTCCCTGAGACAGAGGTTGGCAGCATAGTCAAGTTTCAGTCAGGAACAGAGTCTCTTGTACCAGAAATGGATTTCCTTGCTTCTACAAATTCCTTCTCTATCTGCAATGAAGGTGGTTAAATAGGCACTGAAATAAACATTCCCTTTTCACAATATAATTATGTAGGGAGAGTTTCTAATTTTCTTTACTATCTCTAGTGCCATAATTAGCAGGATTCGTGATGATTTTGTGTTTATCTCTTCTAGCCAGAATCAAAGAGTCAAAGTACAAAAGTAACTGGTAAAATTAAGAGGGCTTTTGGCATCCTTGCAATAGTGTACTAGAATTTTGAGCTTTTCTCCTGCAATATCTGAACTTTTCTCTTTCTTTGCATTTGTCGTAAAATCTCCCTTCCCAACTAGCAGACCCAGAGAAGATAGCTGCTGAGTATGTTATGAGCAAGCATGACAGCCATAGAACGTGTGTGTTTGGTACCCATATTACTTGCCTACTGAGTAAGTTCATTGGAATTAACCTCAGTTTCAGAAATTCTTGGCCATGCCCAGGTCTCTGATGCTTGAAAACCAGAACAGAATCAAGAAAGCTTACTGGAGACTTTCCATCAACACAGATTTTGTAGTGGCTGGAATCACTAGCCAGTCACATTCCTTTATCCAGACACTGATTTTTCACCTGTAGGAAGCATCGTGTAGTTGAGATGTCTGATTCTTTGTCAGATTCAGTTGAATTCATTCAATAATAATAATAAAAAATGATGTTGTTAATGAGTAACGGAGGGAAGCCAGTGTAATCTAACCCTCATTTCCTTATGAGACTAATTTCCTTCCATTAATGGCTTTTGTTGCTTTAATTATTCAGATAAACTACTGCAGAAGTGGTACAAAGAGGGACGATGCAAATAAGACCTGTGTTTCCCCGCGTGAATTCTGTGATGGAGAGTGAGTGGCGTTGCAAAGTGGGGCTGCATGCTTCTATTTAAAGATTTTTAGGTTTTTTTTTTTACAAAGTTCTCGATTTGAGCTGCTTTTCTGCTGTTTACTGCATAGGTGAACTTAGTTCTGAGTGCATTAAAATGCAGGAGGAGGGCCGAGATGTGCAAGCTGAAATGCTAGCGAGAGCGTAATAAAGTACCGCAAATACCAAGCACTCGACTCGGAACAGTCAGGCAGGGTGTCCTTTCTGCACACGCTGTACCCTTCAAAATCTGGTTTGAAACACGTCATCTCTCCAGCTATGCCATAAATGGCATTCTGCATGTGATGCACACAAAATAATTTGTAGCTGATCAGCAGGTAAAATTATCTCACTCTGGGGCATCCACAGGAGACCCGTGGCCTTTGTTCGCGAACAAACACTTTCTCCGTGTGTAAATTTAGTTGTAGGTAGTACATTGCCTCCACATTGGCAATTCATCTTCTACTGCTGACATTTCATAAATCCATCGCTGGGCAGTTGCACCTGGTAGCCAAAGTTACTGTCTTGCGGACCTCCTGTAGAAGTAGCTCTTGTTGTCTTGTTCTGGTAAAAAAGGTCATTTTCAAGACAGGAGCAGGTATCGGATATAGAAGCTGGCAAGAAGTAAATGTCCATGTTTCCTGGTGCTAAACCTGCAGGGTTTTTTTCCTCATTTAACTGTAGCAGCTTCCACAGCAGTTTTCTCTGAATCATTTGATCCCTGCTGTCAGATATCGTCATGAATATTAATTGCACTAAATGTTTCTGACAAAACTGAGTGTAATCTGGTGTTTTTTCATTTTCATGTATTGAATTCTGCAGCCAGCCTCACTACGATGAACGCTCCCTTATGTTTAATTGTTAGATGCTGAAAGTCATCAGCCTGAACTCCGTGTTGGAGGCCACGGTAGGAATTGGAGGGTGGTTTTACATCAAGTCTGGGAATGTATTTCTGTATCTCGGGCCCTTTTGGTTCAAGTGTAATCAAAATGTGTGTGCAAAGCTTTCATGAGTCTAAGCAGCTAGACTTGACAGATACCCAGTGAAAACTATAGGAAGCGTGGCTGGATGCTGGAAATGCCTTTGTGCACAGACAGACCCTTACCCACAAATGTCTGTGCTACATCTGGGTCTTGTGGGCTCTGAGTGCACAGAGGTGGGGAGACAAACCACCGCTACAAGAAGACACAGCTAGTCGAAAGGTACCTGTTCCTCTCCCCACAGATTTAATGCATCTTGTTAAACGTGGAGGGAGTGGGGTAAAGCAGGGAGTATCCCTGTAGGAAATGAACGTGGTGTGTTAAAATAGACTGCTTTTGAGTTGAAGGAGGGTAACATGATTTCCAGTTTCTTTTTTTTCTTTTTGTGTCTGTGTTTCCTGAATCCTTCCATGTGATTTTGATGGCAAAGAAAAATGCTTTGAAATTCTGAGAGTAAACTCTTGTATCACTGGCTGAGTTGTCTGGCTGACTGCATAACTGTTGTTTAGGCCACTGAAGATTGCCCTGGAGATTTCCTAAATACATCAGCTTGTCTTACACTAATGCATTTGCAGTGCTCTCAGTGTATCTACATGACAGCAAACACAGGCTGGAAAAATCTAGCCCAGCCTGGCTTCACATGTTTTCACCTTTGTTTGAAGTGTGACATCCTTAACCAGAGGGATTTCGTTAGAGTCCTCTGTGGCTGCCTAAAACCAACTTCATTATGCTTACTTATCATACACATGAAAGTGATGTGTATTTATGTTAAGATGCTCAGCAAAAGCACGCAGCAGTACTGTCACTGTGAGAGAAATGTGGGAAAACCTGTCATTTACCCAAATCTGGAGTGAGATCCAACTCCCTGCAAATCATAGTGACTGGAATTGCAGCCAGCAGAAAGCCATTAATTAAAGCACCCTTCTGAAATCCACAGTTGATTGCAGTGTGTTTTTTAATGTATGTGCTGATTGGGACCGATGCAGATTTTGTGACGCTTGCTGTAAAGCAGAGAATTAAAGCATTCTGAATGGCTTTGTTTAAATGTCAGCTTGACCACAAACCAACTTGCTTTATGCCTATCATACAGAATAAATGTAATTTGCTTCCCTGCTGAGTTCCTCCATTTGCACTGGAGGATGATCAGTTCATTGTAGTTTGATACGTCTTTATGTGTTAATAAGAAAGAAGATTAGAAGAAAATCTTAACCGTACCTTAGAAATCCCAAACTCTCCCTCATGCAAAATGTCTGTGGGCCCTCAACTATGTTTGCAGTTTAATCCAATTGCTTATTAATGAGGGCACTGCACATTAGGGAAGTCACCACTGAGGCTGCACACGCTGCTGTGCCGTGGGCTGTAGAGGTGTGATCGTATCTGATGTACTTGCTGATAATTGTCCTCGTGTTCAATCCTGTGTATTCACTACATGCTGAGGAGGCGGGTAGTCGTGCCCTGCAACAGGAGTCACACAACCTTTGGAGGTTTTCTGCAAAGTCAGGGCTCCACATATCTTGGTGTCGGCAATAGACCTTCATCAAGTGGGAGGTTTGACTAGAGATGTCCAGAACTTCTTTCCAATGCTGATGTTTCTTCATGGGATATTATCTCCTGTGTAGGAGTGATGCTTCACTGAACTTTTTTCTTGTATGAAATATTTCCCTGTTTTGATGCAAATCTATGGAAGGAAGGTTTTCATACTTCTGTGTATTAGTAGAATCCTCTTTTATTTAAAGATTCTGTCACAAAGTATTTAGTCCCACTGAATAGTGTGTTAAGAATCCAGTGAAGTTCAGGTGTAAAAGCTGGGCTGGAATTTTATTTAAATTCTCTTCAGACCGAAGAATTAATCTTTTCCCATAAAAAGTTACAAGATAAGAGAGGTTTGTCTGGGTGTCATGTGGTTTCTCGTTTGGTTTTTTGGAGTTTTTTGTAACTCACACAAACTAATTAATCCAAAGGAAGAATAACTGTCAGTCTGACAAAGGAAATTATCCACAGATGATGTATCTAACGAGTCCATGAGCAGAGTCACAATGGGCTAATAATGGTAAGATGTGAGCACCCAGCCAAAGGGCAGAGTGAGCTGTGCTCTTTTGTGGCTGCAGACTGTGTGCAAAGATGGATTGTCTTCTGCAGATTATATTTTAATCACAGGATACCTGAACACGTCTCTTACTTTGAACCTAATGATTTCATGTCTTTTCAACAAGTGCTAGTGATTCAGAAAATTTAATGAACAAGAAACAGTGTACTTCTACAGACGTTATTTCTAGTGTGACTTCAGCATGGGCAGACCAGTGGTAACATCCTCTGCCACCTTTGCACAGTCCATCTGGATGATTCCAGAGTTTCTAGTTTCAGAAGCACTGATCTTAGCCATCTGTAGCAGACGTATTTTTCCTGCACTGCCTTCTTTTTTGCTAGATCTTGCGATTACTAAATCATTAAAATCTTACAAGATTTTACTAAATCTTATAATCCAAGTTAATGTTGTTTCTAGATGTAATGGTTATTAATTTCTGAAACGTAGGAACCCTCTTTTATAACACACCTGCTCTTTACGGGGTGGACGGGGCTACGTTAGCAGTAGGGTGGAGGTACGAAGGTGTACTTGGGTACCCCTGTCACTAGGGTTTGAGTGATTGTCAGAAAGGAAGGCAGACTAGAGGAGAATATGGGCAATAGTTATCGATGCAACACAGAATGGTTATGCCATCCACACAGACTAATTTCTGGTTCAGGTAGAGGCTTCTGTTCAAAGTATATTGCCTCCAGCTTGTTGAAAGCACTATTATTAGGCCCATCCAGCTAAGCCTCTTAAACATGCTGTTCAGACTCTGTTAATATGGGCAGGAGATTAAGATTTATTGTGTAGTCTTCATAGAAGCAATGAAAACATGTTTCATCTAAAATACAAATGTGGGAAGAAGGATTTTGCATAAACTAATTCAGCCTTCATCGGGTTTTAGAATTTTTTCTTACCTTTCATTCTA
Organism: Rhinopomastus cyanomelas; assembly: GCA_013400115.1. Taxonomy (NCBI): domain Eukaryota; kingdom Metazoa; phylum Chordata; class Aves; order Bucerotiformes; family Rhinopomastidae; genus Rhinopomastus; species Rhinopomastus cyanomelas. The sequence goes on from VXBP01000410.1 coordinate 659,590, forward strand.
TGAAACGAACACTTTATCTTTATTTCTCCTTTTTTGTGTGTTAATATCCACACTGGATTTCTTTTGAATTACTGTTGGATACAAAGAAATTGAAGAAAAGGGAGTGAAATGTAAAACTAGTATTTCCTTGCCAAAAAGAAGAAGCAAGACAAAGAGAAAATTTGAGATGAGACCTATTAGCTTCCCTACATCAAAGGGAGTGAGTAGGATGTTCTAACCACATCATCTCACAGCTAACACTTAACTGTCAATTATATAAATACAACTATTTGAAAAGCAAACTGCAGCTTTCACTTTGTAGTATTACAAAGGTAAAGGTGCAAGATACCCTTCCAGCTGTTCCTGTTATTGTCAGAAAAATCAGATGCTAATCATCATTAGTGTGAAATCTCACTTTAAATACAGCATGCACGTTAGCACCAAATGATACAGCCTGTGTTGCCCACTAAACCCCAAGAATTTAAGCTTCACTGCTTTATAGTGCAAATAGATCTACTATATTATAGAATTTGCTTCGTATCAGTCAGCTGATAAGAAGAAACCTACCCCAAGCCCCATGTTTAATGGGCCAAGCAGCAAATTAAGAAGTTAATGACTCCAGATCACTTAAATTGCACATAATTGGAGGTAATACTACTGGGCTTCAGTGTTCTCAATCACTGTTTCAACTTTTTGGTACCGTGGCAGGTTTGCTTGCTTTAAATAGTAGTCTGTGCTTCATTTCATTTTGGCAGTGCAGAGGAAAAGAGATGAACTGTCCGTACTGCAGAGCTTGGAATACGCAGTCAAACGCCGAGCCATGTGTCCCTGATTTGGCTTCTCTTTTCCTTCTTGAGTTTGATACTCAAACTCTTTTCCCCTTGAAAACGGTGTTCCTCTACGTGGATACCAAAGAAACTCTTTTAATGGTAGATTCCTACCAGCTTTAAAAAAAGTGTAGACTCCTGCAGATTTTAAATAAATAAGACAGTTAAATAAATTACTTCCGTTGCATTTTCATTCATTAACACAGACAGAGTTTCTTCTCCTGGAAGAGCCGTGGCGATACTGAGTTACTGAGGTCACTTCGTCCTCTTTGTCCTCCGTGCTGAAGGAGCACAAGGGGTCCTTCCATGCAGTTTAGCAGCACTTAGGCACCCTTGAAAATCTCTCTGGGTTTGCCTGTCTTCTTTCAACGGGCAGGCTGTCCTCTGTGTAAGGCAGGAGAGTGGTTGTACACCTTGAAAGAGAACCAGCCTTCCTTCTGCAGAGGCAAAGCACATCTATTTTTAAATTTAACTATGTACATTTATTTCAGCTGCATGAGTTCATATTTAATGAAAGGTTTATTGTACTACCAGCTCATTACGTTCTGATTTTATCATAAGTGATGACTAAGGCAATGAAAGGCGACTAAATTAAATGTAAACTTTTGTTGGTTATTATGTCGATGGGAATTTTTTCTTCAGTGGCTGAGGACCGTGCTAATAAAATGATATGCAGCGTAGATAAAAGGGTGCAGCGCGCAGCAGAGTGGGACTGACTGTGATTCCAGTGTAGTCACGCTCACCAGCTCCCTCAGCGTCACATCAGATTATCATGTTGTTTTGGGATGTCATGTTTGCTAAATCTGATGGGCAACAGCACTGCCTTGTGATGAAGTCATAAGGAGGTTTAGGTATGTGGATAAATGAGACTGTGCTCTAAATACATACCTTGGTGGGGAATAGTTTCATATTTACAAAGCTTGTTCTAAATTGAGGTGAAGTGCAGGCTCACAGGTTTCCTCCTTTTCGCTTTTGCATGATGCAGAGATGGTTGGAGTGAGCATCACACTCTGACACCCCCACCCACCCCAGCTTCTCCAAAAGAGAATTAAAACATACCGGTTTTTTTCCTAGCTGGAAGCAAGTATGAAAGTTTAAAATGCAGTTTGCTTCTAAATGCAAGGGGAAAGAAAAGGACAGCAACCAAACAGATCAAAAAAGAGACTGTTGTGAAAAGATTCACTGATACAGGTGGCAAAACTGGACTGATTTTTGTCTGCTAGAACTGCCTCTAATGCCTGATAACAGGCAGCTTGTAACATTGAGAGCAAAACATTTGTAAGTTACGTGACTGTTAAGGTATGAATCGTGTGATTTGTTTAACAGACTCTGGCTTCTCAACGCCCAGTCTTTTGTCTTGGAAGTCATATTTTCATTTCTGAGTAGTTTTTAACTCCTGGACACTTTCATCTTTTGTTTACTTACAAGGGGAGTTCATCTTGCCTTCTCTCTTTTTTCGGGCGGTTGTTACATGGATTCCTGGTTCCACTAGTTGTTCCACTGAATGATTTCGAGTGGGCAGGTTTTCCCCTAGCTCTGTTATTGATACAGAACTTTCAGAACTATTAATGTAAAAATATTTGCAGTCACAGATGATCTTGTTCCATCAGTAAGCGCTTTTACCTCCGGTCAAATTTACTGAGCAGGATGGTGGTTGCAGCTAGTTGGTAGCAAGTGCTAATAGCCATAGTAAATTACCATGTTAGTTATAATAGGTAAATAACTTTGCAAAGCACATAACTCACTAAAAGAGGCTACTAGCATGAGTCTGCTTCATTAACCTAGTTAACTTTGTTAAATACACGTTAGTAAATGGATATTTAGTCTTTGTACTTCTGGTAGACTTTCCTGATTGGGTAAACCAGCTCATAGGGTGGATCGTCTCTGCAGCAATGAGGTGAAGAAATATCTGGATGTATTACTAGATTTCAGAATCATTATAGTCCACCACTGAGATAAACCTTAAAGGCAAATGCCAGGCCTCACAACAGTCTTCTAATACCAGTTGAGGAATGGTATGTTCCTCATATAAGACACAACTGTGTCCTCATCTAGCAGTCATTCGTTTCCAAACCACACTAACTGAAACCAGTATGGACGTGGAGCGGTGAGGCAAAAAATTGGTTTTGAGTTAAAACTAGAGGAGCATAGCTTTTTTATTTTGTCCAAATCAAACTAGAATGGAATGCTTCGTAGCTGTGTGCACTTCAGAGATGTGAACACCACGAAGGAAGAAGGTTCTTCTGTTTGAAAGACAGAGCTGGCCTAAGAATTGGCTACAAGTCAGTCATGAAGATGTTTAGACAGGAAGTAACAACATGCTGTTTATCCTTCAAATGCTTCTGGCCATATACATCTGTTCAGTTATTCAACCTTTGTCAGTCTGATTTTGATCCTGAAATTTGTAAGTTACTGAGTTACGCTTCCCTGTGTATAGTGTTTCCTGGTGCTCCAGCTCTTTTCCTTCTGAGAGAAAAAAAGTACCCACTTTGACTGATGTGTGAGACATTGTGCTGGTTGGTCAGAATTTGAATGTATGTTGACAGACCTGCACTTTCCCCTTTACCATGTTATTCATCCCACAAGATGATCTAGTTGTGTGGCCCAAACACTGTTTCTGTCAGTCTCACATACTGGCAATGCTGAATAGGGTTGATAGAAGACCTTGCAGGTGGCAGAAGGCAGCACAAGGTCATTCTGGTGTCTTCTCTTTCCTCCTACTAATAATGAAAGATGAGTGATAAATCCCTGTATCTGCTGTTGTGTCTCTGACATTCTCAAACAAATTTCTCAGAATATGTTGGTGAAAATGTGATTAGTTTAAAGCCAGTCCTGGAGTTTTATGTTTGCACCAAACCTGCCCTTTAAAGGAATTTGTTCCTTCTGGGTAGCATCTCAAACCCTGGGGAAGAGCTCCAAGAGTTCTGCAGCTTCTAGCTACTGGTTCTCATTATGATTTTCCACTGAAGGGTCTAAAATGTCCCAGTGCAAAGGTGAGGATTCATTGAACTGCTTGGGAGTAAACCACAGGGGTAGTCTCTGGGCCAACGAAGTGGGGCAAAACAATTAGTGGTTTGAGCGGCAGATCAGTTGCGCTGCTGTGTTTGTACTTGCAGCACAGAAAAACAGATCAAAAAGACAGTTGTAAACAATTATTTCATATTCTAGGGGCTTCCCTAGTGGTGCTACTGGCAAGTTAAAGCACAGCAAGAAAGAGTTGATGACATTAAGTCTTCTTTCAAAACCAATTTCCTACGTGTCACCAACAGTTTAGGGAGAACTAATACACGCCCCAAATTCAGTGTATTACTGTAGGAAGGAGGAGTTCACTGTTGGAGCTTCCTTCTGTGTAAGTTCTCATAAGTTTGAGTTGTCCACAAGAAAGCTCAGTAAGCTGTTGTAAATCCTGCAGTTTCTGGAGACCAGGGTGACACTTCTGTACTGATTCTAAGGATGCTCCTTAATCTCTCAGCTGTGATTCCTTGAGAACAGATTGCCCTGTTAAGATAATTTGTAGTTTTCCCATAAAAATCCTAAGCACCAGTGCGTTCTGCTGGCTCCGTTCTGTCCGCTGAAACAGGAACCTTTTGCTGAAAAGTGGTTTTCCTGAGCACAGACCAGATTTCTCCATAGGCCAGATGATTTTCAGACCTGTGCTGAGTGTGACGATTCCAATCCTGGGATTACACCGCAGACCTTCCAGAGTTAACATAAAGTTCTTCCGCACGTTCTGATGCCGTGTCCTGGTCATTTCTGATGTGAAGAAAGGGACAAATTATCAAAGCCAACTAAATCATTTCAACTCAAGCATCAGCATTACAAAATGCACGTGAAGAGCTCTTGACTGGGCACTGAACTTGATTAACTGGACTTCACTGAGCTCATCACACAGAGTTTATGGGGTGCTTGGACTTTCAGCCTTTTCTATCCCCAAAAAACCAGCAGATATTAACATGCAGCGTTCTGTGGCTGCTGCAGCCCTCACCTTCAACTCCTGCTAAGGAAGTTTGTAATGTCTTCTGCAAAACATCAGACAAACCAGTCTAGCTAAGCTCTTGAACGTAAGATCTCGAAGTGTGCTTGAGTTGTGGAGTTACAAGATGCTACCTATTTCCGCGTGGCTGTAAATAGGCTCTTGCAATGTTTATTAGCATGAACCAGCCCCAAAGTGCAGCAGGAGCTGCTCTGTGCGTCCTCTTTTCTGTGTTCATAGGCTCTGGCTGTGGAATTCTTCCAGGTGTGACTCTACATGTAATGAAATGATTTAGTGGCAGTAATTTTAGAGGGAAATGACTGCTCTTAGTGGTAAATACTTCATTGTTTTGCATTTGGGCACTTCAAGTCCTTTTTCCCCATCAATTTTCAAGGAATAATTGCAGGCCTGCAAAACAGCATTTGTTTCATTCCCATTTAATCCTTTACACCGAGTGCCACAGTGAAACCAGTTTTTTGTGATGACATTGCTGAGCTGGAGCTGAACACACCACTCACTAGATTGAAGGCAGAAGGGATAATAGGCATTTGCTCAGACCGCATTCAAGAAAGTGTAATTTGAAAGACAACAAAATTGAAGCTCTAGAATTTCAGATTAATGGGACACTCAGTGCCTTTCAAAAGATTAATTCTGTAGTTTTCTAAATCCTGAGATCTGAGTGGGAATTAGGGCTCACACAGTGGGATCTAAAATACCTTTATAGGAGAAATTAGCTGCCGTTTGAGAAAGTTGTATTCTTGCAGCTCCATTAGAAACATCATTCTGTGTTTTACGAGCTGTAATTTGATGTATATTCTCCACAAAAATAGTAATACAGCTCCTATAAAACCCGAGAAATTACTTTTGAGAGTTGCTATGTGGTGATTGTCCATCCTTACCAGCTCTAGTCTACCTGTAATTTATTGAAGTAATTTATTGAAGGGATGAGCAAAAATAGCCTCTAGCCCCAGCAAAGCCACTTCAAGCCTTTAGTGTTCACATCTGGTTTAAGCTTTAGCAGTCCAGGCTCCTAGGTAGTTTGCAATTGAAATTCTGACATTTTCCATTGTTACTGCTTTTTGTTGCTGCTGCTGTGCAGTTTATGACTTTCTCTCCTGCACTGTGCGGAACAGGTAGGAGCTTTTAAGCAGCACCGCAGAGGCTTGTGCTACTCAGACTTAGTAGTCTGAGTAACATGTGATTGCTGGTTTTGACCTTTAGCTTAAAATCCCAAAATAAGTATCAGTTTACAGTTGCTTGAGTTTGTGGCTGCTTTCGGAGCCCATCTTTCTAAGCCACGGGGTTCTCTCCAAATTAAGGACATATTTTTTTCCCCTTAACTTGTCCCACGAATCCTGACCTTGCATTTTGGTCTCTCGGAACAGCTCTTACGGCTGATGGCCTTCCCTTGATGTCCTTGGGAATAATTTTTTCTATCATCTTTACATTCATTTCTTATTTAAATTCTTACATTCTTGATTTGCCAGCTACCTACTATTCCGCTGAGATATTGCTCAGCTCTGTGATTAGAATCCCATAAGAAGTTTCACAAAACAGCCCAAGGAACTGTGCAGCCAAGAGCTGATGTTGCCAGGCAGTCTTCAGCTGCCATCAAGAACAGTTCTGTACCACATGCAGCTAATCAGAGAAAAATTGGATTTAACTGCCAGCTCCTTGTGCATGATTCCCTGGGTATTAGTCAAGAGTTCACACCAGCTACAACTAGCAGTGTAACTCATGTTATCTGATGGTCTTAGTCTTTTCCTCATGTAGTGCTTAAGTTTTCTCCTGGTATTTTTCTGTTTAAATTGTTGATATTACTTTGAAAGAGCTGGTGCAACATGAAAAAGAAAAGGCATTTGTTATCTTGTGAATTGTGATTTTGATCATAATTTATGAAGTTTTCGTGTCTTTGAGACTTTGGAGCATGACAGGTGTCAATATTGGCTAGTAGTGCCTATAGTGTCAGGCAATACTCTGAACTGATTGAGGAGTGAACAGTTTCTGGTGCCTGGTGCTGTGTAGTTGCCCCTCATATTCTCAATGTCATCTGGTGACAGGAGAAGGGGCAGTGGGTGCAAGCTGGAACATAGGAGGTTCCATATCAATATGAGAAGGACCTTCTTCACAGTGAGGGAGCACTGGAACAGGCTGCCCAGTGGAGTTGTGGAGTCTCCTTCACTGGAGATGTTTAAGACCCGCCTGGATGTGTTCCTGTGTGACTTGGTCTAGGTGATCCTGTTGTGTCAGGGGGATTGGACTAGATGATCTTTTGAGGTCCCTTCCAACCCCTAATGGTTCTGTGATTCTATGACTCTATGAAACTTCATAGCTGATGTTTTAGGGTACCATGATCAGACCCATCACTCCTGGAAGTTTTGCTTGACACAGTGCATATTTTATTTGAGGAGGCCAGCTTGAAACTGTCATGCTTTACAAACAGTCTTTAAACGTTGGATCAAATTGGGCTGAGATAGCTTAATGACACTCCAGGTTGTAACTAAAGACTGTAATAATGACAAAACAGGAGTGCCTCACACCCACTGAATAACTCTGTCTGAGAGAACAGAAAATGAAAGTGAGTTCCATATGGTCTGTGCTCTGATGAGCAAGATAATGGGCTGGTGGAGTAATTAAACGTGAGAAGATGTGTGGAGGGTGCATTTGTGAAACAGATGAAAAATTAGCAATGCTTTTGCAACAACTTGGACAAGAAAAGGGTGGGCTTATTGCCCGTTGGAGTAAGCTGACACATTTTCAGCAGTTTCTGAACGGGAATAATAGAAATGTCGTTAGTTACCGGTGAGCAGAAATCTGGCCTTTGCCGTCTCTGTAGGTGAGGCAGTGAGAGTCATTACAGCTTCTAATTCTGAAGTAATCTGCCATGTATCTCTCAAAAAGCTTTAAAAATAAGTGTGATAAATGCTTTCTACCAAATCAAACAAATTAGGCAGTTTGCTGTTCTGTATGTGCACAGGCACCACAAATGTGCTGAGACTGCCTGGTGTTTACATTCCTTTTGAAATGGCATCACGGAAAATAAATTGGCTCTAGCAAACAACAGTTAGGCTGGAGGAGAGACTCTTACAGCCATTTTTATGACTGAAATTACAGCTTTTCCTGGGTACAGAGTTGCAAAGTGCCACTGGAGTCTTGTCATTGGTTGCTTATAAAAATCACTCACAAAGTTTAAAGGGTGGAAAGAACCAACTGGTAAAGAATTATGTAATATATCATTAAAGTGCATAAAAACTGCAAGGTGTGCTGAACAACTTCTGCTTGTGCTGTCCTCAGTGGGATGCAAATATGTCTGCTGCCTCTCAAGATCAAATTTAATATCATCTCTACTTTACCCTCTCACGCTGTGACAGGATTATAAACCATGCCCTAGTACTTTATGGCGGAGTTGGCTCTTAAGTAACAGATGCTCCACAATGATAGCAAAGACTGCGTATTCTAAATTGTCCGACGATTAACATGTGTCTAAACTTGACAGTAATGAAACGGCACTAATTGTTGTCCCCGCAACATCTTTTGCCTAGAAACAACATACGCGAGCAGAAAGGAGCCCGCGCAGAGTTTGGTGAATTGCAGTCAGTTTTACTAGAGAACATGACAGCGGTTGTTCCACAACATCAACCAGCTGAAACAAGTGTATGTCTTACAGAACAGAGCGGCAAGTTTCTGCAGCTGGCAGCATCTCTTTTCATTTCTGTAGTGCTTTGTGCAGTCGTGAAGCCTGCCTCAGTCACTAGGAAATGTGCTTTTCTCGGAAACTAAAACAAATTGAAGGAAGAGCCCACTGAAGAAAATTTTGTAGTTCCTAACCCAAGCTGTATCATGGAAAGTAATTTATAGATAACAAACCATTAACCTTGAAGAGGGGAAGGTCAGCAAACTGGCAGCATTTTTATTAAGAAGCTGTGTGGGAAGAGAAGAGCAATATCTCAAGCCCATCACAAATACGTGGAATGCTATCATCATTTTACACCTCAGTAAGCAGAGTTTCTTAAAGAATTCGCTCTATGAAATCAATCAGATTGAATTATCTGGAAGCACACCGAACACTCACTGCAGCGAAGGCGTTGGGAAGATGCTGGCATACATCCATGCAAATCTGTGTGTAAACATTTAACCAATTCAAAATAAAGCGAGGAGTGATGCTTCTCCACTGCTGATAAAAAGACTGCCAATTTCCTTTGACTACTGCTGTCTCATTGCTGGCTCTTACAGGAAAGTGACTATTTATAATGATCTGTTTATAATAACTTAATGTAGCATTTTCCTGAGTCCTGCTTCTTTCTTGTGGCTCTCAAACACTTAAATTGGATATACCCCACTAAAGTAGAGTGTTGGCTGCTTAGCATTTTGGCATCATCTGTCAGTACTTTTTTTGCAGTAATTTTTTTGCAGGCAATACTTTTTTTTTTACAGGCTGACTGTGTTGTTTGGGTGAGACTGTATATTTCAGCGAAATATTCCAGTGTTAATGTTCTAGCTAACCTAAACTTAGGTTAAATTAGGTAAACTGTTAAATTAGTCAAAGTTACATGAAACACAGAGACAAAACTCAATGTTTTAGTGACAACCTCCTACTTGGATGCTGTCCTTTAGGGCAATCTGAACTACTGTTAGTACTGTTTTGGAACTAACTTTGTTTTCTGGTTAGAGCTGACGGTGGAGGATTACAAATGCCTTGTCAGATACTGAGCTGTAAGAAACACAGATCTCTTCGTTTGATCTTAATACCATGTGTGGCAATTAGAATGGATTTTGAAGAAAAGAGATAAATGCAGATTGTGGTTGACAAAAAGTTCACAGAGTTTGCCCGTCGTGCAGACAGGCAGAGCACCGCACGGCAAGAATAAACGTCCTTGCAGCCTTTGGTACTTCAGTGGGGTTTCAATTTAATAGCATAAAGTGCAGCAATGCCTTAGGGACTGAAAATGAGGATGTTTGCCCACAGGAGAAGAGGAGAAGGTCCTGAGTGGCAGTGATGGATGGTAGGATCGTTGTTATTGAAACCTGAGAGTGAAAAGGGGACTTCTGGACACACTGAGTGAAGTCATATCCCCAGGGATGTGAGTCCTTGCTCTGGAGTGCAGGGTTCATTTTGCTTCCTGGAAAAGTCCAGAGTGTTTTTGGCTTACCACTAGTAATTTTTAGCACTTAACAAATTCTCTGATACTGGAGGGTCTCAGGACACTGGTAACCACCCTTGTTTTCTCTTTTTCTGAAGCATGTTATGTATTTTGAGGCTTTTGGTCTTTTGTACATAAGTGGTTTAGTGTAATGGGTTTCTTGGTGGCTTGTGACACACGGTTGGAACTTTCTGGATTTAATGCCATTTACATTAATGACTGTGATTGCAGAGGTTTGACACAGTGACCCAGAGACCTCCTGTGCTCTCATGGCTTAGGTCAGTAGCACTACACTGACATTCAGCAGTATGATCTGAACCAGTGAACAATGCAGCTGATGGATGTCACCTTTTTACACAACATTTTCAAGCAGAAAGGCTCTGAACCACAGAAAAGTGTGAAAAGATAGACTAATAGTTGCCATCCATCTCCATTTATCCTGGGTGACAAGTGCATTAAAAAGCACAGGCAGTGACACTAATCCAGTGCAGATAATTGACATGACTGCTGTTTTGAAAGTCATTGTTTTGTTCTTAAATGGCCTCAGATGACTGCCCACTACATAAGTGTTTTCAGTGCTTCCTTCACTCCTTTTAAATAGGTGGAAATCTAGATATTCCGTGCTACCTACTTGTGGGGCAGCAAACATTCTCTCTCACCTCTAGCAGCTAAATATATAGTCCTGGAAAATAAAGTGTGCAGTCAAGTTCTGCAATGTTTCGCCTCTTTTTCTGAAGGGGGATAAAAAAGTAAAATGATTGATTAAAAATTTTTCAAAGCCCTAAATATCTGGGAACTGCACTCCTTTGTGGGAGGGAAGCCCTTTCCCAAGAGGTGAAATACAGCTGCTGCTCGTGTTCAGCTCAGTTGGTGCCTTGATGGTGGTGATGTTATAGACTGCATGAGAGCTTTGTCATGCATGGAGAAAGAAGTAGACTGCAAAGTGCGAATGGCTGTAGGGTTAAGGGTTTAATCTTGGCCACTGACTTGTACAACAGTGGCAGTAAGCACGTAGTTATGGAAGAGGAGAAACCACAGGCAGTCGCCCAGCCCCTAGTACTTTTGTTAATGAAAAGAATATGGTTTCTATGGATGTCAGTTGATTGTAAGACGGAGGGTACCTGTGGTTTTCAGAAGGCAACAGAAAAAAAGGATAGTATAGCTAGTAAGCTTTTTGGTTTGTGTTTTGTGTTGTTTGAGGGTTTTCATTCACTGTCTTCCTTAGCGTAGTTTAAGACTGGTGACTTAGTTTCTGCCTGCCTTTTGCTTTTACACTGCTGTTGGCTGTCTCGCCTGTGTTTGTCATTGCACAGATGCTCTGATTTGTCTCCTGTCTCGTCTGCAGGTTTGGCCTCAGCAAATCCTGCAGTCTTTCAGAATGACATTATATTTCACTCGCCGTCCTTTAGTGTTTTTTATGTTTCAAAAACAACAGTTGGTTCACAAAAAGAATTTGAAATAATTCTAGTAATCAGATAATTTTCTGAAATGAATGTAGATAAAAACGAAATACATATGCCTGCATTAAGAAGAAAATGAAGCAAAGAAATGTATATCCCTTTAAAATTGAAGTGATACGTAATTAAAAGGTATTTCAGTGTTGCATACATTGCTTTGAAGGACTTTTGGAATGTGTCTACACATGAGAGAAACAGCATGTTTAATAATAATTAAATCCTACCATTTGTTAGACACACATATTTCCTTCTGACTAGCTTGAATGCTCCTGGAAAATGTGGCTTGATTTCTGGTGCTTCCCCTTCTAGAAAACACAGGAGATCTCTCATACTTGTTTTAAAGTGTTGGTGGTTATGTAAATGGAAACTATTCCATAATTACCATAAACATAATCTGTTGGATTAGTTACTTGAGTTACAGGCTCGGCTGACTGCTCTCAGGACTTGTGCTGAGATAGCACAGTGAAGGCATTTTGGTTCCGTTGTCTCTCTGCTCTTCAACGTTCATCTTTATATCCTCCAAGTAATGTTTGAGGCAAACCAGTTGGTCTCAAAAAATCATTTTTATATGTATCAAGTGTTTAGATCATTGGAGCAGTACAAGAAAGACTTCTTCATGGCTGTTGAGTTGAAAGTTAAATGTAAACTAAGACTTGCATAACATCCAGCTGTTGGAGAAGACTTTTTGTACGTTATCCCCCGGCTCTCGTAGGTGTTTTGTCTGTAACTCAGTTTTTCAGTTTGGTTTTTGCAATCCCAATAGCAAATGGTAAAATAGCATTAAGAGAGTAACAACAGCACTGTGAAAAGATTCTGCATAAGTTTCCAGGCAAGAGTTTCTAAAGCTCTTCTGTATGATAGGCAAGGTCGTTCCAAAATGAATAGTAAATGCCTTTTAGAGCTATGTCAAATGCTAGAGAATGGAACCATGCTGCTGGAAAGGGTTTGCAGCTTGTTTCTATTTATTCATTAAAAAGGTGAAAGCAGAGATAAAGAAAGAAGTACACATTTGACTGAAGACATTTAACATGTTATTGTACTTGGGTATCTTGACAGTTCAGAAGGAACCATATGCACAGATAGAAAAAACAATAAAGCCACCATAATCAATTTTTTCCAGCCTTTCTTCTCGCTGTGTGTACACAGTGACTGCAGACATCAAAACACAGTCTAAGAGAGAATTGAAAACATTATCTCCAAGCTGGCTTTTCCTAGGGTGAGAACCATGCTTTTCCTTCTGTGTCTTATCCCTCATGTGGTGTCTAGCAAGCAGGCAGTTGATGCTATGCACCAGATAGGAGGGAGTAATCCAATGAGTTTAATTAAAGACACTGCAGACTGTAAAGGGGACAGAGATTTAAAAAAATAACAAAGATTGAAAATGGCCAAAAAAGGTGCATATTGCAAATGGTTATGGATGTTCTTTCAGCTCTCTCGTTCCATTTTTAAGGAAGATTTCATGAGTTATTGTGGGTTCAGGGAGATCATGGTTTGGTCTGTTTTCCTTAGATATTCAACCCCTGGCAAGGCTGAGGATCACTCATAATTCTGAGTGAAACATCAGGAAAACAAAATACAAGATTTAAAGCCCAACCTGAGGAGAGGGACTTGGGGGTGCGTGTGGACAAAAGGCTCAACATGAGCCAGTAGTGTGCACATGCAGCCCAGAAGGCAAACCTGATCCTGGGCTGCATCAGGAGAAGTGTGGCCAGCAGGTCCAGGGAGGTGACTCTCCCCCTCTATTCTGCTGCTCTGGTGAGACCCCACCTGCAGTACTGTGTCCAGTTCTGGAGCCCTTATTACTAGAAGGACGTGGAGATGCTGGAGAGAGTGCAGAGGAGGGCCATGAGGATGATCAGAGGGCTGGAACACCTCTCTTATGAGGCCAGACTGAGGGAATTGGGGCTGTTCAGTCTGGAGAAGAGGAGGCTCCGAGGTGACCTTCCAGTATCTGAAGGGGGCCTACAAAAAAGCTGGGGAGGGGCTTTTTAGGATGTCAGGTAGTGACAGGACTAGGGGGAATGGAGCAAAGCTGGAGATGGGTAGATTTAGAGTGGATGTGAGGAGGAAGTTCTTCACCGTGAGAGTGGTGAGAGCCTGGAATGGGTTGTCCAGGAAGGTGGTTGGGGCCCCATCCCTGGAGGTGTTTAAGGCTGGGCTGGATGGGGCTCTGGCCAGCCTGGTCTAGGGTGGGGTGTCCATACCTATGGTGGGGGGGGTTGGAACTGAATGATCAGGTGGTCCCTTCCAACCCTGAGTGATTCTGATTCCATAACTTCTCCAGTTATGTGGCAGGAGGATTGGACTGGATGATCTTTTGGGATCCCTTCCAATCCCTAATAATTCTATGATTGTATGATCCTATGACTGCTTTCAGGCAATACATTTATGCAATTATTCTTGCCTGAGCAAAGCTATGTGAAGGCTGCACTCTCTTGGACTTTTTCTTCAGCTCTCTCTCTAATCCTTCACCTTCAGGGTTGCATTACAGAGTTGATTAATAAACAGCAGAAAAATTAAAAAGTGAGTACAGAGTAGGAAACACTTCAGTTAATGTATTGCATTACTGTCTAGACACATGTACAGGAACCTACAGAATGTTTTCTGATCTTTTCCAGTTTAAACAGCATTCTGCTTATCAATAATTTTTTTATTTGCTTCAAATGAAAAAATCAGCAGCTGGGGAGAAGTGCACTGAAAAGTAAATCCCAGGGTTTCTGTTTCCAACTGTGAACAGAGCTACTTTCATAAAAGTGAGAAATCTGTTTCTGAAGACTTTGTCTCTGATCAGAAAAGTAAATGAATATTAAGACACCAGGAAGAGTTGGTGACACCACTGCTGGTGTCAAACCTTTGATTTATTTGATTTTTTTCCAAAGAGAATAATGGCAGTTACATCCCTCACCACATTAGAACTTGTCGAAGGTACTCAATGATTTTTAGACTCCAGCTCCCCAAGCCTGGAAGCAGGGGATGTGTTTGTGTGTTTCCTTGACTGTTTGCTTTCTGTGACCTGGTACACCCCAACCTTCAAGGAAGTTTGTGATGAGGGGATGGTAATTTTAAAGAGGCTGTAACTAAAACAAAGGTGGGGAGGCCAGCAGCATTCTGCCTCCTTAAATGTTGCCTCAAACATTTTAATTTAGTCAGTATAAAATTCTACTAAAATGTCATTTGTCTGTCTTTGAGAAGGTGGTAAGAAAGCAGAGGAGAAAATGTGCTGATGGCTATGATGATAGGTCAACTATTTCCTGTGAGACATTTCTTCTGGTATTGACTTTGTGTACAGAATAACTAAAGAGTGCAGCTTTCAGGATAATGAGCTTTTTCTATGGTTCAGACAAGAGAAACTAGCAGGAATCAAGTCTGCCACTCCCATGTAACTGAAAGTAACGGTGACTGTCACTTCTGCAGCTGATGGGCTCTAAATGATCATGGAAATCTCCCAGTTAGCATTACTGCTGGGCTTACTCCTCTAATGGAAAGAGCCTTTTTAGCCTCTGCTTTTCAGTGTCACCTGGGTATTTTATCAAACAAATGAAAACTTCTGATTCTTCAACAAGATGGGTATCAGAGACTGTATTTACCTGTTGCTTTGTTAGCACAGTATTTTATTCTTTTTTACAAATGTGATCTGAAATGTCCTGTTCCCAGTTTCTTTCTCCTGTTTAAGGGATGTAGATTTTTCATGTTAAACACTTCCTGGTTCATTTACAGTTTTTATACTACCTGGATAAGATCATAGAATCATTAGGGATTGGAAGGGACCACGAAAAATCATGTGGTCCAATCCCTCTGCCACAGCAGGATCACCTAGACCAAACCACACAGAAACACATGCAGGTGGGTCTTAAACATCTGCAGTGAGGCAGACTCCACAACTCCCCTGGGCAGCCTGTTCCAGGGCTCTGTCACCCTCACTGGGAAGAAGTTCCTTCTCATACTTACGTGGAACCTCCTATGTTCCAGCTTACACTCATTGCCCCTCATCCTATCTCTAGATGACACTGATTGAGAGGAGAAGATTGTTTAATGTATAAAGTAAATGATTAATATTTAACATTCCAGTTTCTGTCATACTTCCTTAAATCATACGAGGTACTATCCTCCGCAGGTGACCATATCATATTGAGCTGGAGATGCTGAAGAACAAACAGTTGTGGTACATCTGTGCATGAGGAGCTGTTTCTCACCAGAGCTGAAAGGAAGGGTTAGCTCTGTGTGAGTGGGTGGCTCAGCATTGTCCACCAAGTGGGGCTTTCAGTAACTTGTCAGTTGGAGACAAGGGAATGATCTTTCGAGGTCCCTTCCAATCCCTAATCACTCTATGATTCTATGGTTTTGTAACCATACTATGCAGATACAAATGCTCAGCAAAAATAGAGGATAGGAAGGGCAAAGAGCTATGATAGTTTCATACAAAAGAGACAGGGAAACACATGCAGTTCTCCTTTAAAGAGGTTTTCTTTTTAAATCAGATTGATTTTCATTCAGCCTCTCAAAATCTAAGACTTTGTGAAAAGATGCCCTGCTTTCCTGGGAGAATGTTATTTTTCCTCTGCTAAACTTTACCATTGTTGGTTTTATGTTATTTTATTTTCAATTCGATCCTATTTTCCTGTCGAAAGCAAAACTATCAGTGAACTTGCTGAATGGCTTTAACCTTCAAAGCAAATGCAGAAGGTCTCCTCCTTTGTTCCTCTAGTTCTTAAAAACACTTTGTATGTTCAGGTCAGCAACTGCAGTTTCTGCCCAGGGACGAGCACAGCTGTGTCAGTGAATACCTTCTTCCCATTTCTGTGTTTGTAACCCAGATCTACTGACTGCACTGAAGTTTCAGAGATTACTCTGGTCAGGTTATAGGGTTGGGAAAAATGTGTTTGATAGTTTGTTCTCTAAAACTTGTGTTCAGTTACAGCTTGACCTGGGGAGCCTCCTGAGCCAAAGTCCTCCTTGTCAGCGTTGGCTAACCTCGCTGTAAAGCTCCTGAACGCTCTTCACTCTTAGAATACTCAAGGCTGAAACATTTCTGTTTAGCAACAAGATGAAACCAATTTAAAACCCAGACTGGATGCCTCAGTGCAAAAGAAGAAATTCCAAGATGTTGTCAAACCAGGAGAAATGTACAGATTTTCATGTCATTTTACTTGCTTTCTGGGAGGAACCGTGTATTCCAAATATGGTGCAATCATAAGGTTCTCTAGTAAAAGCTGTAGTTTATTTTTAATCTGAATTATAATTGACCGTAGAGAAGATATGCTGATGGCAGTATGTCTTGACCAACATAAATGTATAGTAAATACATGTATTTCTGTTCCACAAAGGATATCTTTGTGTTCTCAGCACACTTAGCACTGCGGCTTTTCCACCAGCTATCGAGTAGGTTGTGCTCACCCAGCTGCAGCAATGCCGTGGTACGGACAACCCAAGTGAATACAGAAGACTCTCCAGCACACGGTGCAGTCCCACGCGGATCTGGTAGCTTGAGCCCTGCGAACAATATTCATCAGGGCTCAAGCCTAGGTGATGAATTCTGCTTCCTTGAGTGGGTGGTTAGTCAAAGCGCAGCACTGAGGCAGCCCTGGTGCTTCTGGCTCCAGAGAGGACTCACCACGGCCAGCTCAGGGTTCTGCAAGGTGCTGCTCCACCAAGCCAGGCACAGACTTGTTTGTCCCTACCACAGGGGCGTAGCTTTGCCTCCCTTGAATTGCTGTATCTCTTAACCATTTCTCTTTGTAATCTGGATAAGCGAAGCAGCTTTGGCTGTACTCTCCATGTGAAATATTACCTTCATATTAGCCAAATGAAGACTAGATCTTTCCTCTCTTTCTTAGTAAGGTCTCCAAATAAGCTACATCTGTTGTAAAACTCTTATGGCTGACCAGAGGACAGTCATTAAAAATACCTATTACAGGCCACAATTTATACTCAGTAAGTGTAGTAGAATGATCATTTAGGTGGTTTATTTTACTCTGCCACATTTAGGCTGTGCAGTCACTTCTTAAAGGTTTTCTCTTGAAATTCTATGATGGAATTGAAGTCTCCCCATGTGTCATTGATATATTGTTTGGCAGATGTTTCAGTCGCCTCTTCTTGCCTTTCTTTAACCTGAATTTTCAACATTTTCCTTTTACAGTGCCTCATAAGGCTTTTCTTTTTAAAGCAAAGCTTACCTCCTGATAGAACCACCACTGAGGTTTGTATTGCAATATAATTCCAGAGGCTCAGACACAAGGCTTTTAACTACAAGCCAAAACAAGTTGCTACTGATTATTTCAGCCCCAACACCCAAGTGTTAGAGTGGTCTTCTGGTGCTGACTCTTTTGTAAACACTCTAGAATTGCATTTGTAACTGCCAGGTGGTTTCTGCAGGTATTGGTATCGCAAAAGTCACTCCTGAAATGTTACAGAAATAAATACAGGAGATTGAAAACTGGTTTTGTGGTTGTTTTTTCTTTCCTCTCCAAAAACAAACACAAAACAAGCAGAATAACTTTCAGTTTTTTATTTGGGCAGTTGTCTGTCCCCAGTTTCTGGAGAAGACACATTTGTTTGAGCTTAGCTCCTTCCAGAACCATACAGAATGGGGTTCCAGGTTTTGGTTGGTCTCTATGAACTACAAAAATGCCCTTCTATAGTTATTAAAAATACCTTTCTCTGTAAGAAGTTCCTCATAGTGTCATCAGTCTTTTAGCATTGCGTACCCTACAGTCTTGTTAGCACGTTGTTGTCTGAAGAGCATAATCTCTGCTCTCATCTTGTCATGTCAGCTGCTGAGTAGTATTTTCTTGAAAGATTTTTCATTTTAGTAAGGTTTCGCTCACCAAAATCTAGGTCCTCCTAGAATGGTTGTTTGAGTGCATTTTCCTGTCTGCCATCTGTACTGTATTTCTAGCCCTACTGGAGCCCTCATAATTCATTCTCCAGTAGTCCTGAGGTCAGATTAATAACCAGTCTGATAAAATGTGAATATCAGATTGTACTAGTCAGAAGACAGAAAACTTCAGGGATCTTTGGTAGCTACTGAATATACTTTTTGCATATTGACTCATTTGCATAACATTTCGTAGAATCTTAGAATCATTAGGGATTGGAAGGGAGCTCAAAAGATCATCCAGTCCAATCCCCCTGCCACAGCAGGATCACCTAGACCAAGTCGCACAGGAACACATCCAGGTGTGTTTAAATGTCTCCAGAGAGGAAGAATCCACAGTTCCCCTGGGCAGCCAGTTCCAATGCTCCGTCACCCTCACTTTGAAGAAGTTCCTTCTGATATTTATATGGAACCTCCTATGTTCCAGCTTGCACCCATTGCCCATTGTCCTATCACCAGATGACACTGAGAAGAGCCTGGCTTCATCCTCCTGACACCACCCCTCACATGTTTATGGACATTAATGAGGTCACCCCTCAGTCTCCTCTTCTCCAGGCTAAAGAGACCCAGATCCCTCAGCCTTTCCTCTTAAGGGAGGTGCTCCACCTCCTTCATCATCTTTGTGGCTCTGCGCTGGACACCCTCCAGCAGCTCTGTGTCCTTCTTGAACTGAGGGGCCCAGAACTGGACAGAATATTCCAGATGTGGTTTCACTAGTGCAGAGTAGAGGGGGAGAAGAACCTCTCTTGATCTGCTAACCACCTCACTTCTGATCCACCCCACGATACTGTTGGCCCCTCCTGGCCAACAGCATGGGGGATTGGACTAGATGATCTTTCGAGGTCCCATCCAATCCCTAATGATTCCATGAGTCTATGATTACTTGATCCACTAGCTGAGCAGCTATCTCCAGGTGTTAATCACCACATGCACGAGGCAAGAACTTGAAAGCCATCTAACTAACTTGACACTGATGCCCCAAGATTTAAGAATACACTTAAGATTTAGTAACTCATTTCCCATTCTGTTACACCTTTCAAAATAATTACTAATCAACATTGAAAGACAACAAAAACCAGATTCCCTGTAACCTTGTCAATTGGCTAGATTGAAGGGAATAGGGACAAAAGAATTAGTATATTGGATAAGGTGAAGCTCATTTATCTTCTTGTGACAGAGGTTAATATCATGTATTTAAAAGGAAAAAGTTAGAAAGCTCATTTGATTTAAGGATGTTAGAAGATAACTCTTGCTTTAGATAGGAACCGTCTCCCACATCTGAGGATAGTAATCATAAGACAACACAAGGCAATTTTTCTGTCACCGAAATGAGTTGGAAACTGCAAACAGAAAGCCCTTATTCTTCCTTCTTGTGCTGCTCATGTCTTGTTTCTTCTTTTTGCTTTGCTTTTTCCTTTTACGTTTTCTTGAAAAATAAGAAGGCAGCATATCACATATTTCCAGAACGGCACCCTACAATCTACCAGCAATCTTTGCTTCATTTTCCCTTTGTGTAGGAGCAGCATGCTGGAGTACAATCACACGTGCCTTACCATTGCTGCACAAAGGGAAAGTGTGGCACATGGTAATTACAGCAACACCCGAAGGCTGATCAGGCCATAAGGAGTTGTGATTGCATCTCCTGTTTTGCTGACTGAAGTACTGATAAGGCATTTCTGCCAGTTGTGTCTGTACCACATCTGTTGGGGAAATAAAAAGAGAGCATGGCAGTTGTGTTTGAAGCATACGTGCATCACCAACACAGTGCCCCGTCACTCAGCTGGGCAAACTGAGGGATCATCTAAAGAAGACAATTTCGATTTTTGAAACCAGCTGCTGACAGGCTGAGTGACTTCAGCCTAGCAGAAGTGATGAAGTGAGTGCAGTGCCTGACAAGCAGCTGTGGGAAGCACTATTAACCTTGACCTCTAAAGAGGGAGAAGAAAGTTTGGTAGGTTGTCAGTATTTTCCTGATCTCCTGATTCAGCCAGAGAAGCAGCACAGTTTTGGTGGTACCTCAGCTAACTTCTGTGAAGGAGGTTAAAACTACATGACACAGCAAGTCTCTCAGACTGGTCATGGGCACAAATGAAGGCTCATTTATTTATTTGGGTCAATTTTAGGCTTGAAATTCTCCCTAAGAAACAGCACAAGGCTTAATGTGCTTAATGCTGAAGTCATTTCTCCTAGAATTATTTCTCTCAAAAGTAGGTGTTTCAGAACATTGTTCCACGTAACATGAAGATTACTCTGGCGTGTAAGGTGACCAAACACTTGCTTTTAAAACTAGAGTCCCCAGAACCCCAAACAGTACCTACTTTTTAGTGATAACAGGGTAGAAAACACCATCAAAAATTTACCTGAGGTTTTTTTCTAGCTGAAACAAACCTGTAGCAGTTCTAAGAAGTGTTAATCACTCATTCTAGGCAGAGTGTGCAGAAAATAGTTGTCTCTGATTAAAAAAAAAAAAAGTGTTAATGTCCTCTAGAGTGGAAAAAAACCTTGGCACAGATAATGCTTTATTAAAGAAAATGGAAGGTACTGATACTGCAGGGCTGTTCACATAATAGTTAGGAGAAAAAAGCAGGTTAAAATATGCTGAATACCTTATTTAAGGTGAGCTGAGATGTATTGTACTGATTCTCTTACATGTTTTGAGCACAAAAAAAACATGCTGAATTTATCTTTCCTGTTTCTGTATCTTCGAACAGATGAAACAACTCATCGCAGGCAGGATGATGATGGATTTCAAAGTCTGCACACAGAATGGGTTCAGTAATATTTGCCCAGCCCCAGTAGGATTGGAGTGACAGGAAGAAAAGACTAGATAATGCTCTCAGGAAAACCCACTATCAATCATGTTCTATATTCAGTGGAAAAATGTGACATTCCCTGAAAGATTGTGACATTGTGGGTGGTGTTCTGGCAAAATATTTGTGCACAGTTATTCAAATGACTGCTCTTGCATTGTGTAGGTTTATGTCTGTATGATGTGTTCTCGCCAGCAGCTCCTGTGTGAAAGCGAAAACAGTTGGCACTGAACAGAAGATACCAACTCTCTCTTCAAGCAGATGCATCATCATCTGGTCAGGTATCTGCAGTGAGTCCCCTAATATAGATGAGAATTCCACGATTTAACTTGTTTTGAAACATACTATGAAAAAAAGATCAACTCAGAATTTAGTTTTGTCTTTTTAAAAGGAATTAATACAAAACCAGGACTGCTACACAGTGCCGTGGCCTTCTTGTATTTTAAGATGAAACTTAAGTAGTCTCCTTCTCCATCCAGATCACAAAGAATTATTTTAAAGATGTTATCATCTTGCATTAGGTAGAATTAATGTTGTATCTCTGAAAATGCAAAGCAAGAGGTTCAATTGCATTCTAGGTGAAGAGTAGAGCTTTCTAAATCCTTGGGTGTTTTGGGGTGATGGAGAAGCACACCGATGCACGCCCTGCACTGCCGCTCCTACGAGCCCCAGCGGCACAGCCAGACTCAGGCACAGTTAAGCTGTACCTGGAACTGGAGCTGTGTGTCAGTGTTTGGCTGAACCTGAACTGCCCAGGAACACTCAGAATATTGACACAAGATACATTATCCCAGTCATACACCATTTACGACAAATGCTTCATATTTCAACTTAATCAGATGCTGACAGGTCTACCTGGCAAGACATAGATTAAGAAAATTAAGTAATAGTAGGGTAGGAGGGAGTGCAACTGCGGTGTGAAGGATATGAGAAAGAAAACCAGCTAACTGTATGCACCACAACATACAGTGCCATTAAACCACCCAGACCTGCCTACGTTCACATTAGCTCTTGTAATGCCATCCTAGGGCCCACCAGAGTCAATAAAACATATTTTATTGAAATGAAGCTGTTAAAAATCAAGTTTATATGACATAAAATCAGGTTTATGTGATACAGAAGGAAGAACGTGTGCTAGTGTCGCTGGCAGCAGAATTAAGCAGCTCAAGCACATTTTGCCTTTTCATTTGCGCTGCTGTTGAAGTAGCATCGTTAGCAACAGCACTTGTCCCTTCCTTTTTTTCTTCTCCAACCCTTTTCCCTTTCCTGCTTTCAGGATAACACCACTCTAACAGCAATTCAAGTAACTTAGTGCAGGGAAGGATCATTTTCCCTGATATGTGGGGAACTTACCAAAGCAGTTGTCATGGCAAATTCAGTTTTTATTCCTAAATTCTTATTATCTATTCAGTAGATAATATTTATAATAGAGAAGTTGCTCAATTATGAGAGGAGCTGATTTGCAACTTGAGAACTTCTAAAAATTTGAGTTATACAGACAAAAATCTAAGAAAGGATTACATGTTTTCTCTATTAACAGCGACTGTAAACTCTTGCATTGAAACAAAATGAGATTATCACTGCCTTTGCCTAGTAATAAGAGACAAAACCTAAAAGAAGTATAAAATAAATTACATCAGACTGTTGTGTTCAGTGATCAGCAAGCAGAGGATGCTTTGCATTCACAGCACAACCAGAATCTCCTGTCTGAATAAGCTCAGTTATTCCAGCTGTTTACGTAAAACTTTGTTTCTTCTGGAACTAAATTCTTTGATTGCAGTAACAGTGCAATTTACCATAAATTTGTTTTAATCCTATTGTAAAAAGTGGCAGAATCAGTATGAAATAATATTAGGAAGGTCTTGCATTTCAGTTACAGTCAAAATTCAGCATACAGTAGAAATTGATTTCGTTCGGGATGTGTGAGGCAAATGTTTTAGGCTCTGGAAAATTGTTTCATGGAATCACAGAATGCTTTAGGGAAGGGACCTCCAGGATCATCTAGTCCAGCGTGGCAGGCTAAACAGAGTTTGAATTCACTGTGCCAGCAGCCCCCAGCTCAGGGAACTGTTGAAGGGGCAGGTTGTGGGACCTTGGGCAGTGGTGGAAGGGGTGTTATGGTTGTGGTGGGGATGTCTAACTGTGCTGGGGGGTTCCTGTTTGTGCTGGGGGTGAGTGCTGTGCTTGGGTGCTTCCTACTGTGCTGGGTGGGGTTATTGCTGTGCTGGGGGGTAACTGCTGTGCTGAGGCAGAGGGTTCTTACTGTACTGCAGCACAAATTGTCTCCCCCCTCCATGATCTCTCTGCCCACGTCACAGTCGCCCCTCTTGACCCAGTCACTGTGCTGGGACAGGGCTGGGGATTAACTGCTCTGATCCACCTCTGACTCGCAACTGTGGATCTGATGGAGCTTTATCCCAGTTTGGCTTTTTAGAACCTTCCAGCATGTCTTGCTCTGCAGGTGACAGCCCCAAGGCCTTTTATGTTCCTCATGGGACTCTTAGGCGCTTTCCCCATGAACAGTAGGAAGGATAAGATCAAACAGCAGCATTTAAATTTTTTGAACTCTTAGTCTATCCATTTCTTGATATCCTTGTAGTTAACTTTTTACATGGGATCTCCAACACATTGTTCGAGTTTTCACGTGATGTCATAAAAAAGAAAGGAGAAGAATTCTGGGTCTTAATTTCCACACAGAATTTACATGTTCACATTTATTCCCGTAAGAACTGTTACCAGATAAAGTGGTACAGTCAGAGTACAGTCAGAACACAGTCCCTAATGTGTGCTTCGATATTGTGAACTAGTGATGTCAGTCCAGACAATTGTATCTGCCAAATGCATTTGATCTTGACTGCAGGCTGTGCGCTGGAACAACTTCTGCTGATGGTGCATCAAGTCCAGCTGAGCATGAGAACAGGTAGGTGATGGAATCACTTGACTAATGGCTTGAGAGACAGAAGGAAGGCAAATGTCACTGGCAGCTCTTTATAATCAATCTACACAGTAAGAATATTTTTTTCTATTTCAAGCAGATTCCTTCAAAGAGATCAAACATTGTTCACAGATATTCCACGATCTAAGGAGGCAAAGCTCAATAAATCATTTGCTTGTTTACTCAGTGGCAATTCAGGCACAAAGAAATGTTCCCTTCACTCCTTTTTCATGTTAGAATTCTTGCCAATTTAGGTGCCTTTGCAAACTTATTATTACTCCTCCTGAATTTTAATTTTGCCTCTCAGAGAGTTCTTGCTGTTGACCTTTAATTTAAAAATAGGTTTATATTCACTTTCAACTTCCATGAAGTTTTCTGTTTAACAGCTTGATTTAACTGCTGAGTAGCTTGGTTACTTTTAGGTTTTTTTAAAGGTCATATTTTCTTGGATTTTACCTACAAAATCTTGAGGTCAGAATATGTGCATTTGGAAAGGCTACTTAATATGCTGACATCTAATACATACAACAGTAAATTACACAGCAGAATGAACAATAGTCACGCGAAGTTCTCGGATTTGAACAAACCACGCTTATTGATTTGTTATGCTTTCTTCTGAGGTGTTAGCAGACTGGCACTGAGCATCACAAGCATTTTCTCAAGATTACAGGGCTTCAGACACTTTTTGAGATCCACAGTATTTTCAAGTCTTTGTGAATGCAGTTTATGTTTCGTTGATATTGCAGCATATGTGTCTCCTTAATAAACTGGCACGTAGGCACGACGGTGGCAATTGCTTTAAATCGTGACCAAATGAGAAATTAGCAGTCTCACACAAAAAAGTAGAAGTCAAGTGCACTCGGAGGTGCAGGTGACAGTGCCTCCATAATTTGGGTCACTACTTGCACACATAAATGGTGGTATTGGGCCAAGTTAAGGGCTCGTCTCAGAACTGAGCCCTACAGCAGATGTTGTTGGGTTGAGAGCAGTAAAACAAAGCATCCACATACCAGTCAATACTCTAACTTGATTGCCTTAACAACAGAATATTCTTTTCTTCCTCCTGTAGTGTAAGTGAATTTCAACATTATAAAATATCTTTGAATGATGTATTTGTTAATAATTTCATTTTTTAATAATTTCATAGAATCATTAGGGATTGGAAGGGACCCCGAAAAATCATCCAGTTCAATCCCCCTGCCACAGCAGGATCACTTCACTGGAGAAGTGATGGAATCAGAATCACTCAGGGTTGGAAGGGACCACCTGATCATTCAGTTCCAACCCCCCACCACCATAGGTATGGACACCCTACCCTAGACAAGGCTGGCCAGAGCCCCATCCAGCCTGGCCTTAAACACCTCCAGGGATGGGGCCCCAACCACCTTCCTGGGCAACCCATTCCAGGCTCTCACCACTCTCACGGTGAAGAATTTCCTCCTCACATCAAGTCTAAATCCACCCATCTCCAGCTTTGCTCCAGTTAATACTAGAGCCAGTTCATTCAAATGGAGCTGACAAAGCTTCACAAAATAATAGTTCTTTCCTCTCTATGTGAAATTTGATGCAGAGAGTCACTGCCACTTGTAACAGCCAGGAGGCTTCTGTGCATCATCCATATTTCATCAAGTATGAACAATTCCCACTGAAGTTAAAAGGATTTTACCTATGGTGTCTTTAGATACGTTGGGACTTTTATGATGTCTGTGATCTAAAAATATACTTTCCCTCTGCACAATTTACAAGATGTTCTGAAAGGTCAAGGATAGCCAGATTGTCAACTGGCAGTCATCAGTGTCATTTGTCACCCTTTTGTGGGTGAGAAAATTGAGGCACAGAGAGGTTAAGGCATCTGATGCTGATGTGGTGAGAGTGATAATCCAGACACGAAATCACTACTCCTCTGAAGAGGAACTTCTAATTTCAGTTGAGCTAGCAGTGTCACTGCAGACTTTGGCTCTGAACTTAATTTTTTTCACTTCTATAGGCTCTACATATGGTGAGGAAAGAAGAATCCACTGAATCTCCTGAGTTTTAAAAGCAACATAACTCTCCTCTCTTCACGTGGAAGCACATCGTTCCCTTTTGCCATGGTGTAGCAAACCCAACACTTTCAAAAAACAATGCTACAGATTTGTGGCTTTAAAGCAATAATGTTACTACACCTCAACTCTTTTAGAGGCCCATTAAGCACAGTGAAATATCCCATCCTTTTAAAAAAGCATAAAATGCATGCTATATACCCAGGGAAGGCATGTTCAAACAGTTAAAGCAGCATAATGGCAGCATTGAAACAAATGATGCATTTTCCTCTAAAAGATATGAATGTATGAACATGGTCTAGTGGTCACAGTATAAAGGAGGGAGTGAGAAGACCCTGGAAAGGAAGACATTTGAGTTTCTCCTTCACATTGTTTAATGTTTAACGGGAAAATACTTTCAAGAAATGTAGCACCACATTTTGACATGAATTTCCTCTGTTCATAAATACACGTTTCTTTCATATGAGCTTCCCAAATCTGTTTTATACAGGCAAAAAATACCCCTTTCCAAGCCTGGATTATTTTATGGTTCAGCAGTTTATGTGTCTGTAGCTGTCACTTACACTGATGTATATTAGGCAGCAAAAATACCCATTACTGGAAGGGGTTGCTGTTTCAGTACCTCTCACCATTTTCAGCCAAAAGGAAATGCATTGTCTAAAACAGTAATGAAAGCTTCATGGCCTTTCTTTCCCGTGCTTCACACTAGAAGCCTCAGGCACACTGAAAGATGATGAAGAACTTCTTTTTCTTGCCCAAAGGCATGTCATCAATATTGTTGGCTTTCCTCATTGCTATTTCCTTGGTCAGTGATTTTCCCATCTCAGATGTTTTTGAGGTAAATGTAATGGCAGCATCTATAGGTTATATTTATAAACAGTGTTCTGCTTTTTGAGTGATGGTTATGGACCATCTTGCTGGTATAAGTAAGGACACTTAGAACTAGACCACAAATGTGCTTAGGTGATTGATCGTAGTGAAAAATCCAATGATAATTTGATGCCAAAATGGTGTTGTGGCTCCTGGCTTTACCCTGTCAGTCTCATGTTTGCATGGAATGAGCAGCTGATTTGCAGACCTACCTCTACCTCGGCTGGAAAGATTTCCAAGGTAATGCCTCAGCCAAAATTTGCTGGATTATATTCTGGTTTTGCCTTTAACAGATGTATTCATCCAAAGAAGTAAAAACTCCTTTTACAAACAGAAGTGAATTGAATTTTACGGTAGTGTTGGGTTAGTATAACTAAACCTGATGTATTATTACTAATGAAAACCTCAGGCAGAGAACATACTAATTTTTCCAGTTCCTTTACCTTGAGAAGTAGATCTATAAATAATACATAAATCTGTGGCTACTGTTCCTCTCCTCGAGCCATTTGTTATTTTTGCAAATGTATGGTTTTTTTAAAGGTTAGTAGGGTGACATTACAAAAGAAACAGTATAACCCTAGGAAATGTAATTGAAATTATTTCCAGATGCTTGTGACCTCATGACTGCAGTTTCTGCTGATAGCAGTCACTCTCTTTTTTTCTGAAGATTGAGAGTGAACTATCATTCTTGTGCTGTGAAGGAAACTTTAGTCATTTGTGCCAATGCATGGAGAAGCAAGGCACAAGACAGCTTTCTGTCTGCTCCCTGCTCAGAGAAGTTCTGAATGGTGTTTGGCAGTGGGGCGTCAGTACAGCTTTGCAGTTGCTGTGCAGTTGGGCACGTGACTCCTTGATGGGCTGCAGACACCTACCTTAGTATTCTCTGACAGCAGGGGTGATGTCCAATATACTCATCGTGCCAGTTGTCCTGCAAGTCTCTTCAGTTTTCATAGATGAGCTTCAACTCTTCCCCACCCAGAACTACAAGCTACAATTCATTGCTGAGTGCAAAGATAAAAGGCCTGATAATCTCTGATATTGGTAAATTTCAGGAGTGGGGAGACTTCTTTTTACTGAATGAGAAGGAATTTGATGGCATTCTTACCCAATGTTGAATGTAATTTATCTCAGGCAGGGCCTTACTACAATAATTTTGTCATTTCCTATTGGGTAAAGAACTTGCATGACATTTTCATGGAGTTTTCACCATTCTGACTTGACAGCATTTTTTATTTAAAGACTAGTCAGAACCTGATACAGATCCTGCTCTGGCAGGGGGATTGGACTAGATGATCTTTCGAGGCCCCTTCCAGTCCCTGATGTTCTGTGATTCTGATTCTGTATCTGAAGAAGTAGTTTATAGAAATGATTTTCTAGTAGAAATAGGAAATACTTATGGTGTTCACACTGATTATTCGGTTGATAATTAGTGTAGTGGGTATGTGGATGCTATTAGAGAGGCAGTGGAGTGCTACAGAGTTAGTGCCTTGACTGATCAAACGTTAAAGGACAAAAGCCATTTTTTGAAAAAAATGGGCGTGAAGTCGTTACTGCTGGTTGTCTGACAATTCCTCTTGCAAAAGCAAAGTGATTCATTGCTAGTTAATACGTGCTAGAGCTTGGCATGTGACATCAGGTATGCACCTAGGAGTTTGTTCTGTGTCCATCTTTGGTGCAAAAGTGGGGAATATTTTCCCTATAGAACTTCTGTGAAGAAGTCTTTATCTTTTTTCTTTTTTTTCTTTATTTTGAATGTTTAAAATTGCTGTAAGCTGTAGGGAAGTAACTTGCTCTGTTTTTTTCCCCCCAGATGTACACTGGAATATTTTTTCTTCCCAACTAAAGTCTGATTTACAATGCGTTAAGAGAGCAGATGTTGAGCACAAGGTTTCATAGACAAGATGTTGCATATCATATTTTATTGAGCTCTGTATTAATATTTATATTTCCTAGTAAAAAGCCAACCCACAAGCTAGTGTAAGATTAATCCTTAAGGCTCTGTTTCGATATGGCAAAACTCTAAAAACACATATTTTTTGGTCCAATGCTAATTCTCTCTGTCTTCATCACGGACTTTGTCTAAGACTTGTGGTCTCCTTCTCTGGAGACTTTTAAGACCCACCTGGACATATTCCCATGCGACTTGATCTAGGGCTAGGTGATGTTGCTGTGGCAGGGGGATTGGACTAGATGATCTTTCGAGGTCCATTCTAATCCTGATGTTCTGTGATTCTGTAATTTGCAAGAATAGTTTCTTCACCCGAATTAGCAGGATGTTGATAGCTAATAATGATCACACGGTCTGTTCAGAACAATGAACAAAACATTTTCAGACTGCCAGGCACTAATTAACTCATTCTCACCTCAATGTTCAGGAAAGGAGAGATCACCTCTCATTTTTCACAGATAAATTAGGAACCATACATAATGTATGCAGCTTGCCCTTTGCAGAGGAGGTATGCATGACCTGAAAAGCTTCTATAACAACAATAATTCCTTCAGTTAATTTTCAAACCAAATGTTTTTTTAATGTTTGATGAAAGAGAATTTATTTATTGCTGCAATTATTCATTTGCATCTCATTATTTGTGCAGTTATTTATTTGAATGCAGACTTGATAACTCAAACAAATGCTCACTGTCCACCACAGGGATATTTTAGAGGCATTTATCAATATCATAAGTAATTATGACTTATAATTTTTTCCAACCTCGTGCTTTGAGTCACATTCCAGACAATTGGCTTAATACCTAATCAAACTGAGTTGTCAGAGAGTAATTGCTAAGAGCTTTCTGAAAATCAGACCTTTAAAAATTGAGTGCTAATATTATTAGAAGCTTTTTAAAACCATGTCACCCTTTTTTTCAGTGGCTTTGACTGAAGTTAAATACAGACGTCACTGTAAGAACTACCTATCAGGTAAGAAGTGATGATTTGTGTGGAAATTACTACAGACAAGTTAGGTAAATAAGGATTTAAAGGACGTTCTTGATATATGGAAAATGATAAGCCACAGTAGGGGCAAAAGATGGCAATAAATTCCCACAGTGAAGTAATGGACTTACTGATTAGGATGCATATAAGCATTAGGGAGCATCTTAAATCTGATTTAAATGGCGAGAACAGTTTCCAAGAGATGGTCAGGAATTGCAGCAAAGCCATATAAATGAGATAACAATCTAGATACAGAGTGAAATCAATCAGCATGCTGAGGTCTGTTATATACCACATACAACAGTATACCAGAACCAACCTGATCTAGAAAAACAAGGGGACAGGCTTGATCACAGCACCAGTGATACGGCTGGCACTAAATACGGAGCATTTAATGGCTGTGTGGGGTGCTGGCATTAAGGTCTCTGGATTTTCTCATGGTTTCTCTTTTTCAGATACTCTTCTGTATCCTTTGTTGTGGTTCCTGAGAAGAGAAGGTTTGTAAGTTGTTACATAGAGCTAAAATAGATACCTATAAAAATTAAAATGGTGTAACTAGATATCTATAAAATTAAAGTTCTGCAAATTGCTACGAAAAGCAGGTTGCTTAGCTGGCCTGTAGGAGCGATGAAAAGACAAATAAGGCAAGGAATAGTGTGTGAGGTGACAAACATAACGAGGGTGTGCTTGCGTTCCTCAGCTTATTGCATTCATATGACATCATAAAGAGGACACTAACTTTGGAACGTGCTTCTTATTGCTTTAATCTTACTGCAGATGAACCCATTTGTACCTTTGTGCATGAAAGAGCGTAATATGAAGTGCCAAAACACTCGGTGACTCTTCTGTTGGAGACGCTAGGAGAGTCCTTTTTCAGAAGGACATTCTTGTACTTCCATTCAGCTTCTAGAAAAGGAAGTTTCACCTCTTGTGTTTTACAGGACCGTGTTTGAATTGTGTTTTGTTTCAAGTATGTTCATTCAAACAAACACCTGGGCAGTAGAGGCACTTCAGCTCTTAGCTATTATTCATCTCACTGAGGATTAGGTATCTAAATGCCTTTGTGGATTGGCCTTAAGTCTTGTTTAAAGCTCCTTGGAAGTCTGTCTCAAACTGTAATCACAGGCTAGCACTGGTGCCTTCAGAGCAATGTTNCAATAATTCATTGATGGAGATTGCCATGGAATAGTACGTGGGGTTATTTCTTAAGCTGTAGCTGAGGAGCCAGTCTGTCTCAAACTGTGATCACAGGCTAGCACTGGTGCCTTCAGAGCAATGTTGGAAAAGAGTGGGTGCAGTCCTAAGAAACCAGTGAATACATTAACTGTATCCACAGCAGGTGAGTAACCTCGTGGGTCCAAGTGCACTCTTCTCACCTGGTGTCTTTGCTCTGAGGCTCAAAAGTGGTGACAGAAGCTCTGTAAAATGGTAAGAAAAACTCAGAGTCAGATAAAAAGCATCTCTTTTCTCAGCAGAGATATCAGTGAAGCTACTTTAATAGCGGAGGATTCTTTGCCTTTAAAAGTAAAACAAAATCAATCAACTTACTGTGCATAGGTTTTGAAGACACAGATACGTGTTTCCTTGGTTTGGAAAATTAGACTGAACCAAAGGAAAAATTTAATGCATTTTGTTTATTTAGGTTGCTAATACATAAGGTTGTAGAAGTTAATTAGCTGGCATCTTTTGGAAGCTAGGTATCAATTAAACGCTCACCAAGTGCCAGATGGAACCAACCAGGGTTAAATTCAAAATCATGAATTTAATTCAGTGAACACTCACTGGTAGTGTGAGGGGACTAAAGATATATATTCCATCTGTTATTAAATGTGATTGAACTGTTGATTAATGAAACTGTTGAGGAAGCAGAAAGGAAGATTGCTCCACAGAGCACGGTCAGGGAGGAGATGAGACTGGAAATGTGGTTCCAATGTCTAACACCTGCATTTGTACTCCTAACAAGGAAAGAACAAAACGGCCTGGCTCCAGAGGGACCTCAGCAGAGCCTGACACACATACTATCTCACTGCTACCCTTGAATTAAAAGCAGATAAATTAATCCCTGTAGTTACATAGATTGTTTTAAGTTCTTATTGAAAGATGAGTCTTTATTTCTGGACATAGGAAAGCTGAGAGGATTTCTGAGATTTATCCTGGCACAGAAGGCTATTCTCAGCTTTCTTGCTTGTTTTCTAACCAGCTTTTCTTTGGCCAAGTGTAAGATAGACCTAATATTAAGGACTTCTGTGCAACTTTGACACCTTCTGGAGGAGTGACTGCACATTGTTGAGAAGAAGGAAAGGTCTTTCAATGTTACAGACTGTGCTAAGCCAATCCAACTCAGATGGTCCTGCTGGAGGCGGCAAATCAATGCCCAAGATAGACTGTGTTTCTTCTTGTGTACAAATGAAGGCATATTTGATTACAGGCAATGTTTTAACCCTTTCTGTTTTTCAGAGAAAGCTCTTTGTTTTGTATATGAGCGTGAACAATAAGAATGCTACTGCAGATAGGAATCACTCTTGTGCTTCTCCTGTTGGAGGAAGAGAAGAGTCAACCATCCAGTATCTGTTTTATTTATGACTTGCACCTAAGAATAAGTGCTACTATTCCTTTAGGTACCAAAACTGAGCTTTATTTAACCCATTATCTCTCTGAACTACCTTTATATTTTGTTAGAGTTTATACCCAACTGTCTGCAAGAGTTCTAAACCAAGTGTAAAATAGAGCTCTGATCTTAATGAACGTTTAGTTCTTGTATCATTTCTGTGTGAAAAATGCACTTTGCACTTCTGAAATGTGATTTTGTACCAGTTTCTAATAACTCTGCTCGATTTGTAAGGCTATCAATGATAACAGCATGAACCAGTCTTGAAGATAAGGTGTATGAAAAAATTATCCATAGGCTGCTTTGGTCTCCCCTTTCTTCTCACCAGCATTGCTTTTTGTAACTGTCTCTTAAGTGTAACCAATAACGTGTCCACTGTTTCTTTCATCGGTACTACTTGACATCAAAAGATGCTCTTCTCTTTCACTGCTCATCTTACGTGCTGCTCAGTGCTGTTGCCATAACTTACTCTCACCCTCAGGCAGCATGGTACGGCCTTAATTTCATCCTGCTTTGGAGAAGGATTTAGTGGACAAAAAAGTTCAACTTAAAATAAAACCTGACCATATTATCATATTTACTGCTCCCACTGGATGTGTTCACGTTATCTGTTTGGGATTTCCAGAGGACGATAAATTCAAGAAAGCTGTTGTTTGAAAACAGACTTTGAGAGAAGATGCACAAATCTCTACTAGTACCTTTAACAAGCTTGAGAGAAAAATTTTTCACGTCCCATATCTAAAAGCAAGTGCGATTTTATCACTAATCTTGGAAGCAGAAGCTGTTTACAATTGTCGTGAGTGCAAGTGCAGGTTTCATGGTCGGCCTCTCCAACTCTTACGTGTTGACTTGCACATCTATATATGCTGTGGCAGGGGGATTGGCTGCTGTTGCAGGGGGATTGGACTAGATGATCTTTCGGGGTCCCTTCCAATCTCTAAGGATTCTATGATTCTACTATATTGACAGTTTTCTAAGAACTCTTTTGGTAGTTGATTAAGTGGTCACAGGAGCTGCCATGGTGTCAGATCCAGACCTAAACAGTCACAAGAAACAGAAGCATAGAGAAAAAACCTCCAGAACACCTCTGGATTGGAAGACAGGTGGGATTTCTTCCATGTGCAGTTTTCATATTAATGAACACCTCATTTTACAATCTACAGGCTTGCTCAGATCTTATGTTGTTAGTTATTGTATGATTTTGTCTGAATCCATTTTGGATTTCAGCAAGCAATCTATTTATTTATTTGTTATCCTGAAAATCGCCAATTCTATAGAAGAGTTGTAATAATACAGTGAAATCTGGAAAACAAAGTGGCTCAACTCCAGCAAGGAGCTATTAATTTAATGAATTCACTCTGCTTCACAGA
The DNA here is from genome assembly GCA_013400115.1 of Rhinopomastus cyanomelas. Classification (NCBI taxonomy): domain Eukaryota; kingdom Metazoa; phylum Chordata; class Aves; order Bucerotiformes; family Rhinopomastidae; genus Rhinopomastus; species Rhinopomastus cyanomelas. Next base: position 693,410 of record VXBP01000410.1, read on the forward strand.
TTGAGTAGAGACTGTTTTGTCTTCAGCAGGAGTCTCAGGGGTCTGGCAATGCTAGTGAGAAAAAGCTTCTTCCAGGGCTCACAAGACATTTAACAACCAATTAAAGTTGTAAAGTAAAATGTCAATTTTATGTGCGACTGAACAACAAAAAGTGCATTTTTGTTCACTAGGATACTGGTTTTCACCAGAATACTTTTATTGCAGGTGGTATTATCGCAGCAACGAGCCCTTGCTCATTTCCACGGGCTGCCAAATGTCTCCCTGAGATACTGTGTCCTTCAGAGTGACACCAAAACAACCCTATTAGACACTGCAGGTGATGTAAATGTTCTCAGAATGCTTATGAAGGAGTTTTCTTCTTCCTGCAGACTTTCAACACTGTTTAGTACCAAAGGTTAATTGTGAGATAAGCCTCTATCTTCCTGTTTTGACTTTGCAGTTCTTGTAAAAACAGATGATGGGAAATAATTGTGATGATCTTTAGACCTCAATTTTAAAAATTTCATTAAACTTTAGACAAAGCAATTCCTTCTAAGCTTCTACTTAACATTTATCAAACAGGTGTTTATCTGCTTGTAGAACAATGCATCTGATAGAAGATGGCTGGTCCTGAGAGTTACTTCTGTAAGGCTTTAAAGGCATAATTTGTCTAATTAATAGCTTTCTTGAAAACTGTGTGGGTAGAGTAACTCTCTGGATAATTAATATTCAGATATAAATTATTGAGTAAAGGTTAAAAAAGCATGTATCATAAAAAACTATTTTCAAGCAAGTTAAAATGTTCTTACAGAATAATCTTTCTAAAATACAATACGTAATGGTACATAACTGGCAGTAATCCAAAATAAAAGTAATTCACATTAAAAAACATTTATAACCCTTTTTTCTTTGTTTCACTAGAAACTCATCAGTTGAATGTGATTAATCACGTTGTCTTGGTTGTCCCATTTTACATACATGCTTTTAATAACGAAGCGAGGTGAGGAAAACAAGAGAAATAGACAATTTTAGAGAAAGCAACAAAATAATTAATACTGAAGGAGAGAACAGTTAAACAAAAAGCAGCCCGAGTGCAGACCTGGTAACAGCCTTTGCAGATTACAACACTGGGGAAAGGAACTGTGATTCTTCCTTCTTCTTTTGTAAGCACTGAAGAGGGTGAAATTGGTCTAATTGCCATTGAGAGGCATGTAATTTTGAAAAGTCTTCCAAAACGTGAGACTTGTTGAAAGAAAATGTCAAGTTAGTTTGTCGAATGCACAACGTTGGCTAATGCCGTTGCTGAGTTTGAGTCAGATTCTATTGCAGATCAGCAAAACGAACAACTTTTTCAATAGAGAAGGCTGATCTTTGTACAGAAGGCAGATCAAGATGTAATAAATGTGTTTGCTACTTTATTTATTTGCTATGACAAGCAAAAGTCAATTTCCTTCTATTTTAAGTGAACGTGAAAATTACATGTCTTTGGAAAGACACACCTAGTACATCAGTCTAATAATTGCATTGATCAAACTGTCTTGCGAGACAAGACTTTTTCTTCTACTGCTGTCTCTTAGTGCTGTCATTACTTTCTACACTTATGGTTAGCAAACTATGTTAACTTGAAGTTTAAAATATAGTTAAAATACTCAGCTGTGAATGAAGCCTCTGCAACAATTAGATCTCCAGTGATGTAAAATAGTCTAAAAACAAAATGTCAGTTTTGGACGGCAGAAGGCAGACGTGGTCCTGTTCTGCTTCACCAGTTTTAAATGTGTTGCCTACGCTGGTCCTTCTGGTCACTGCTACCTTTCCAGTGAGGACCCACCAGTAGAACAAAGATAAAAAATTAGATAATCAGTGGAATAAAGGCACCGCGCGCGTACATCCTTCTCCTGGATATTCAGCGCAGCTGTGATTGGTAGAACATTTCTTCATGCCCACAGAATACTCCAGACAAAAAAACCACTCAGCACATTCTATCCGGCGACAAACAGAAGTACAGTCAGCACCGTAACCGTGGCAAAAAGCTCTCAGTGCTATGTGATTTTCAGCACATAAAGCATTACAATTTCTCCAGGTAAAAGGACTCGGTCACGTATGGCATTCTGTGAAGCTCATCTATCACTACACGTAAAATAATATACATGGAGCATAATATATTTGACTTTATCTTTTTTCTGCATGTGGCTTTTGTTCCTCAGAATATTAGTATTAAATTTCTTTCCCCACTTTGTTTCTATGTGATACTATTCAATTCTTTTGAATACTTGTTTACAAACAAAGTCAAAACCCAATTGATATTGATATGCAAATACAATATAAGCAACCTGCCACTGCATTAAGATGCATACAAAATAACCATATGACACCATTCTGAGCTCTGAATGTGCACTCATAATAAATACAATCCATCAGTAAACACCTTTTCCATTTCATAATGGGCTCTTAGTGAGCTCTCTTCATATGCCGAGTAACAGCTGAAAGCAAACAGCTACAACAGGCTTGGAGTAAACATGCCACCCTTGGAATGAGGCAGGAGGCAGAGTTTTGCCTGTCCTCACACTCACTCTGTCATCACTGGCTTCCAGGGAGCAATTCCATAATTTTTACCAGCCTAGGGGGGAAGAAAATCAGACTAAAGTATAGATTCAGACAGCATTATAGCAGAATCTATAGTAGAAATAGAACATAACATGCTGCAAATGCTGTTACATCACATAGGTGATGCCCAAGCATTTAGAACATGCTGAAGTTTTTAAAAAAGATCAGTTTTTCAGTGGAAATTCACCATTCGATGGAATTGAGGCATTCGGTTAGCTCTTACAGGTCAAGACTACTGGAAGAAATCCTTCCAGCCAGCCACTTCTGGACCACTGCCTGCCCTGGTCCCCATGTGTGATTGTTGCTCTGGAGTGTTCTACTGACAAACATCCCTGTCCATCTCTTTGGGCTGCCTGTGGACTCTCCTTGTCCCACCAGAAATATTAACAAATCTCCGTTTATGTCCCTGCAACTTCTGTTTTATTGTATTCCTGTCTCTGAAAAATGTCTTATTGCTGAAACTTGGTTCTGATACTGAACAAAAAGTAGCCTCACCCCATCCTTCACCTCTTCTCACCATAGTTTTGAAAGAGAGACATTTCTGCAGGGTGGAAATTTTGGCTTAGCGTCTGTCCTTTCACAAAATCGCCACAGATTTTGTCAGAGCAGTGTAACCAGCAGCCTGCCACTGGAGCTGTAGATTGAACATTAGATTGGCAGAGTAATTCTGAGGGGGAGAAGTGCATTGAAGTCTAGCTTAAACTGGGAATTGGCATGACAAATCAGAGTGATGGTGCATTGGCAGAGCCTTGTGCTGGGAGCACGATCCGGCTGCTTATCCTTGTGAACAAGTCAAACCTCAGTGAGCTTTCCCCGAGTAGTTTGATCTAGCAGACATTCTGTACTCAGAACCTAAGAGGGAAGTTATTGACTGTATAGTCTCTCTCATTGGCGAAGCTTGATGGTGATTTGTATCTTATATTGAAATCCTTATGGATTGCAATAGGAAAAAGAGACCACAATATGGGTTAATACAGGAAGCATTAGTTTTTGATCAGATGGTTCAAGCTGTTAGCACTTTGCTCTAAATCACCAGCGCTGGACTATTAATTCTGTTTGTATTTTTAGATGTAAGGATATATTTGGACTTGTTTGGTAGTCTCTAAGTGTTATTATAATAGACTATTCCCTGCCTCAGCCTGTATAGAACTTGCAAAAAAGTAATTTCTCAGATCATCATAGTCTTTCTCTCTGTCATTCACTTCTTGGTATAATTTCTCCTCTTTAGCCTTTTTTTTTTATTGCTACAGTTCCAACGGTCTGCAAATCCATTAAGCCTTGAATTGCCTGGATGTTTATTTGGAGGAAAGAAATGCATTTATGTAAATCAACCTATGAAAAGATGAAGAAGCTTGACAGCTGTGAAGGGCTGAGATGATCTCTAAAATTATCAAGTGAGTAGTGTGTTAGAGTGGAGCTGTGCAGACACTCAACTTTTTATTGTTAAGCAAGACAACCTGGTGTCCAGGAAGTTAAAAAATGAAACCGGGTCTTTGGTGAAGTAGAATAAATGCTAACATAGGGAGTGCTTTAGTTCATCTTCTGGTAAGTTGTACATGACTGCCTTCCTGTGCAGAAGAAGGATTTCACTGACACTGTCCAGTGGTATATTTTCTGGTTTTAAAAAAATTATCTGCATAAAAAGCCAAAGAATTTGTTAGAGATTTCTAGAACTCTGAAGGCTCTGCAGTAGTGGGTTATGGATACCTGGGCTGCATCAAACTATAATAAACTTGACTTGATTAAAAAACCCATAATTTTAAGGAAGTCTTTCAAAATTATTATTATATTTAATTTGTTATGAATTTTGCAAACTATAACAACAAGAGGCATGTTCTGAAGTATTTCAGATTCCCTTAGGTGGTGTGTATTCATACGAACACAGGAGGTCAGGTTTTAGCCTCACTGACAGTCCTGGGGCTATTCTCCTTCAGCCCAGCTGAAGGCTTGGGACTCATCTAACAGGTTTCCAGTAAAGTAACAGAGTTTATTTAATTACCCCTTTTATTTATTGACTTAACCAATGTCAGATTGAAACTTACTTTGAATAGGCTGTGTTTCACCTCTTTTTCACTCAAGCTGTGGATAATTTTATCTAAAGGTAAAATATGGAGACCATGGCTTTGAAGAGAGTAATCAGGGTAGACCCAAAATAGAAAATTTTTACATGGTTTTAACTTTCCAGTTTCATAAGGGCATCAGAACTTTAAATTCCATTCATTCCCCAGTCTAAAAATAGCCATAAAGTCTTAGACCTTGAAATACTGATAGAAATAAGTTTTGATGGAACGCAACCAAAATGTTGTCCTCAAGAGTGTGATGCGGGTACTAATTTGTGTCATTTTCTCACCATTCACCATGTACTTGTTTGTGTTAACTGGGCCAGCTAAGCCTTTAAAAAGAACCACACACAGAAGGGAGGCACACAGGGACAGTGAAGATTTGGCAACCTGGCCAGCTAGTGGGCATTTTGACATACTTCTGTTGTTAATGGACTGCTATGTGGATAACGTGGGCAAAGGCAGAGAGGCAGAAAGACGCTGCGTGTGTGGGCAGTGCTTCCGTGTCTCAGCACACACACACACACACACACACAGCCCTGCACTCAGGGCTCACTCTCCCTGTAAACGTTAACTGGTGTCTGCATGGAAACTGGGCATTGGCAGGGGGAGACGAACAACCCCTGCAATGCTGACAAACACTTTAAAACTTAAGGGAATGAACTTTAACAGCCAATATTTTACGTTCTTGACAAGTAAACACTTTAGAGTTCCTTGCGAAGAGTAATAAAAGCAGAGTGGCTTAAAGGAAAAAGGAAAAGAAAAAGGACATATTTTGTATTTTAGGTGTTTGCTGGCAGGTCCCAAGTTGGTGTAAATCAACTCGCACCGTTCAAGTCAGCAGACCTGTGATTTATACCAGACAGGCTCTTTACCTTTTAACTTTAGTCCATCCATGAAAGGAGTGCTTTGTATGGAGGTGTTTCAGTGCTAAAAAGGTAGAACTAACTTTAACCAAAACGTGTCGTACTGAAAGAAAATGAAAAATTAAAAGAAGATGAAAATGCATGTCCACATGTGTGCTCCTTCAGCGGGGAAGGACATAGGCTGTGCTGGTCAGGGTGGGTGTACCATCAGTGCTTTGTATTCAGCTCTTGCAGAGGGAACTCAGGTTAATTAAAAAAAGGTCTTTCCTTTGTTGAAGAAAAACCACCTTAATCTGAAGTTTCATCAGAATCTTATGGCAAAAATCAATGTCTGTCTAATGGCAAAAAGACTGACAGAGAACAGTGGAAGGTTACTTTGCTGTGGTGCTACCAGAGGCTGGAGACTGGTTCGATGGAGGGAGTGAATTTACATGCCTGACAGGGTGCTGTCATTGAACTGGCCAGCAGATTTAAGTAATGTGATCAAAGGTAATCGTCTGGAAGTGATGGTTGCTGCTTGAACACTGTTTTGCATGGGCTGACCTGAGGTAAGACACAGCTCTAGTGGAATGTACAAACCCTGAGGCACTCTAAATAGGAAGTTGAATTTCCCTTGGTAATTCAAGCTTGTGTGTCAGATTTGGAGCAGAGTGGCAGATTGTATGTAGGAAGACAGAGGCAATGATCATCTGATTGCAAGTGTCCTCCTAAGCCTTAAGCTAACGCGTTATATTCTGCTTCACATTTAAGCACAAAGAGAGGCAAGGTTAATTTCATTTGAGGAATGATCACTGAAATGGCCTCTAATCTGTCACTGAACCCTCCAGGACTAGAGCATTTAACAAGATTTTAGATCATTAGCAAAGCAGGCTTAATTATTAAAGGAAGGATGTGGATATCAGGTCTGAAAGACCTAGCTGCTCTGCTGTCCTGCTGTCAGTGTTTGAAAGGTCTGTATCTTAGAGACCTGGATCCTCAAACACCCCTAATGGACTGCAGACTTCCAGTAGGCTTTGATCTTTCATGTATTATTGCTGCTGAGCAAAGATACAGGAGGAGAAAAAAAAATCAAATTGCTGTTTCTTGTGAAATATTAGGTAATTAAGTACAACTGTAACAGTGAAACAGTACGAAAACTTGAATGACAGCGTGAGAGATGACAGTTTGTCACGTCAAATGGCCAACATTGCAAATTAATTTTAACTCCAAACAACTTGAAGACTTTAATGAAGGGAGACGTAAGACAAATTATTCAGGGTTTACAAACAGACCTGTCCAAGATCAATGCCTGGAACATGAGCCAGCGTTCTGTTTTCCTTCTGGGTTTCCTCTGTTGTAGCTCATTCCTTGTCTACAGGACCAGACTTCTTTCTTGCCGACCAATCATCCTCATTTCACTCATGATGCAGGCTCCCGAGGTAATTGGGAGGTATCCTAATTAAATTTTGTTAATCTGAAGAGAAAAGGCCATTATGTACTTCGGCTGGGAAATGCTATAAAAGGTCGATTATTATAATGATGATTATTAAGCATTTTGGTCTGTCTATCTGGTCTATTGACAACCTATTTGCAATCATTATTTTATATGAATATTCATAAGGACTGTAGCGATATAAAGTATGATACTCTGCAACATTTATGCAATTAAATACACATTTACATTCTGATGGTAGTAGTGGAAATTACAATCTTCAGACTGATTAGAAGAAGGTTAGGCTCTATTAATCTCCACCTACACTCCATCTATTCCTGTAGTCATCTGTCCTCTTTAGACGTTTCAAAGGTATTCATCTGTCCCCCTTGAATTACAGAATAATTTAAACTCTTTTATCATAGTGCAAAATGGCAGAATTTCCTTAAAAATCAATACATACAGATTAACAAATATTATTTACATAAACATCCACATTGATGTGTTAATCCCTCAGATGTAGAAGTGCCATTTTTGGTGCAATCACTAAAATTAACAGCTTTTCAGTTGGAATAAAACCACCCTATTAGAACAAGCTAGAAAGAGTTTGGAGTGATTGGGTCTGTGATTTCTTGATGGATAGAAATTTAATTTGGTTAAGATGAAGAATTATTTCTCAGTTTCTGAAATTTACAGAGTTAGAGTTCTTTAAAGTTACCTTCTAGCTATGGAGTATTGTTCCTTTTCAACCCGTGCTCAGGCCTTTAGTGAGTGGTGGTTGTTACTGGTCTTTTGCTTCACCATGAAAAACGTAATCAACAACTAACTTCTGTTTCACGGCTGCCTGTTGTTAGCAGGGGAAAAAAAAATCAGCCTGCTTCCTCTGCTTCTGAACTTCTCTCTCTCTTTGCATCTGCTTCGGAGAAATGAGAGAACTGCAGTAGGATTTTTGCCCAAAACAAATACTGCATCGGTTAAATTTTTGTTTGTGTTTCACAGCCATTATCAGAAGAGAGAAAAGAAAGGCAGTGGGGGAAACTGGCTTAGAATGTTCCCATGTGCTGTGTTTGAGCAGAGAATACTACTGCATTCATTTGAAGTATCCTTCAGAGAGCCTGTTCACCCCTCGCACAGCCCTGAGAGTCCATTTATTTCACACATCAATTACTTACTTGACATTTTAACACCATGTCTCAGGTTTTAATAGGTTTTAGGATCAGCATTATGATAGGAGAGAAATGCTTCATTCAGGAAAGCAGACACCAATTGCTTACATTAGAGCAGAAACATAAATTGCAAGATGTTCAAATTAATGCAACTGGAACTCAAGAAAAAGATAAAATACCTGTAAAATTCCCATCTGTTAAGATGTTTCTCCTGTGTAAGTCCAGAAAGACTGCTGCTGTGGCACTTAAATAATTTTTTTGGATCTGCACCATTAAGAGCAGGATTTCCCTCGTGGTTATTAGGAGCCACAGTCTTTAGTGTTTTTTTTCAAGGACAATTCAATGGAACTAGAATGGGTCTGAAATCACTGCAATTGTTGTTCTGTGTTAAAGAGATCCGCAAGTGGCAATTTTGTATTTTCAGCTTTCTTCTGTGGAAGATTCACCATTTAGTCTGAATGTCAACTACACGTGGCTAATGTTTGAAATAATCTTTTTAGGTCTCGCTGTTTGTTTCTTTTCTTAGCCAAATACTTTAATGCAATTAGCCAAAAGCAGTGGTAGCTTTTTTGTATAACAAGAAATTTTTGAGCGTTACTTAAATTATCTCAAGTCATTTCACAATAAATTTGCTGGCATTTTTTACCAGCTGCATTTCAAAAACTGTTGTATAATGGAACTTGATAACTGGACTTTCACCCTCTGCTGAGTTTGTTAATTTAGTATTTAAACTGCACACAGGGTTCCAAGCTTTGCAGAGGGTGGAGAAGAGAATGCCTGACAAAAACAAACAATTTTAACTGGCTGAGACTAAGGAAAAAACAAATTTATACAATCAGGCTTCAGAGAAACAGAAGTCAGATTTTATCCTCTCTCTTCTTCTGCAGGTGGTGCTTTAGCTATTTTCAGAAGCTCTTGAGCTGAGAGATTTCAGCCCATGTGAGCACTGGTACCAGGAATACTTAACTCTTCTTAAACAAGATAGTTGTACCAGAAAAATGGGAGATGCAGAGCAATCTACCCAGTTTGCAGGCCAAGTCCAGCCAAATACTTTGTCTTTGTGGTTAATAATAAAAACAGAGAGTGTTAAAAATTCGTTTTAAGTGAACCCATGTTACACATGCAAGTGAGCAAAAGTTCAGTCATTTGGGAGGCCTATCTCTAAACTCTCTGGCATGAGCCTGTAAGCCTGATATAAATGCATCAGTCAGATTCTTTGGGCAGAAGGGAATGGGTTTACATAGAATAATTCCATTTAAACTACGTGCATGTGACATCCCTTATTTAAGGTGTTTTGCATATTCCTCTCAAAGTGCCCATGAAAAATGAGAGCCCATTACCATTTCAATCCAGGGAGATGTCAACTAGATTTTTAAGAGTCTTTTTCTGGACTGGAATTTACAATGTCAGGAAAAGTCCTCTGAGACCATGAAGTTCAGTTTATGACCTGACATCATGACATCAGCTAGACCATGGTACTAAGTGATTTTGACTGGATCTATGTGAAAATACCAGTGTGGCATTTGGCCTGTGCTAGGGCTTTTTACCTCAGTCAGGTTGTCTACTGACAGATAATTAAGAAGGACATTGAGGTGCTTGAACCTGTCCAGAGAAGNGAACCTCAGTGCTAATGAAAATATTCAGCTGAGAAAGGACACCAGGAATCAGATTTGAGAGTCTAATTCTTACTTCCCCATATGGATGGGGAGATGGTAGAGTAAACCTACATTACAGTGATGGGTTAGGTTTTAGAACCCAGAAAACCTTATGTGTCCCCCAAACCACTGCCCTCTGTGCCCTGCAGTGGGAACAGAAATGTGGGGAGAAGAAGTACCCGGGTCACTCTAATACCGGGGGCGGGGGGAACAATCTGGAAGCAGGAGGAAGGGGTGCAGCTGGGGGCAGTTCCCAGCCAGCTGTGGAGGAGAGAGGACACAGGGCCCTGCACGCTGATCCTGCCCGGCCCAATCTTCTCCTGCGAAATACCCTTTACTCTCTCTGCAGTGCTAGTTAAGTTTTTATCAACTGTTGGCGGTAGATCAGGAGGGGATTTCGCACTTGTGTTTTTGCCTTAAACCAGCTCTAAGTGCCGGCCACACGCCAGGGAAAGGCACCCAAGTAGCCCGCGTCATTTCCCCTTCTTTCTTTCTGCCCCAGCAGGACGTGCACACACAAGCAGCCGGGTGCAGCGGCCCCTACCGACTGGAGGCCAGAACTACACCCAATTGCCTTTTGTACTTGGTTCTTCTTCTTTATCGACATAAACTTCCCTTCTCTTTGTTGTGCAGGCTTTTTGTTCTAGTTGTTTTTTATTTCTTTTAAATGTATTTAATTTTAAATACATTTTTAAAAAATTAAATTTTAAAAAAAATTAAATTTTTTTAAAAATTTAAATTTAAAAAAATTAAAATTAAATATATTTCATTTTAAATACATTTTACAATTTATTGTAGTTTCCAAATTTGTTTATATACCATTCCTGTGTTGGTGGGAAGGGAATCTAACAATCTGGAGATTCTGGAGAGTTCCGCCTTTTAACTCTCAAACCAGCACAGTTATCACTAAGAAGCTGCTTAGAAAGCAGCTTCCCACCACTCACCACCAGTTAGTGCTCCTAGGTCCAAGTAAGAGCTGACTGGGTGAATGACCCCTGCATTTTTGAAAGCAAAGTATCTAGGACTTCTTTTCTGATAATTTAGATTAATCAGATTTGCTGAGAGCTAACAAGGACTAGGAGTGCCCAGACAGACACTTACCAGCTCTCAGATGGAAGCATGTTTAGTGATTGTTTCAGACGTGTTGGCATCTCATTGCATGTTGCGTTAATTCACGGCACTACCCAGGGCGTTAGGATCCATATTTAGTGCCCGTGTGTTTTTGCATTGCTCCTATCAGTGTCTCTAAAGCAAAGGGTCAGAAGGGCGTGTGGGCTGCCACTGTTACAGCTCCTGACAAGAAGAGAATTGTTTCAGAAGATAAGAACCCATTTCTGATGTGAAATATCTGGTTGTTTTTTTTTTACCCAGCTGGAATTACCTCTGACTCACAAACGAAATGAGAAATTTTATGGTGTTGCTGTTTAATGTACTTAAATTCTGATATGACAGACTACACTATCACTACAGGAGGTAAATTAAATCTTCATCAAAGTATTATGCAGAGCCTCTGGGCTAGGTTGTGGAGGACATAGAGCATAAATTGCACCACTTGGCCCAAGGCACTATAAATCACATACACTTCCAAGTACAATTTCCTCCCTTTTTTCCCTAGCTCCAGAGTGCAAATATGAGCAGAAAGTTACTGGTTTATGCAGTGTTGGCCTCAAGACTCAAATCAGCATGTGATTCACTTAGAAGACACGCAGAATTTTACAAATAAATCTGGAGCTCATTCTGATAGCTGTTTAATTTCTGAGTGCCAAAGTTACATTCAAATCAGATTTACAATACTTGGAAATGTGCCGAAAGCGAGCGTTGCGGTTCTCTAAAATTCATTTGTAGGAATGGGATCGTGGGGGAAAGTAGATCTAAAAAAGAGCATGTCAGCATCTCCTCCGATACCCCACGCGTGTGGCTTGTACATGATGGATGGGGATGAGTACAGAGCAGCTGCTGTTGGTGGTGTATCTGCAATGTTGTATTTACATAGACTTCCAAATGATGTTTATATTCTCTTCCCAGTTGCAGTATCAGCATATAGATTAAACTGTATCTAGGACCAAACATACAAATATTGGGGAAGTCTTGGTGGCTGTAAATTCATAGGGTCACATATTGATCTTTTGACTTAGTTATATAGTGTCTTATTGAGTAAATGCCACAGTGGGAAGTTAAGGGAGTAAACTACTATTTTATTAGCGAGGGGATCTGGATGTCAACTGGCAATTGGGACTTTGTTGTTAAAACAAACATTCTTTTCTTTTTTCTTCTTTTTTTTCCCCCTAGAGGAATAGTGCTGAGTTTTAATAAAACACTCAATGTCTTTAAAAAAGAACAAAACCCGCCAACCCTCCATCTATTCCTACAAAATTAACAGTAGTTATAGGAAAGGAACGTCATGGACATCCAATTTCTGTAGTAAAACCTAAAGTCTATTCTAACAGTTTTGAGGAAAACTGTTGATCCATGTTCAGATGTTCATACTGAGCAGAGTGTTTTCTGTTGAGTCTAGATGGCTGTTCTCCCTTGTGGCAGGTGTAATTGATATTACATTCACAGCAGTAAACACCGAGTACAGATTTGACTAAAATTACACTGCAGCATTTAGAAACTGCAGCAAGTTTGGGGGGTTAGAGAGAAGGAAAAAACCAGCATACAAACAGAGGAGAAGGAAAGGATAAAGTATTCTTGGTAAAATTTACTTTCTTACAGCCCCAAAGACCTGTTCAGTACTCCCTTCGCTGCTGCTCCATCTGTGATGCATCAAGCTGTCATGTCAGTGGCTGAGGAACTGCAATATTAACACTGTCCAGGTGGCTATTAATTCTGTAACTGGTAAGTCATAACCACCTAGAGGGTCAGTTCTTTTAAGGACTGTACGCTGTTCTCTCAGAGGTGTCTGTACAGCTTAAATCAGAATGAAGAGGAAGTCTTTGCTAACAGGTGCACAAGTCATCTAGACACACATTAGAAATGCAGGATGTGCTGCCACTTTTCTGTACAGAAAGGTGGCTTTAATTGTTTATCAAGAGCCCGTGGGTGTGTTCCAGTGGACTAAAGCACTGCCGGGTTCTATCTGCAGTTCTGAGTGCAAACAACTTATTGATTATGATGGCAGTTTTCTCTGATGGAGGGATTAAAAGTTGATGAGAAAAGCGTGTTTTGAAGACAGATATTGGTCTGTGGTTTATTAACAGATAACTGCCCAATTTTCAGGACGGAGATAATAGAGAGAGATGCCCCCATGTATTTAGCACTTCATGTAATTGCACAATTGCTTGATGCACGTTTCTTTCCTCAGGCGTCCGTAAAACTGACAAAGACATGCTTTGATAATGTCTTGTAGCAGGAATTAGTCTCCTGAAGGATACCACAGAGTCACTGGACCTTCAGCGTATTCAGATGGGACAGAGATCATTTGCCAGTCAGCAAGTTTGCTGATGACACTAAGCTGGGTGGTGTTGCCGACACCCCAGCAGACTGTGCTGCCATTCAGCAAGACCTGGACAGGCTGGAGAATTGGGCAGAGAGAAATTTGATGAACTATAACAAGGGTAAGTGTAGAGTCTTGCATCTGGGCAAGAACAACCCCAAGTACCAGTATAGGCTGGGGACTGACCTGTTTGAGAGCAGTGTAGGAGAAAGAGACCTGGGGGATCCTAGTAGACAGCAGGATGACCATGAGCCAGCAATGTGCTCTTGTGGCCAAGAGGGCCAACAGCATCCTGGGGTGGATCAGAAGTAGAGTGGTTAGCAGATGGAGAGAGGTTCTTCTCCCACTCTACTCTGTGCTGGTGAGACAACATCTAGAGTATTGTGTCCAGTTCTGGGCTCCTCAGTTAAAGAGGGACATGGAGCTGCTGGAGGGTGTCTGCTGTAGAGCAACAAGGATGATGAAAGAAGTGGAGCACCTCCCTTATGAGGAAAGGCTGAGGGAGCTGGGTCTCTTTAGCCTGGAGAAGAGGAGACTGAGGGGTGACCTCATTAATGTCAATAAACATGTGAGGGGTGGGTGTCAGGAGTATGGAGCCAGGCTCTTCTTAATGTCGTCTAGTCATAGGAGAAGGGGCAATGGGTGTAAGCTGGAACATAGGAGGTTCCACATCAATCTGAGAAGGAACTTCTTCCCAGTGAAGGTGACAGAGCCCTGGAACAGGCTGCCCAAGGGGATTGTGGAGTCTGCTTC
>VXBP01000410.1:709367-843162 GCA_013400115.1 Rhinopomastus cyanomelas
AGCTGCTGGAGGGTGTCTGCTGTAGAGCAACAAGGATGATGAAAGAAGTGGAGCACCTCCCTTATGAGGAAAGGCTGAGGGAGCTGGGTCTCTTTAGCCTGGAGAAGAGGAGACTGAGGGGTGACCTCATTAATGTCAATAAACATGTGAGGGGTGGGTGTCAGGAGTATGGAGCCAGGCTCTTCTTAATGTCGTCTAGTCATAGGAGAAGGGGCAATGGGTGTAAGCTGGAACATAGGAGGTTCCACATCAATCTGAGAAGGAACTTCTTCCCAGTGAAGGTGACAGAGCCCTGGAACAGGCTGCCCAAGGGGATTGTGGAGTCTGCTTCTCTGGAGACGTTTAAAACCTGCCTGGATGTGTTCCTGTGCGACTTGGTCTAGGTGATGTTTCTGTGGCGGGGGGATTGGACTAGATGATCTTTCGAGGTCCCTTCCGATCCCTAATGATTCTATAATTCAGAGGATTATCTGAGTACACCAGTCTATCTGTAGTAAGTATGGACAAACAGTGTAATTTAGTGAGCACACAGCACTTTTAAGCATGTGTACTCTGAAGTTAAAGCTGAATAGATCTTATCTCCCCTTATATACAGCCTTAAGGAAAAATGCTTTTTCCTTAAGGTAAAGAAGCTTTTAAGCTTCTTAAGATTAAAACATTTTTATGCTTTTTATGCTACAGCTAGTTAGAATTTTTTAATTTTTTTTTAAATAGCCCACGTCCTAAAAAACAAAGATATTTATAAGCTTCCAAATGTTTCTGGTCAAAATCCACCCAAGGAGATTGCACCAACGTGTGCAATGCATTGAAATAAAAAAGCAGCAAGCAGTCCAAACCTACGACTGTTGTTAATTGCCTCTTTCGGTTTTGACTTCTCCTGTGTCTGCTCTGACGTCCCGTTACTTCTGCTGCTTCATAACAAAATCAGGGCTTCCTGTAAAGCATCTCTCATTTGTCAGGATGGATTTAAGTGACTCAACCACATTGGAATGATCATAGAATATCTGACTGTTACCAGGGAGGTTGTAGCGGAGCATCCATCCGCAAACCGTCGCACGCAGTCAGAGTCGTGTGAGGTATCGAAGAAATTCTAATTTGAGGCAGCGAGGGCTCAAAGCCTAGTTTACATAGTGCCTGCTGAGTTGAGCTCATTGTCTGCAGACAACACCAGGAGTCCAGGGAACTAAGCTTTCTAAAATTCAATTTGTGCTTAAAAACAGATGGTAAAGACGTTTCTGTGTTCCGGATAACAACGAGCAGGCCAGGCTTGCTAAATCATCGTTCTCCTGGACTCTAAAGTGACTCAAAACTGAGTTTATTTTTCAAAGCTTGGTCCTTCAACTGAACGTGGACATTACGAGAACATCATAGTGAGAGGAAATGTTGTCTTATATTCCAGCACGCTAACTTTAATGCACAAAAGGCTTAGTGTCAACATCTTTTGGGTAGATCTGTTATGGTCAGGCCTCCAAAGACTATTTTTAATCTAAATGTAAAATACTGATGCCTTTGTTCAGATTTATGAGCAACTGTTATGTTAGTGTGATGGTCTCCAAATGGGATGGGTTGATTCTGGAGGGCTTTTTTCTTATAAGAAAATGTGAAGACAGATTGCCTAAGTGCTTTGTTATTGATATTCCCCCATCTTCTTTCATAAGTGTTATCAGACGTCGTGCTCGTTTTGAGGTTTAGCGAAAGCTGAGCCTCTTTTTCTCTCCTGCTGCTAAGGTTTTTTGAGTGAGGTTTTGATGTTCTTAATTTGACACTAAATATCACTTCATCTCACAGATAGTCACACTTGCCAGCTGCAAATATGATGAAATGAGTAGTATATACAACGGGACTTTCATGTGTCAGCAAATCGATTCTGTATTTATGTTTCGTCGGGTTGTTAGGATCTTACTTGCCCTTCACAAGTCCTCACGTATATTTGCTACTGATCCTAATATTGTTTTGATTAGTTTCTTAACTACTCCAGGATTAATTTCTTGAGGTTCCCAGCATATCTGAGTATACACACAGTTCCTTATTCTGGTCTGCAAGCCTTGTTTTTGAAACCAGCACATAAAATATCTGGGTCTTTAGGGGAAGACTGAGATAGTAAACACCTTGAATCCTTCAGCCTTCTCTATCGTCTCCTAGTTGATCTCTTTTCCCGTTAAATAGTCTCCACTTTTGCCACCTTCTCACAGTGCTGAAAGAACTTTTTTCCCATTTTCTCTGATATTCCTTGCCAGTAATAAGTCCATTTCAACCTTTGTTTTTTCTGGTTGTAATCCTGTCTAGCTGTGTAATGGCCCTCCATTCCACCTTTGCGATGCATTCCTTTTGGAACGTCAGGTTCTTTGAAGAGTCATGCCAAGTCTTTTTCCTCTGTGGTAGACTCTTTGTGTTTTTAGCATAGTCGCTCTCGATACCTGCCAATCCTCCTACACTTCTCTTCCCCCCTAGGATTTCTTCCCAGTGTATCAACCTACCAATTCCCCGAATCTGTTGACTTTCTTTTGGCACTGCTCTTTGCAATAGAGAACTTGGACAATTTCTGGAGGGTTTTTTTTTTTCCCTCCCCAAAAATATTTTTCTGCTTTCAAAATCTTCCTTAGCTCCTCCTTATGAGTTAGAATCAAATTTGTGCCACCAGTTTCCTGAGTAACTTCCTCTGCCATCTGCAAAAATGAAACTGTCCCTGAAACACAGCAGATGCCTTTTGGGCAGTTCTGCACTTCCCAGATTTGTTTTAAGATACAGCCGAGTAATAAAATCTGGCTTTGCATTTTCATCCTTTGGTTTCAGTTATTACCTATAATTGAGCCTAATTTTCCTCTTTCGCTACTTACTGGTAACTTGCTTTAATAGAAGACCCTTTCAATGGAATTGTCCTTTATCTTTTTGGAGGAGAAGGAAAATGCTTAGGGCTAGATTTACAAAGAGTGAGTCATCCTTCACTCAGTGTTCTTACAATTATGCAGACAAGACAGCCTTGAAGCAAAAGAGAGTCAATATTATTGCCATCCCCATTTCATAAAGGGGGATCGAAACACGGTGATTGTCCAAAGGTCATTCTTGATGTCTGTGCAGGATTTGAGAATTGCTTTAAATCTCCTTAATTTCAGTTCAGTATCTAAGTGACAGGTAGTTTTTTCTCATATTCATCTAGCTCATGTTCCAATTTTTTAAACTTACATGTGTTCTTTGTCACCCAATTTTGGTATTTAATTAATGGCTTCACATTCAGGGTTCTGTAACCCTTGCTGAAGAATAAATTGCCTCCTTTATGATTCTTTGGGAAGAGAAATTATCGCTGGAAAGGTAAAAATGTGGGGGTGAGTTTTAAGAGAATCAGAGATAAAATTTCTGATTCAAAAGTTTGTGTAGCCTGTTTTCCTGTCCACAAACATTATGTACATGGGTGTGTGCATGTATGAATATGTGTATTTAATTGTAAATAACCAGCTATTGGATTTCTGATTAGCAGTTTAGGTAATAGTGTTGTTTACCCAGTTACTGAGTAGCCTTAGATGGGAATAATGTATTCTAAGCCTTGCCTCTCACAGCTACCAAGTGCAAACTGAGAGAACAGACTGCATGGCCACAGGTCTCAGGGTCAGGATTTCATCCCTGAAGGAAGGATGGAAGGAGAGTAATATTCACAGATCTTGCACTCTTAAATGCTATACAGCCCTCAGTCAGCTACTCTCTTTGTTTCTACACTTATCCCTGGAAGCAGCTCCTTTGCTTTCATAGTTTTTCATAGCTTCATGGTTTTATTTTCAATATTTTTACACATGATCTTACCCTGCCTCTTTTAGATGCAGAGCCTCTGGTTCCCTTCCCAAAGTTCTTGAACCCAGAGATGTCACGCAGCAAAAGGAGCCCTCCTGACTCACATGCTCTGAGTACCTTGTGTGGAGGGGACACTGATTTACTTTTGAATGATGGTGGGTCTGATGAAACCATTGAATCTATTTTCTGTAGCCCATGAATTTGGTCCCTGTAGTGACACAACTGGTCTTTGTTTTCATAAGTAATAATATCTATAATAAACACTTGAAGAATCGCCCAGAAGATCAAACCCAAAATTTTATTCCCAAGCAGCATTGAATTTTGCTCATACAACTACCACAACATAAATAATTTAAGAAATAATTTCCCTTATTGTTGTTCAGAATTAAACAGAAGCAGAGACTATTCAGAAGGCAGCCAGAGAACAAAGGAGAAAGAGGTGTTTGTAAAAGCTGGAGACTGATAACAGTAGTCAAAGAAAGGAGAGAGATCTGTCAGTGCTACTGGTGCTTAAAAAGCACTGGTTTTGTTCTTCCATTGTAGAATTTCTGCTGAATCTTGGCTGACAGATGTGCCACTGGCTTCTGTAACTGCTATTTATTATTTGTCATGCTGCTTGGAAATTGCAGCTATAGCCTAAGACCTTTTTTGCCTGGCAACACACCAACTTGAAGCAGAAGGATATTTGCTTCCACAGAGAGGTTAAAATAACACAAGGATAAAATGAATAACATAGAGATGTATAAAAATACACACCTGTGATTTGCCAGCGCTGGAAGAAAGGTGCCTACTGGTCACTGGCTAGTCAGCTGAGCCATCTGTGTGGAACAACACACTGCATTTAAGAAGTTAAACACGATACCCTACCTTTGGAACTGCTTATAGCAGTGTTGAAGCAGATCAAGGACCAGGTAACAAGGAAAATAACACTCCTTTCTGTCTGTTTTTTGCAGGAATAATAATTTGCCTGCCCATAGCCAGATTTCCCCCATGCTGGTTCAGCTGCACCTGGAGAGTAGGTGAATCCTAACTCGAGCTTTTTTAATCACCCTTTTGTCCTGTTGGGACACAGAGTTTAGCTGAGGTCTAGAACAGTGTCGCTCTTGTTTTACTAATTTAATGTCAGATGAGGAGTGGGCGATGACTGTAGAGCGATTCACTTGATGCTCACCCACAAATTAGCATCCCCTGTGCTTCCTTGTCTGTGTGTGCAGCTTTGCACTTCAGCAGGGAACTAGAATTTCTTCACAACTGAAAACACCAGGATTCAGAGGTCTCCTCACTGCGCAGAAGAACTGTGCTAAGAAATTTCTTCTGCTTCTTTATGTTGTTGCTGTCTTGCTTGCTCTCCCTTCTACTCCTAACCCTTGTGCCCTTGGCTGCAGAGTGAAGTAGACATGACAGCTCTGGAGTGCGTCCAGTGGCTGGATGAATCCAGTGAAGCTGGATAGATCCCCTGCTACTGATGAGGGCAATGAATCTCCACTCTTGCTTTTGCAGAGGAAGTGCTTTTCCTACTGTTCGACCCAGGCACCAGCACCAATCTCTGCTGACACCTGTGAATAGCATTGCAGTGGTTGTGTTTGTTTTGAGATATGAAATGATGGCAGTGTTTCTTGGGTCTCATTTCAGCATTCCCATGGGATTTTTTAGATATGACAGGGGTAGGAACCATCTGCGTAATCATTGGTTCTTCCGTGAAGTGATAGTTTAACATTTGCAGGACTTTTCACTGCAACATATTGGAATGGAATTCGTTTGGAGGGACTGGATTTATCTGGTAAATAGTGGGACACTTCATGTGTGCAATTCACATCCTGCTGCAGATTAACTGCCACCGGCTCCCAGCTCTGCCCAGATATATGTCCAACTGTCTTTGCTGTGACTGCAGCACAGATAGACTGCACATTCCAACAGGAAAGAATGATCCCTGAGGAGGCTTGCTGCGAGGTAAGAAACATTGTTAGGTTGTGTTCCCCAGCAAAGAGTGGTTGGATGGATGCTGGTATAGTATTGTAGAATGCCTGGAATTTCACTTGCTAGCAATCTTACCTTGCTCCAGACTGGCACCAAAGTCTGTGCCAAGGTCAGGTCGTATGTGGGTAAGTGGGAGATGGTGGAACAAACGATCTGTAGAGCTGTGCTCCAGACCTGGTGGATATTGGACATGAGACTTGGATGTGTTTTGCTACAGACTGCACGTTTATTCCGAGATCAGAGATTTTAGGAAGGGCATCGAGTCACGCAGCAGTATTCATATATATGTACACACATATACCAAATATATAGATGCTCTGAACATAGGAGGTTCTCTTGTCTCGGGCTTTTTTAATTTTGATTTTGCTCTCTGATTGCCTTTGGAGTATCTTCAGGGGGTTCTTGTATTTGCAGTGAATTTACATTTTAAATTGCATGTGATGTGCTCTCTTGCCACTGCTCTAATTTCTAAATGTCATTTTGATTATGAGCATTTCTTTGACACAAGTCGAGGTACTTTGCTCCTTTCCAGCCACACTGCTTCCATTCCCCACCCCCTAAATCTACTTACTTTCCAAGATGCTTTAATGTCCCTTTCTTTTGGCAGATATTTCATGTTCAGCTGTTTCCTTCACCTGCAGATTAGCTCTAATTGTCTAATTATTTCTCCCTTTTAATCTTTATACTTCAAGGGAAATGGGAAGGCACATGCTATCTGAATTTTTCACATTCTGGAGTTTATTTTAATTGACACAGCTCTGCATTGAAACCCAGCCAATTCTTTTTCAGCTCCTGCTCTTCTCCAAGGTGAGCTGGAGGGGATGGAGACCATTCCTGGTCACCAGTGGAAGCCTGGGGCTCTTCTAGCTTGGTCCTCCTACAGGGAGCCCTACATAGCACCAGCTTCCAGCCTAACTCTTTAATCTTCTTTGGCTTCTCTAATGTGAGTTTGTGTTTATTGTTTATTCCTGGCTAGCACTGCTCACAGGCACTTTGATCCTTGAAAAACCTCTTGAGAAAAAAACAAGACATTGAACATCATCACAACCACTGTCTCTGTTTCTTAATGACATTGAGCAGCTTTTCTAAAATTAAACAAGTGTGTTACACAGTTTAGCTAGTTCTAGGCAAGGCTTCAAAAGAGAGTTCATGTAAGATGCTCTTGGCTTGTAGCCACCTCTCTTGTTGATGTAGTCTTCTTGCCATTCTTTTTCTACTTGCTCAGAATTTCATTTACATGAAGCTCGGTGTGACACAGAATTTTATGACAAATACTTTTTGGATAAATCTGAGTGTTTCCTCCCTTTACCTGAGTAGGCACTAAGGCCTGTTTGCAGGTGGAGGTGTTGTTGAGGTTGGTGTCTGCTCTGTTGGCTTTGCTGCTTGTGTCCTGATGAAATACTTGTGACTGCACCTTCCTATTTTGGGAACTACCAGCTTTGATTGAATTCAATGGAAATCTGTTAAGTGTTTCAAAATGGTGCTGTTGATGATGGTATGGAGCCATTCTTTTTAAAACAGATAGTTAATTTATGAGAGAAAATGCTCTTTTTGTTGGAGAAACAGGGGCAAAGAAGACATAGATGTGTCAAGCCTTTCTCCTCAGAAATTCAGATTTAGGCCATTTATGAACAGAGCTCTTATAATAACTATTTCTCTTCTCCTGGATGTCATTTTTCTTGCCAACAAAGTTAAAAGAGCCACCAATATTTTATAACCATCAGCAGAAACAGAATTGGAATACACAGGATTGCATTTGTAGTTGGATCACCTTTACACAGAGTCACAGAACATTAGGGATCAGAAAGATCATCCAGTGCAGTCCCCCCCGCCACAGCAGGATCACCTAGATCCAGTCACACAGGAACATATCCAGGTGGGTTTTAAATGTCTCCAGAGAAGAAGATTCCACAACCCCCCTGGGCAGCCCCTTCCAGTGCTTCGTCACCCTCACTGTGAAGAAGTTCCTTCTCATACTGATGTGGAACCTCCTCTGCTCCAGCTCACACCCATTGCCCTTTGTCCCATCATTGGGTGTCACTGAGCAGAGCCTAGCTGCATCTTCCTGACACCCATCCTTTCCATATTTATAAATATTAATGAGGCCACCCCTCAGTCTCCTCTTTTCCAAGCTAAAGAGGCTCAGCTCCCTCCCCCTGCCTTTCCTCATTAGGGAGATGTTCCACTGCCTTAATCATCACTGTGGCTCTGCGCTGGACTATCTCAAGCAATTCTGCATCCTTTAATATTTACTTGCAGTTTCTTTGTTGGATTTCAGCAAAAACCAGTTTGCAGGAATTACTTTTATTATTCTTATCAGTTTACTGCTTCATTATGTTTGCTTATATGCTCATTCAATTGAAGACAATACAGATAAGGGAGAGAAGTGGCTTTTATCAGGGTTCTTCTGTCCTCTAATTCAAGTGAGTCCTAGAGCTGTAAATATATTCATACAATTTAGGTTTATACCTATATGCCTAGATTTTGACCCTTACACGTGGCTGTGTCATTTCTTCACGTAAGCCAGTGTTCAGTGGGAGAGTGAGTTTCAGAGTCTGGCTATTGAAGTCCAAAGAAATTCATGTGAGTTATGTGGATAAGAAAAAGAAAGGTATGAGCTTTTCCTAAAAGAGTAAGGGTAAGGAGTGCTGCTTGTCTACACAACCAGTACACAACTGTACGGTGTATTAGTAGACACTGTAGTTTTGTTTGACTAACGGTTCCTACTTAATTTTCTGTCACCTTTGGGGATACCTGTGTTACATCTATTATCACAGAATCACAGAACATTAGGGATTGGAAGGGACCTGGAAAGATCATCTAGTCTAATATCCCTGACAGAGCAGGATCACCTAGACCAAGTCACACAGGAACACATCCAGGCGGGTTTTAAACATCTCCAGTGAAGGAGACTCCACAACCCACCCTGGGCAGCCTTTTCTGGTGCTCTGTCACCCTCACTGTGAGGATCCTTCTCATATTTGTATGGAACCTTCTCTGTTCCAGCTTACACCCATTGCCCCTTGTCCTATCACTAGATGCCATTGAGAAGAGCCTGGCTCCATCCTCCTCACACCCACCCTTTACATATTCATAGACATTAATGAGGTCACCCCTCAGTCTTCGTTTCTCCAATCTAAAGAGACCCACTTCCCTCAGCCTTTCCTTGTAAGGGAGGTGCTCCACTTCCTTCATCACCCTTGTTGCTCTATCCTGGACTCGCTCCAGCAGCTCCGTGTCCTTTTTGAACTGATCACTGCTCACTAACAACTGAGAAAAGCAGAGCACACACGGTGGGACCCAGGTCCATTCAGTGGATCAGCGTTGCGGCAACATAAGCTAACACCAGGCTATTTGCCAGGATAGAGAGCAGGGACAGACATACAGCTCACCTGAGATGGCCAAAAGTAGAGCGCAGTGCAGTAGCATGCTAGTAACAAAGCTCCTGATATTTCTTTCCCAGGAAATGTCCTTACAGTCCTTTATGTCCTTACAGTCATTTGAGAGAGAGACAGACCATTTCATACTTCTCATGAGCATCAGGTATCCAGTATGGGTACTGTCTTGCATCAAACCCTTCACTCACACACACATATATGTAGATACGACCATAACTGTACAGGACACACAGGTACTCTAAAGTTTGGTTTTGTTTCATCCATGAGGTTGTTGCCTTCCTAATTTGAGCTTCTAACTAGAATCCCAGGTGACGTGGAAAATTATTTCTACTTTTAAAAAATCCAGGACTTGCTCATGCTGTTAACACTGTTGTGTTCCCCTTGCTCCGAGTGACTGCTCAGCGCCGCTGGTGCTGCTGGCCCAGATGCAGCTGCCTACCAACCTCTCTTGTCAAGTTTTAGACTGGAGCTCTCAGCCAGCACATCTTCTCATCAGGGCTTTTTTATTTTTCACCAGACCATGCATGACAAGCTGTTTGCCTTCAGGAATGCTGTCACCTGTCAGGTGTGACTGTTGTCTTAGCATGCTTTTTTGTCCTCTTCCTTTTGTTTGGTTTCTTTCTTTTCAGGGTTGTACTGGGGAGAACAGGGGTTGCAGTGGTTGTGAATAAGTTGCTGTGGTACTGCCTGTGTTCTCTTGCTCTGTTCATATGCACAACAGGAGTGATTTCCTGAGGCATGCCTTTACTTTAATAGACTAATTTGGAGAATTTGTTAAAACACATGTAGTTAACACTGTTTATTTTTCATCGTGGCACAACTTAAGGTACCTAAGTGAGAGCTCACAGTATATTTCCTTGTGTTCTATGAGAGAGTTTTCAGACACAGGCACCGCCCTTTCTGCCAGGTGAGAAATGCTGTGTCTGACATCTCTTTGCAAGCTCACAGGAAAGTCTCCTTCCACTCAATTCACCACAGCGGTGATTAATGGAGTTTCTGAACCAGTGAAGTTCTCTCAGTCCTACAAATTCCTTTTATTATTGCCACTTTTACTGGGTATCCATACCCCACTGTGCTTCACATTACACACGTGCAAAGTTTGACACTGCTTGGAATTGGTTTTGTAGGTACAATTGGACTGGAGTGTCCCCAGATTGTCAAGAGTTAGCAATCAAATGTGACTGGGTCTCAAAGCTGCTTTTCATAGAATCATAGAACATTAGGGATTGGAAGGGACCAGGAAAGATCATCTAGTCCAATCCCCCACCACAGCAGGATCACCTAGACTGAGTCACACAGGAACACATCCAGGCGGGTTTTAAATGTCTCCAGTGAAGGAGACTCCACAACTTCTTCCACCCTCACTGTGAAGAAGTTCCTTCTCAGATTGATGTGGAACCTCCTGTGTTCCAGCTGACACCCACTGCCCCTTGTCCTATCACTAGATGACATTGAGAAGAGCCTGGCTCCATCCTCCTGACACCCACCCCTCACATATTTATAATCATCAATGATGTCACCCCTCAGTCTCCTCCAAGCTAAAGAGACCCAACTCCATCAGCCTCTCCTCATAAGGAAGGTGCTCCACCTCCCTCATCATCCTTGTTGCCCTACACTAGACTCTTTCCAGCAGCTCCACATCCCTCTTGTACTGAGGAGCCCAGAACTGGACACAATACTCTAGATGTTGTCTCACCAGGGCAGAGTAGAGGTGGAGAATAACCTCTCCTGATCTGCTAACCACTCTACTTCTGATCCACCCCAGGATGCCGTTGGCCCTCTTGGCCACAAGAGCACATTGCTGGCTCATGGTCATCCTGCTGTCCACCAGGACTCCCAGATCCCTTTCTCCTAAACTACTCTCCAACAGGTCAGTCCCCAGACTCTACACTTACCCTTGTTATACTTCACTACATCTCTCTCTGCCCAGCTCTCCAGGTCTTGCTGAATGGCAGCACAGCTTTTCTCTGGGTACTTTCCAAAACACAACAGCAGAGACCGCAGCGAACACCTTGGTTACTGTCATTCATGACTCTGTGTTCAAGTCACTGATGCTCTTTCCCAGAGCTGCTCCCCGGGGTTTCTCTCCTGTGAGACTGGGAAGCAGTAAGGACATGCACCCATGTCAAGACGCTGAAAAGTCCTACAACCCCTATTTCAGATGCAATGCAAACATGGTTCTGCTGAGGTGACCCCAAATAAGAAGTAGCTCACAGTCAGAGCAGATTAGAATCCATGCTGGCCAGATGTGCAAAGAACAGGCATACTGGTGTGCCATTCCTACTTAGCTGATGAGAAACAGAGGGACTGTAGAGAGCTTCTGTACTTTGTTCAAGACCGAAGGAAATTTACTGCAAAACTAGGAACACTAGGAGTTTTGACCAAATTTCCTCACTTTCTAGGATTAATTTAATTCCTAATAGTTCTCTTAATTTTCATCCATAAAAAGTGATGAATAAATCAAATGCTGAATTTATCTCTCATGCATTTATTTACCTGTGGGCACATGTTATGGCTTTAAACAGTAGCCAGCACTGCAGCCTTAATTGCCCAGCAGGTGAGCTGACAGAAGTTGCCAGAGTTTCCAGAACTGACTCTCATTTTTAAGATGCCCTTCCTCACACTTCCCTCTGCAGTCACACAGTAATGTTTTCTCCACTTTTCATTACTGTGACATCTCACTGTAGGCAGAGAGGTGATGCTGCAACTAATGCTGCTGTGAGGATTATCTGGCAGCTGAGAGACTGATGTCCCCATCACTCTCTTCCTAGGTAGAACAAGCTTAAAGAACCACAGGAGAAAAAGCCTCTCCTGCCTATCTGGCAGGAGGTGGGAGGTCTGCTCTCCTGTTTCTACCCAGAAATGGGCACACCAGCTTCTAGGGGGAGCGACGAGAGAGAAGTGAATGTACCTGTGAAATCTACTGCCCAGGTGCAAAATGAGTGGCAGGAACTTGGGATGCAAAGTGCATTTTCTCCCAACAGCTGTAGAAAAAGACTGCGGCTGCTGATAAACACTCGTGTTTTGTAAGTGCAACATTCTTTGTCAGCTCTGTGTTTTCAGCTCTCAAAAGCTCGGGAGAATTGCCGTGAATAATGTGCTCAGGATTTTTAGGAGTTAGGCTCTTCCTTACGCTTGCTTCTCCCTCTTATTTATGTGAGGTTAGACACACGCGTTATTTCAACCTCAAGAGAAATAGGGCAGCCTCGTTTCAGCATGTCAAAACCAGATCAAAAGGGGAAGAGATTAGATACTATTTTAAGGCTCACATTAAAGATTCTTCTGAGATAATGAATCTGTCATTGTTTTCAGAGGGGGATGAAGAGCATCTTTTTTTTTACCAGAAACTTTCAAAAGAAAACCAAAGCTATCTTCTTAAAATTAAAGCAAAATTGTTCTGTGCTAGCATCTATGCAGCACAGAGCAGTTCGTTTGCTTCAGATGCACTAAGGGCTCATCCTAAACACTGTCCTTCCCACGCAGCCTTTGAGATCCTTATCCGAGGTGATGTAGTCAGCTGCAGGAGGATCACTGGTCACTGTGGTCCTGGGTGGGGTGAAGCCTGGAAAGTGTGAGGAGCCACTCAGACCCATCACTTGGTAAATAAGGAAAAGCCTAGACATGCCCAAAGAATTCAGGTGGAGAGTGAAAAGTGTCGCCTTGACTAATCTGAATTTATGTGTGTTTTTACTGTTCTCTGAAGATATTTCACTTTGAAAAAGTCCCTTAAGCACAGACATCTAGATTCTGCCTTTAGTGAGGAGTCACTCTGACCTGCACTGGTGAGATAACAGAGCTTGCGGCACGGAGTTTGCATTTTATTTCTTCTTGAAATGAAGCAAAACTCCCTTTTGTGGAGATGAGTTCTTGGGGCGCCTCAGCTACCAAGCCCTTCCTCAAGCACTGGAGCTCTCCAGTGTAGAAGTAGGCCTGGTGAGCTGTCAGTGAATTACAGCATAGCAAGTGTGGTTAGTGAGATAAATTGTTTGAAAATGTTTAAATAAGGTGTTTAAAATATATATATAAGTGCCAAGATATTAGCACTTATTCCACTTAGAAAATCTCTAGAAAACAGAAGAGTGAACGTGCAGTAAAGGCAGAAGAGCTTGGCCACGATGTTAGCAATCCCACCTTTACCAAGCAGAGTTAAGAAACCTTGGTGCTTGCCTAAGTTTGAGCATTGGGGAAGAAGGTCTAATCTTGCACTGGAAAGTTGGTGGGCTCATTACCCAAGTCATTTCTGTCTTACTACATTTGAAAAATGAAGGAATTGTGCAGAGCTCGCTGGCCTTGCTCACCAGCTCACTAATCAGGATGGATTTGATGTACTCCACGTCCACTCCAGGCAGCACACATTGTTTTGTTTCATTCATTGAGACCGTTAGTGACCACTGTGCAGGCTCACTTCATCGTGCGCTTGTTCCGCACTGCAGCCTACGTCAAACGCAGCTTTTGGCTGCTGAGATGCTGGGACTGAGGGAGCAGGACCCGTGTGCTGCTGCTGTTTCATTTATTCCCTGAGTTGGTGTGACTCACCTAGCAAAGCAAAGGGAGAATTTTCAGGGACGTGCCTGTGTGTTTTTGGAAGATAACACTGTACGAAAGGGCAGCTGGGGAGACGTGCTGCTGTTTAATCAATAAACAGAAAACATAGAAAGATTTACCCAGCTGCCTGTATATTTGAAGAATCCAGAGAATACGTATCACAGCTCCGTGTGCTGTGCTGCACAGCTAGAGAACTGTGGGCAGCACAATGCTGAAAGCAGCTTCCTTTCTTAATGAAATATTTTGCTTTCTTTCCTTGATGTTGACTTCTGAAGAATTTTTGCAGTACATGAAATTCATGAAATTTGAGCTCGAGTGGCCATTTTACTGAGATTTCATAGAAATCCATGGTGTTCAGTCCCATTTGAAGAGTGGGTGTCAGGAGGATGGAGCCAGACTCTTCTCAATGTCATCTAGTGATGGGACGAGAGGCAATGGTTGTAAGCTGGAACATAGGAGGTTCCACATCAGTCTGAGAAGAAACTTCTTCCCAGTGAGGGTGACGACGCACTGGAACAGGCTGCCCAGAGCGGGTTGTGGAGTCTCCCTCTCTGGAGATGTTCAAGACCCACCTGGATGTGTTCCTGTGTGTCTTGGTCTAGGTGATCCTGCTGTGTCAGGGGGATTGGACTAGATGATCTTTTGAGGTCCCTTCCAATCCCTAATGATTCAATGATTCTGTGGGAGCTGCCCATCCTAACGCATTGTTTGTAGGAACTGCTGGGAACAGACATAGCTGGAAACACCTCCAAAGACACAAACATCTCTAGAAGGGAATTTGGACACCCAATGCCCATTTATTTTTAATGAGACATAAATCTGTGAAGTTGTAGCTGTCTCTGACAACCTCACCCTTGTTCACTTGGGAAATCTG
Source organism: Rhinopomastus cyanomelas (assembly GCA_013400115.1). NCBI lineage: Eukaryota > Metazoa > Chordata > Aves > Bucerotiformes > Rhinopomastidae > Rhinopomastus > Rhinopomastus cyanomelas. The sequence goes on from VXBP01000410.1 coordinate 723,945, forward strand.
CCAGAAGTATCAGCAATTGCTTGCATTGGAATTACTGTGGTTGGTTTTGTTTGAAGGGTGATGGAAGGGGATGGACTTTCCTGAACACCTGCCCGAGAGACTGGCCCGGAGCAAGCACCCCCTGAAAAGTTTGTTTTGTCAGGAGTTTGTTTTAGAAGAATTAGGCTGTAGAACATGGAGGACTGAACACTGGATTTGCAAATCACGTAGTGTCACCTTGGAGTTATATTTTATACCGTGACATTCATTGCTACTCCAGCTTACCCAGTGACTGTATAAATAGCTTGTGCAAGCAGCAATTTATAGCAAATATGCAGTGTAGCTCTCTTGATTTTGCCCCTCCACCACTCGCTCAACTCCTCCCTCAAACAGATGTTGCTGTAAAGTGATATGTCATTTGCTTCTGAACTTTTCTTAATGATTGTGGTGGCATTTCTAGTATTTCTTAGAGGCAAACACCACAGCTGCCACAGGTAACCGCTTCACTAAGTCAATGAAATATATTTTGCCCTGCAAAAACCAATCCAGTTATGATCTCATAGTTGTTGCTTCCTTTGTCCAGCTTCGGAGCTGGATGGTCATTCTGGGCAGTCTGGACACTCCCCATTCCTAAATCCCAGGATCCCACAAATCTCAGTTCTATGTGCTTTCTTCTTATGCACCTTGAACAAATATCTCGTATGGTTGAGCAGTGTTCACAGACTAACTCGTCAGGACATGGTTTGACTTAATTTCTTTGCCCTGTTTTGAATCCTTCTTTTGGACTTGCAGACCCCTCATACTTAGCCCAGATGGATTTTCTGTGAGGGCGTTTGGGCTTCCTTTTGGGTATAATTTTCTTAAGGTGAGAGCCCTCATTCTGCTTTATGTGGGGTTTTTTTTGTGTTATTTTTTTCTTTTACCTGATATTTCTTGAACAAAGTGTTGGAAAGAGATTCAGGTAAATTCCCCAGCTACTCTGCAGTGTAGCTTTATTTTCTTTAGTTTTCTAGTCAAGTCCTGAAACAGATGTCTTCTACGTGATTTCTGCCATAGACAAAGATCAGGTGAGACTGCTCATACTTCCTTTAGCCTTGGTCCCCCTCTTTCTTGACCCACCATATCTTATGCATGTGCTATATACCCCAGGACTATTTTGAACATTTTTCATTTTATAAATTGGCATTGTGATCAAAGTTTATTTTTAATATTACAGCAGAGCTTCTCGGTAATTTTCATTATGCCTTTGAAAAACTGAAGATGTTCCTTTCAGTCACTGCACTTTTACACAATTAAGTGTTGTAAAAACATTTTTCATCATCTGTTTTAGAGCACAAAATGACAACTCTGTCTCTGCAGAGCACTCAGATATTCAGAGCTTGTGATTCTGCCGTGACCCGCCAAATCGGTCATGGTTCATTAGGTCAGGGTTTGAGGAGTTGCAGATGTTTGGACTTGGAGTTTTAATTTGATCCATTATAGTAATTTAGTCCAGCGTTGAAACTATGATCTGGATTCATGTCTGAGTTCTGAAAATGCTTCAGTCCCGTAAGTACTGAGATTATCGAATGATCCGATTTTGGCTGTTTGGGACTGCAGTCTTCCTGCGCTCAGCTGCAGCTGCCTCCACAGAGCATCAGTGTCATGATACCTCTCTGGTCAGCCATCTCCAAAACACCCACAGCTGTAAGCAGCGTTCTCAGGGACATCCAGGAAGTCAGGCATGATGCAGTATTTAATAGCAACGTGTTTCATTCTAAAAACTAATTGACTCGGAAGCATTGCTGCATTTCTGTGGCTAAGCCAAGCCCCAGACGTTGTGCTGTTCGAACTCCGATTCCAGTAAGCTTAGCAGGAGCCTGTGGGAAATGCAGAAGCTGTAACTAAAATGGTTTTAATTTTTAGACGGGGCCTTTGAAGACTTAGAGATTATAATTTTGATATATTTCAGAAAACATAATTACAGTGAGTAATGATTTCCAGTTTGCTTTTAGCATACTTGTGAAGCATTCGATCTCTACAGTCATCTGTATTTTTCCAAATTCAATCAGACAATAAAATGTCTGGAGTCGGAGAAGACCGTTGCTTATTCTGCTGTCTCTGGGGAAAGGAGTGTCTGGTAGATGATTCTTACTTCGTTCGGCTGCTGTTGACTCATCCAGCTGATGTTATTTGAATTTACACTAGAATTAAAGCCAGTAGCAACGAAATAAAATGGTTTTTTAGGGGAAAAAAAAAGATGAAAGAACATGTGGAAAATTTTATTTTATGACTATGTCAGAAATACCCGTAAACTCACATTGTTGCAGGAATTATAGGGTCTTTGTAAAAGAAAAAAAAAGGAAGAGACTGAATTGATCTTCTAGGCTTAACATTCTAAACAATAAACCTGAGAATGGATGACTCCATCATTTTGCATATCTCAAAATAGCATTTCCTTGCCAGTAAATAAAGACTTTTTCTGGTATTGATTAGTCTTTTCTATTTCCTAGTGACTCAGATTCCTTGTTTATATCCACATCTATCCAGCCTGTCTCAGGATGTGTAGCCTCGTTCTTGAAAGTGCAGATATATTCTCTTGCAAATGTCACCGTGGAATTTAGAAAGTGATGTTTACCCATGTCAGCGAGGAGAAAGCGCTCACGTCTGGCTATCTCTATGGTCAGCAAAGTTAATGGTATAAAAAAACCCCCCACAGAATGCATTCTGTAAGATCTCAATGTGTTTGCAATACTTGTCCTTTTTTAATTTTAGTGATGAATTTATGGATGCCAGAATGTTTTCATAAACTCAGACATATAATTTATCCAGCGGGCAGATAATTGATGATAAGTGCAACTGGCCCCAGGAAAGGAAACTGCAAAGTATTGCCCAAGTTAACAAATTAGTGATGTTATCTAGCCTTTTCTATTTCTTTAGTTACTCTGATTTAGTTTTGACAATTCAATTAATCAAAGAAAATTGCCCTTTTCCAAAATTCATTGTTTATCCTACTACTCACTGATTACATTAAAATGAAACTAGGTACATTAACCGCAGCATTTGCTTTCCAGCATAAAGAGCATGAGTGCTTTTCTTTAGTTTCAGTTGAAGGTGAAGAGTAGTGAAAGCCAGGCTGCTGTTTCTCGTGTACTTCTCCTCTACTGGGTGGAAGTGCTGGGGCAACTTGATATCAGAAAAGGCTTTAGAGTTGTTTCCTGTGTCTATAGGCAGTGCAATGCAAAAGGGTGTTCTTTACAACGCCTTTCCCATGCTGAGCCTGGACAGACCTTAGGAAGCTGACACTCCTATCCCTGGTACGCAGCTTCTGAAGTTCCTTTGAAGCCAAGCTTTGCCTGCCTTTTCATGTGGGCTTCCACACAGTGAGACTTGATTCAGTTGTTCCTCATTATTCAGGTAACTGCTCAGATCATTGTTCATATTATACAGATAGCTCAAAAATAAAAGAGGCAGAAATTTCAACTGCTTTCATCCCTTTTTTTTTTGAGAGGTCTTAGAGGAGTACTCTGAGAAAAATGGGTCAAATCTCAGAAGACACTTAATGAGGCAGATATTGACCCAGTTCAGTGGAAAAGAAAAAAAATATAAAATAATGGGACCCAAAGAAACCATCTAAAAGAGAACATTCTCTAGAACATTGTTCAAGTCAGTATGAGAAGAAAAACTTCGTTGTTCTTACTACAAGTAATTAGAAGATGAATTAAATAACCCTTCACTCGGGCTCAACGTTAAATTGGCTTACAGCAATGGGATCAGTGATGCACAGCAGCACCTCTATTTCGGAGACATAACCAAGCCTGTACATCCAAAGTATTTTGGTAGAATGGGGATTTAAAAATTGAAAACAACACAGTTTATTATCTAAATATTAGTGTCTACATTATATGAAAGAAAAACTTCATTGGTAGTGTATTTATCAAATCTTTCCTTGGTCAAAAAGCCATATGGATTTATTGGGTGGCATGTGGGTGAAGAGAGGGGGTTCTGCAGTAATGGCTGGCAGCAATGAAAAACACACGTTGTAAAAGCCACACAGTGCATAATTTTACATTGAAATAATTAGCTATGAGACTGGCACTCTGGAGAAGCCACTGTTTTACCCAGCTCTCCATGATCCGATTGTATGTGATCATAAGGCAGCTTTCCCCGTGTCACCTGTTTTCCAGATAACAGCTGATTACAAAAAGATAGATCTTTTGCTGGAAATGCTTTATTTTAAATGATTAATCAGACCATGTTCATTACAAGTTTACACGAACTCGTACAATTCATTTTGATTTATTGACAGAGCAAAAATATTTGTTGGAACGAGCTGTGCGGGAGATGATGTGTTTTCTGGCCAGCTCTAGGGTTTCCATCAATTATTCATGATAACACTTTATAACTCTTGGTAGATCTTCTTACGGCAACACTGCACATTTGATGAAGGTATCTGCAGTAAATAGAAGGGGAAAGCAGACAGGCCATGATTTGCTCAGGACTGCCACAAAAGTGAGCTGCACAGCAGCCATGGACTCAGTTGACACATGACGTGACTCCAGCCGAGAGCAGACAGTTAACGAGAGATTTCTTATTAAAAGAACAAGCCTTGATCACCCCAAGTACATAGCTAGGTTGTTTTATGAAAAAGTTATAATGGATTTACAGTCATCAGTGGGTGGGAGGGGAAGGGATGCAGTGTGTGCTGGCTTCTACTTAACACAGGCAGTTTAGAATCAAAAGCCTACAAGACAGGAGAGCCAGAATCACAGAATCACAGAACATTAGGGATTGGAAGGGACCTCGAACGGCCAGGAAGGGTTTCCCAGTGTGGCACTGGATCGGCACACAATTGTAGTTCGGGTATTCACGGAGCAGTCAGGCCCATTAGGTCAGGTAACGGACTTTTTTAAATGAAGTTTTAAAGTTTCTTTATGGAAAACTGTGTTATAGTGACAGCGTTTGTAAGGGATGAGTATCTTCTTAGTTTGGACACCTCTGTAACATATTAAAGTATGAAAGATGTTTCAGGCAGCTGTTACCCAAGATACAGTTTCAGATCCCAATGGAATTTCTGGAAGTTCTTGTTCTGCGGTCTCCTGTGCTTACGCAGCAAACTCTCTTGTTTACATGGATCCTTGGAATGCGCCTAATCAAAAGGGGGTCCAATACACAGAAAGACACATAGCCATTACAGAAAAGAAACCTTAACGTTTCCTCACCCTCTCACTGTGACTTGTTTCGCTGTTCCCACAACATCGCTGTTCTTGAAATGAAATTGTCAGAATGTGGGGCCATAAGGGAGATTTAAAGGCATTTAGGCACTTTACTCCTATTGAGTTAGCCACCTGAATACCCTGAAAAAGCTGACCCTCTCTTCAGAAAAGAGCTTCATTAAGCTCTAAATGCAATATGCAAATTGGCTGTCTAACCCCTTCCTTTTTACTGTCTGCTTTTGCATAATGTAACAACAGGGCTTTGAGATTCATGCTGTGCGCCGCTTCTGCTGGGGATCCATACATGGGCTGACACTGCAGAACAGCGATAAAGCCTTTTCTTTCCTCATGTAAGACCAGGTCATTTAAACAGCAGCTGTCTTCCTTCTGAGGCGAAAAGCAGAACAGTTATCATCTTGAATTTAAAAAAAACTATTCAGACTTCTTTTCCTTCCATCCACTATAGGCAGCTAGAAGAGATCATGTAACAGGTTGTCCTGGGAGAAAGAGATAATTACTGCTTATCAAGGGAGACAAAGAAAAACAAAAGGAGATCCTAGAAATATCTAAATCAGAAAAGGGAAGTCAGAGAAGGTGTACCCCCCTGGTGAGGAATGATGGTCAGTTACTAACAACTGATGAGGAGAAGGCTGAGGTACTAAACAACTTCTTTGCCTCAGTTTTCACGGAAAACCCCTCTCCTCACAGCCCTCATGATAGTGAGTCACAGGCAGGGACCAGGTTTACAAAGTCCCTCCCACTGAATGAGAAGACAAGGCTCATGACCACCTGTGGGACCTGATGAGATGCATCCCAGAGTATTGAAGGAATTAGCTGGTGCAGTTGCTGACCCACTCTCCATAGTATTTGAGAAGTACTGGCAGTCAGGAGTAGTCCCTAGCGACTGGAAAAGGGGGAATATTGTGTTCATCTTTAAAAAGGATAAAAAAGAAGATTCTGGGAACTACCAACCCATCAGCCTCACCTCTGTGTCTGGGAAGATCATGGAACTGAACCTTCTGGAGAACATGATGAGGCACATGGAGGAAAGGGTGGTAATCCTAGGTAGCCAGCATGGATTTGCTAGTGGCTTTGCAGTCACTTCATTCTAGAAGCCTGAAGAAAAGAAGGCTATAAGAGAACCTTCTTTTGACCTTCGAGTACCTGAAGGGGGACTGACATGAAGGTAGGGGAAGGTTTTTTCAAGAGGGTTTGTATGGACAGGATGAGGAGCAGTGGGTTCAAGCTGGGAAAGGATAGATTTAGACTGTATGTTAGAAAAAAGTTCATCAGTTTGAGGGTGGTTGATCACTGGAATGGCTGCCTAGGAGGGTGGTGGAGGCCCCATCCCTGGAGTCATTTAAGGTCAGGCTTGCTGAGTCTCTGAGCAGCCTGCCCTAGGAGGAGTTGTCCCTGTGTAGGGTGGCTGAACTAGATGACCTCTAGAGGTCCCTTCCAGCCTAGAACATTCTATGGTTCTAAGATTTTGTCACACGATCAAGTGTGCAATGTAATGATGCCTACAAGAGAGTTTAACATACGTGCTTTGGTATAAACTCAGTGTAAATAAATGGTCCTTTGGTTGAGACTCCTTTCAAGGAGCCTTTCTAGTCTTTCAAAACTAATTAAATGCTGCCAACACAGGCTAACACGCAGAGATGAAAAGCCATTTCATGCTTCCAAAGTCCACCGAAGTCAGGGGGAAGCTGCTCTCCTGCTTCTGTGAGCAGTTATTTCCAATCTTCAGGGAGAGCAGGTTTTAGGAAAAGGGTCACTTGCTCCCCTAAATGGGACCAATTTAAACCCTTCTCTGTCCCTCCTTTCTTGCTTTTTGCAGGTGAGCTGAGTTAAGCCCAAGCAGTTCTGTCTCCACTGGAGCTGGTTGTTGAGTGGTGCCTGAATTACTCCTGAGAGGTAATCAGCCTGTTTTTAAGGTGTGTTTGCTACCCATTTGCAAGAGCCCTTTTGGTGTGACCTGGCTCCTGAGTCTTACATCTTGCTCCTGTTCAGCTGGCAGCTGTTGTCACCAGCACTGTCTGAAACCTGGTTGTTCTAAGGTGAGCTAAATCAGTACCTAATCTAAATCTAACAAGAAGATTTCAGCTCAACTAACTGTAGAGGCTGTTAGAAGAGTCATTATTTGCTAGAGTATTATTTACATCAGCCATCCCATTTTTTTAGAGAAATGGCATATAAATACTCAAGAGTAGCATCATGTGGTTCTCACTGTACATTCTTATCGTACAACCAGGTGAACAGCAGGTGTATTATGCAGAACAGCCTCTACTAGAATAAAAACATAATTGAAATGGACATTGATGTCACTGAACAATTTATCTTCCTTAAAAGGGTTTTGCTTTACAAAAGAAGCTAATTTAGTCTGGGAAATTAAATTGATAGCCATGTGGGAACATTTGTCTAATTCACTTACAGAGTTGTATCATTAACCATGATTGTTTGATCAATATTTACAAAACAGTAAAATTTACTCAGCTGACAGATGTCAGAGTTCCCTCTCCTCATTACTGAAAGTAGATGCTTTGTGGGTAACCTGCAACAACATCTACCTCCTTAGAGACTCAAAATGGTAATATGGTATTAATAATGGATTTTTAAATACATGGTGCAGCCTTCTACAATATTTCATAGTCAGTTAAACCCAGGAAAAACTCTTCCAAAATGTGTAGTATGACTATGTACCAGATATGGCAGTGTAGCAGTGGGCTTACAGCATTGCCTGAAACCCAGAGGATGCTGCTGCTAATGGCAAAAGAATAATTACTTCCATGCTCAGGTTGTTTGTGGCTACTAGAAATAAGGAGTGCTTCAGGGAAGGAAGAGCTTCTGCACTGACATGCGTAATGCTAGGACTGACTTCTCTCTTCACTTGTGCAATCATTTAGTCTTGTACCAGTTTTGCTCTGCCTCCATCATGACCAGTTTGCTTCTTATATCTGTAGAAACTGATGTGACCTCGGGAAGCTCATGACAAGACTATTTGAGACCAATAAGAGAAATAAATCAGGTAAACATTTTTCCTACGTGTTCATACTTAAATAATTCAGAAAGTATTTTAGTCTGTGTCTGCAAAGGTTTCATTCATTTCATGAAGGTTTTTCTCCTTTCCTATGGTTTATTGTCACCATGTATTCAGCTGTGTGTTCTGTGACGACAAATCACGTCCAATGTCTTATCTGGTCTCAGTTACCATTTTCCTATTTGGGGGAGAATGTTTTATCAAGTGAAAATAAACCTGCCTGGATATGTTCCTGTGCGACTTGGTCTAGGTGATCCTGCTCTGGCAGGGGGATTGGACTAAATGAGTTTTTGAGGTCCCTTCCAATCCCTGATGTTCTGTGACTCTGTGAAAATGCAGAGAAATTGTCTCTCTTCTTCCTTTCTCAAATAAAATTCTCTTAATATGAACTTTTCTTTTTACCACAGCTTTAGAAAGTTCTTCAGAAGGTTTGTCACTATCAATATTTTGGAGTCTGGTATATACTGTCCACTCACAGCAAAGCATAATCTCCAGTTTTGTCAAATAACTTTATGTGAAGGAATTTGGAACGGTTGCTGCTAAAAATGTTTGTATTTGTGGTGTCACCTGAGCTGCAAAAGTGGTCCCCACTATGTTTGGGTTTGGCTGTGTTAATGCAGAGGAAGGAGCTTTGTTCACTCCTGTTACAGACAGGAAGACTGTCTGTCTCTCTCTCTGCCTCCCACCTTCCCTGGTTTAAAAAACTGTGCAGCTATTTCGGAATGACGAGCAACACAGGAGCCATTCCCTCCATTCTCTTTTTATCCTCACTTGCCTTCTGCAGTTAAAATCATCTATTTTCCACTTACAGGATTTTATGTTCTTCTTAAACCAACACGCAGAACTGCATAAAACACAAGTAACTTGACCAGCTCTCACTGACATTTAAAACCAGGAGCAAGGCTGCATCTGATAAAATGTGCCTCTTTATTTTCACTCTGTTTTTCAGTGCATTGCATTTCTCATATCTTAAAAAAAAGAACATACTAATCTATTAACCAAACATTCTGGTTTACAGTCATTTGTACGCAAGTTGCAGGTCTGGTTTTCAGAGGGATAGGGAGTACCTTGCAGTGGTTACACTGGCACCCGATCCTTGCTCAGCGTTTGTTGGGCATTTTTCAGGCAAATGGTGAATGTCAGGTCCATAGAAGTATTTCACTGTGTGCAGCATTTGGAGGCAAGGTACCTGGTCTCTCATCCAGCTCTCTTCCTCTAATTTGGAAATGTGAAGGTGAAATGGAGCCAGAGTTCTGTCTGTTACTCATACTTGGACACTGATCTGTTTCAGACCAGGAGCTGAAAGCTTAACTCCTGTCTGTAACCTGTTTGAGCCTCAGGCAAGGGTGTGATGCCTGGGATGAAGGCGGTTCTCGGATTCTCTTGAGAGAGAAGTCAGCCCCAGCTGAAATCTAGTCTTTCGTATCTTTTGGGTTAAGTCATTCAGATTTCAGTTGGTAATTACGTAAGAGCGCAAACGCTTTGGGCAGGCCTACACTCCAATGCAATTTATTTAGGTCAGTGTGCCATGAAGAATGAAGACTAGGGTTTCCAGGTAATGGATTGCCATGTGCTTGAACTTGTGACTTTAATTGAAGTTGTCAAATCAGTGCTTTTGAGGAGTGTATTTCTTCGATTCCTTACTCCTATCTTTGGCACTGGCTTGATGGTAGGAAAATAGAGACAGATATGGTGATAGATTTGACAGCTGACCTATTACTCTCTAAGAAAATGATACCATGATGGACCTTCTCTAATAAGAATTCAGGAGGCATTAATGTCACTTCCAATCTAACAAATGTTTGACCTTTATTACGGTCTTATAGAAATGATCGCTGCTCATACTCACTCCTCAATTTTAAGTTCATGCTGAAAAACATTTAAATGTGGAAAGCCCACAGATTCAATGCAAGTTCAAGAAATTACTTCTGACTTCAGGCATTTTGATTAATTTATGAATGACAGAATAAGCTGGCTCATGTTGAAGGTGGCAAACTAAGGAACTGAAAAATCCATTTCTTAAAGCTACCTAGACGTCTCTCTCCTCTTTGGGAAGCTGTTTGGTATGATTCTATGGATTTTCGTAGGTGTACTTTCATTCCAGGTTCTGGGAAGAAAGCCAGAAGTTTAATCCCATTTTGCAAATGATTGGGGCCAAATTCTATTCCCAGAAAATTAAATGAGGGTTCTGTGATGGAGTTCAAAAGAATTGGGAATTGACCTCTATCTAATATCTTTCAGAATAATTTATTAAAACTATTTCTCTTTTTCTGCTATTGCATTGCCAATGCAAATTTGTGCATTTGGTTTCGGACTCTGGAGCACAGGCGAAAAGCAGCTACACAATGATTGAAATTCCAATTACGTTAGGTTTATGCTTAATTCATATTGCTCCTAAAACCAGTTCAATACACGAGTTCATGACATTACAGGGAAATGTTGCAGAAAGGACCATATTTGCAAAGATGTGCTAAGTAAAAGAAATTGCTTGAAAAACATAATCACAGAATCACAGAATCATTAGGGATTGGAAGGGACCTCGAAAGATCATCCATTCAGATCCCCCTGCCACAGCAGGATCACCTAGATCAGGTCGAACAGGAACACATTCAGGTGGGTTTTAAACATCTCCAGAGAAGGAGACACCACAACCTCCCTGGGCAGCCTGTTCCAATACCCTGATCTCAGTAAGTCAACATGTAAGACTAGATCTGAACAAACCCTGCAGGACCAAGGCTATAGAGGGAATTTCAACTCACTCTAATATGAGAACATATTGTTCAAGCAATGCTTAAAGGATGGAGCCATTTAATATTAAATCGATTTTTTATGATACACTGCATAAGCAATTAAGCCTCAGCCATACAGTTCCTCCTTGCTTTCCTGTTTTAAACTCTCCTTGAGCAACTTCTTAAGTGTCTTAGAACTCATTGCTCTGTTGAACTTCTATGACAAAACATTTCATGTGATTAGCCTTTTGTCTGGAATACTTTCCAGACTGTACAGTTATTCAACCCGAGCAACTTTGCCTGTGACACTTGAAAATCTCATTGATGCTTGTGGAGTTCTCCACACTTAGCTAGGTATTTAACAAATTTCAGTTGAATGAGAGTGCGCGGATTAAATTAATACAGAGTCAATATTGTTATAATGAGCGGCTCCTTTAATGAACAGCAGCTCTCTTTTAGATTACTATTTTCAAAGTAGTTTTGAGGGTTTAATGTGAAATTTCAAATTGTTTTTTATTAAATCGTTTTTTAAGGTGAGGCACCCAACTTCCCTGTGTGCACATAACAAATCCCCACTAGGTTTTGTCTCTTAGATTTGTGTGCAAAGGAAAGGAAAGAGAGTTAGAGAATTTGGTTTCTGAGCTATTTTTCTGGACAACTGCTAACCCAAAGTCAATTAAATAGTATTAGGGGCTTTAGCTGTCTCTCTTGGCTTGTTAAAGAGAAGTATGAGATCACATGGTTTAGGAATAAAGTAGAATTTCAATAATAACATATTCTAAAACAATTCTTTGGAAAACCTGAGTCAAGGAATAGTTCAAACTCTGGGAAAAGGGATGGACTGTGCCACTTGACTGCATTTCCAGACTTACTTTCTCATGTGTTTACTGTTACCTTTGGTAATATTTATGCAATTTCAATTTCTAAACATAGCACATTAATGTAAATACATAAATTTCTGCAGTCAAAATCTGGGGAAAACCTGGCTCCAGAGGATGAATTAATTTCTGAGACAGTCGCTGTATGTTGTGGGATGGCAGTCACTGTCTCTGCTCTTTGACTACAGAGGGGATTTGGTTAGATGAGAAAAATCCACTCTTACTCCAACAAACTTCCTCAGGTTTGACAGTAATATTTATACTCAAATTGTGCTCAATTGTGGGGCTCATGGAAGAAATTCTGGTGTCTAATTTAATTGCTTATCACAGAATCACAGAACATTAGGGATTGGAAGGGATCTTGAAAGATCATCTAGTCCAATATCCCCCTGACACAGCAGGATCACCTAGACCAAGACACACAGGAACACAGCCAGGCAGGTTTTAAACGTCTCCAGAAAAGGAGACTCCACAACCTCCCTGGGCAGCCTGTTCCAGTGCTTCGTCACCCTCACTGGGAAGAAGTTCCTTCTCATATTTATACGGAACCTCCTGTGTTCCAGCTCACACCCATTGCCCCTTGTCCTATAACTAGATGACATTGAGAAGAGCCTNAGTGTTAGTGTTTGTTTTGCTGCCATGGGTTGCAACTATCACCAGCTGTGCATGTAGCAGAGATGCTGTAGCTCAGAATTGTTCCAGGATTCAGCCTAACAATCAGGTTCCCTAAAAAAGCATGCTCTATGTTATGACAGTGACTCACATTATTTAAGTGAATTCATATCATCCTTATTTACTCTCGTGTATTAATTTACAGCCTGGCTGTCTACATCTCCAGAGTTTCCTGTAGCATTCCCTCTGAAAAGCCTGCTGGGAGGTTTTTAGTGTTGTAGCTGCAGGAACATACTGAAAGTTTGCGTTTAAAGAGACATAGAGTCATTCTGGTTGGAAGAGATACTTGGGATCATCAAGTCCAGCCATCAACCCTACTCTACATGTTTACCCCTAAACCAGATCCCTCAACATTACATCTAAGCATCTTTTAAACTCATCCAGGGATGGGTACTCAACCACCACCCTGGGCAGCCCATTGCAGTGCCTGGCCACTCTTTTGGTGAAGAATTTTTTCCTGATGTCCAGTCTAAACTTACCCTGTTGGAGCTTGAAACCATTCCCTCTCATTCTGTCACCAACTACCTGTGAGAAGAGACCAGCACCAACATCTTTACAATGTCCTTTCAGATAGCTGTAGAGAGCTATGGGGTCTCCCATTAGCCTCCCCTTCTTCAGACTAAACAGCCCCAACTCTCTCCATCTCTCCTCATCAGATTTATTCTCCAGGCCCTATGACCTCTGGTCAAGGTCTGGATTTCTGGTGAAAATCCTAGAGATCTGTACCAAATTGGTACCAAATTGGTATCGAATAAGAGCCAGAGTCAAGGGGGTCTTGTGTCCTACACCTCTCAGATGGAGGACAGAAGCCCAAGTAGAAGGGATGACTAGACACAAGTGCAAGGCCGTGGCAGAAGGCAAGCACCCCACTTGTCTGCCTTACCTCCCCAGTTGCCACTGAGAAATAGATATGAGCCCCTGCTGGAAGATAGCCAGTCTAATAAGGATGTAGACGGTAGGCAACCTATTCCAGAGGTGCTAGCACGGTCACAAAATTCAGAGAGGTTTTCCAGTACCATGACAGCCTCCTCCACAAAGAAGAAAAGAAGGTTCCCAGTTATTGGAGACTCCCTTCTGAAGGGAACTGAGGGCCCAGTATGCAGAATTGACCCTCATCATAGTGAAGTCTGCAGTCTGCCTGGAGCCTGAATCAGGGATATCATTAGGATGCTCTCTAACCTGGTGAGATCAGCTGATGAATACCCACTGCTGCTCTTCCAGACAGGTGGGGAGGAAGCTGTATTGCGTAGCCTGAGGGGAATGAAGAAAGACTTCAGGGCCTTGGGACATTTGGTAAAAGTGATCCTGCTGTGGCAGGGGGCTATTGGACTAGATGATCTTTTGAGGTCCCTTCCAATCCCTAATGTTCTGTCATTCTGTAATAATCTTAAATCTTGAGCACTCTTTTCTCACGCTGACTTTTCCTTCTTTCTATCCTTTCATCTATTGTTCCATGAAGATCCTTGAAAGGCCTTGGCTCTCCTGTAATGTGCAAAAGACAGGCTTTTAAAAACTTCATTATATACTAATGAAAGGACCCATTTGTCATTTAGCTTTGCTGTTGCTTAATAATGAGCATCTTAGCAAAAGCTGTGGTGAAGTCCTGCTCAGTGATGAGATGTGGCTGTTGTAGGTCCCATGGCAAGAAATGGAGGATGTATGTGATGCTCAGCTTCAAGCATTTGGTCGCATCCTCACTGAAGTGAGTGCATGATTAACACGACTCTGTTTCACTGCTTTGCTGAACCACTTTTTTCAGGCACATAGAGTAATTGAAGATAATAACTTTGCCCTGCTCCACCCTTGGAATTTTCTGGTTTGGAACTAGACTGGAAATACAATGAAAAATGAAGGGAGCAGAATGAATTTTGAGAAATGTTTTTGTCTCTTTTGACTCATCTGCCTGTAACTACAAGAAGCACCTATTTGCACTCTCAAGTACTTTTTGTATGAGTTATAACTGCCACTAAGTGGACCGGTCATTTTTGTCACTGTTCTGAATGGTTTTATTGAAGCCAGCTAAATCCTCACAGCACAGGTTTCTGTGAGGAAAACTTGCCTATTAAGTTGAAATCAGTAAGTTAGCAGAGACTTTTTTCAAAACCAAGCTACACCAATATCTTCTTTTCTTAATTCAGAATAGAATATAATGAATTTTGAAAAATAAAGTGTTTTAATTTTCCAAAAGAGCATCCAGTAACTCAGTGATCAATATTGAGAGGAATTTTCTTGGTTTTGAGTTGAACATTTTTGAAATGTCCTTGTTCTCCACAAGAAGAAGACTGCCACAGCTCTTTCCTGTCTTTTTTTATGAGGGAAAGGCAGTTCCAGGTCTCACTAGGAATAATCAATCTTCAGTAACTTTTTTCCCCTATACAGTTATGGTCAGCATAGCACACGTGACGTAGTGATGTGACTGAACACAGTAGTGGCAATTCCTGCATAGCTCTACAAGTTGATGTTAACTGCTAACAGCAGTGAGGTTCTTTCTGGACTCTCTCACTGCATAAGGTGAAATCAAGACCAATTCTGAGCAAGAGTTCATGTCAAGTTCTGTTTCATTATTTATCTGTTTCGTGGAGCCTGCATTTGGACTGCCAAGAGATCTACATGACTCTAAGTGACTCATAACTATATGTAGAGTCTAGGCAATATGTACATAAAGTTCTGAGAGGGCACTACTCAAACCCTTGGTGTGTCACTGTCTGTCTGTGACTGCTGATGAACATGTATGCACTGATAATTAATACACTCTGGTTATAAACTCCAATTTCTAAATATGCCATGCTGTTGTGAAAAGCTCAAACAAATCTCACTGCAGCTCAGTATATATTAGGTCAGCGTATACGGAGCTCAAAATTGTACTAGCAGTGAGAAATTATTTGTCCTTCATTCTTGAAATTCTTAGCCTACTGAATATCATCTGCCTGGGTACAGTTTTCTTAGATGAAAAATCTTTGCAGTTCTGTTGGGAGGCTTGGAACAAATCATTCAGTGCTGTCCACTTGGCAACGTACAGTGTCATTGATTATAGGTTGTGGGTAGCACTTGACAAAGAAATGCCTTTGTGCTTTTGTTTTCAAGGGCATGTGTCTTCATCTGTTTGTGTCTAGTTGAGATATATGGTTGCAAGTTTTTAGAAGATGCTTAATTTAACCACAGCAAAAAGCAAATAGAAATGAATTTTGATGTGCTACCAGGCATAATGTGTGAAACTAAGACAGTGTAAAGTCTGTGGAAAAAAGCGTCAATGTTTGCAAAGATTTTTTGTTTTCACTGCAGACCTGAAGTATTTGTGATGTTTTTCTCAGTTAAGCAGAACTGAGCTTCATTACCATTGATTATTTCAGTTTTAGAAATCATGTGCCCAGCATGTTACATCAAATTTAAAACTCAATAAAGAAGCAACCTTTATGTACTATCGCTTCTGCATAAAGATTTGGATAAATAGGACCTGAAAACAGGAATGGAAAAGAGCTGATGCTTCCAAAACAAGAAGGGCTTTAAAGATTATTATTACACAGTAAAAACCCATCATTTATCAAAACTTCTGACTTTCTTGAAATTAGGGCAGTTTGAGCAAGGAGATATTTCTTCAGTTGGGTCAAAGGAAACTTTATTAAAACTCAAATTACTTTGATAAATTTTATTACCAGAGGGTGAAGCTTATAAGAGGGAGTGGAAAAAAAATCTGCCAGGTCTGTTTTCCTCAGAGTGTACAAATAATCCTGATTTTGACATCTTTTATCTCGCCCAAAGAAACATTCCGTCAAAGATGAAAGGAATAGGAGAAATTGTGGCCTTCTTATTCTTCATGCTCAAAGCAAACTCTTGATCCTCAACGTACACTTCATTTAAAGCTGGAAGGGCTAAAAGAGAATAGCAGAAGAGTTAAGTGAATGGCTTGACTTATGTCTGTCTTGAGTTGGTTTTCATGAGAGTCTGAGCACTGCCTTATCCCCATGTAAAGGTGGATGATGGTAGAATTGACATTTGGTCCTGCAGATGACTTTCTCCAAAGTACAGGCAATCCTTAGCCACGCTGCTCTCTTGTGGGAACTGATTGACACCCCTCAATATTGCTTCCTACCTGAATAGCAAGAAGATTGCTTTTCTTTCAGCAGAATATAGCAGCTGAGGAGTTTTACCTAATAGGACCCATATGCCACACGGTCTCAGGAGGGAAGAGACATCAAATGCTCTCAACTGCTTATGGATTCAGTTCTAAAGGAGGGAAGGTGACCGAGCCCTAACTCATTGATAGAAAAATCACTTTGCCTCTTACTTGACAATTTCTTCCCATTAACCAGTAAGTGTAAAATCACCCTCGTGCAGCAGGTGCATTCTACCTTGACAGCCAAGTCATAATGCACCAGTGCCAAAGTCCAAACTGCTATCCACGTGCTGCCTGTGCCGAGAACGTGCGTAACAAGCATCCTATTCCATTTCCTGGATGTCACCCGGGAGTCCCAAGTGATGCTATTTCACTGAAGCTCCCCTGAGGCCTTTCGCTTGGGGAAGCTGTTAAGCAAACATCATGTAAATGGAGCTGCAGCCACAGTCAGCTGAAAGCCCAAGAGTCCTTTTGGGAAATCTGGGTTTCCAAATTTGAGGACATTCACATCCTGCAGGGTGTTGATATAGTGATCCCAGGTAAAACCTAAATGGATGATGACAAGACAGAAAAGGCAGAGGTAATTGTATATTTGTTGTGGATGGAGGAAGAGCGACTCACGGCACAGATCAGTTAGTGAATGCATGGCAGCAGAAAGAATTAAACTAAATTTAGTTTTGTATATGCTAGTAATTATTTGCATCTCAAAAATGACATTTACTGCTTTGTTTAGTACCTCGGCACTTAGCAGGAAAAAAATCCTTGAATATTCATATGATGAGTGAGAGGAAATGACCCTTTGAAGTTACTGTAACTGCAAAGATTGTAAATAATAATGCAAAGCATTTTCCCACTTGATTGTCTAAAGGACTTGCATGGTTTCAACACATTCTGCATCCCCTTTCATCTTGGACTTCTCAGTTTTGGAGTATTCCTTATTCCTAGAGTGGATTAACAGGTACAGTGAGATAATACAACATTGCTCCTTGTGTCAGAATAAGCCATAGTGGCCACTTCTTGGTAACTAACATTATGCTCAATATATGGTGATTAATACAGTAATTTCCAATCAGTGAATTATTTATTGATAAGTTGTTCTTTATCTCTAGGTGGATAACAAGCTAGGTAGCATAGGCTAACTTCCTATCTCTACTTTCTCCTGTGCTCACAGCAGAATCCTGGTGGGATGGTTAGGAAAATGACTAAAGTCCTTGATCACAGAAAGGGTGAGAGTAGTCCTGTCATTAAGGGCTTATTATCTATGGAGATAAGAACTAACAGAAAGACAGAGGCAGCAAAAAGGTCACCTTGGTACCTTGGCACCCAGTGGCCAGAAAGCAAATCTAGGCTTTGCAGTCACAATAGTTTTTCAGTCTGCAGACAGAGCTGTCAGATTATGTGAAAGGCTTTTCATGAGAATATGTAAGTGAGGGTATAACAACGTAAAGGTAAACTCCATTGTTTCTGTTTAAGAAATAAAAATAACTGCATAGAATTGGAATTATATCTGTTTTAATTACGATTTGCGCATTTTCCTTTGTCACAGCCTAAGTAAAATTTAGTAGAAAAGTAATATTTAATTGAATTTGTTTGGAACCAGTAAGACTTCCACTTACTTTGAAAGGCTCTGTAGCAAAGCCGCGGCTATTTTTGTACGCTCCATGTGAGAGTTACATGTGCATTAGATAATAATTCTAAACATGTCCCACACTAACCTTTCCCTTTATGTATACAAATTGCAGAGACAGAAATATCTGCATTGTAGAAAAAGGTGATACATCCCTCAAAGGAGTGCGCTTAAGTGAAGAATTTTTCAGTGTCTGTTGCCTGAGATGAGACCTCATACGCAGTCTCGAGCTGTGTGTAATACATCAGGGAATGGCAGCTCCTGAAACGATGCCATGAAAACAACTTCTGAAAAATATGCTAGCCATTTAAAATTCCTAACCAGTTTAAAGTGAGAAGTTCTTCTCGTTCTACTAGAACACAGTATTTCACATTCAATCCGAGTTACATTGTTGCTGCTGTGTTTTGTGTGTTTTGTTTCTAGTGGTCATTTTGTTACTGCTGCTCACAATGGAACGGAAGTTAGTTTTGCTTTGGTCAGGGCTGTGAAGGTATGAGATCTCAAGTGTCAGAACAACACACCAGGCTAGTTGCTTAGGTGAATGGGCAAACAAGCACTCAGAATAATTAAATGTATACCCTGCATGTGCTGTATGGAAATACAAGTCCCATATGTTTACTCTGGATTTGCCAGACTTATTTAACTATGGTCAAGAAACTAGTAGCAACCCCTTCAGTAAGGGCTAATCCCAGTCCCTCTTTTAAAGGAAATATTTTTCTTCCTTATAGGCAAAGATCCATCAGCACAGATTGGTGTTCTTGGGCTTCCAAGAAAGCATTTAACTACAGTTTAGTATTTGAACCACAGAAGAACCTTTCAGGTGTAGGAGCATCCAGTACACACTGCTAGTGGACCAGGCTGATCTAATCTAGCTATCTCCCAAACAGCTTCTTGATCTAGTCCTGTCTCCACAGAGGTCTGGAAAATCAAGACTTCTATAGGAATTTCAGGTTGGTAGCCAGAACCATCTGTGGAAGAAAGCCAGGTGTAGTAAAATACACCAGAATACAGTG
This sequence comes from Rhinopomastus cyanomelas, assembly GCA_013400115.1. Taxonomy (NCBI): domain Eukaryota; kingdom Metazoa; phylum Chordata; class Aves; order Bucerotiformes; family Rhinopomastidae; genus Rhinopomastus; species Rhinopomastus cyanomelas. The sequence goes on from VXBP01000410.1 coordinate 743,189, forward strand.
CAGTCGGATGGGTAGATGATATATCTGAACCATAGTGCTCCTTCATTTAACCAGTACAGTTGCATCCACACTAGAAAGACTTTGCAGCTTTAATTATGTTTTTGGGTTAATTAAAGCAGTAAAACTTCCTAATGTAGATGAGCCCTTGTTCATCTCACTCCTTTGCTTCCAGTGTGCAGTCTGTGGGATTTGCAGTTGAATTTAGGAGCCCTTGTCATTTTGCACAGAGCTCAGTAGGGCTCCTAATGACTTCACTCAGCCTTGTGTTACCTTTTGCCTTGCCATTTTCACTTCATGGCTGCACACTCATTATTAATCAGCTCACACTACAGCTCCTCTTGGAGACACGTTTTCCTAGGCTCTGTGGCTTTCAGGCATGGAGGGTTTTATTAGCAAATTTGGTACAGTACAATCAGCACAACACTTGAAACGGTCTTATTTATCCTCTGATTATGACCCCTGGATGTCTGCTATGCAAACAGGTGCTCAGATACCTCTTCTGCTGTGACAGAATTTGCATTCTGTCCACACCAGCAGTTTTTACTGAGGCAATGAATATGATAGATAGTCCTGACATGCAGGGCCAGAGATGTCAGCATATTTATAATGGCTTCTTTTTCTTTTGTTCCATCTTGTGTTTTTTCTCTTTTGGTGCTAATATGGATGTTTTGAAAAAGTTGACAAGGATAGGGCGGGTAGATAAAAGAGACGAGAGCAAGACAGAACGGAACAGTAGTGCATGCGATGCACATGAGCAGGTACTGGAAGAGGTAACGTACGTGTATTTGCTCATCTCCTGTGCAGTCTGCTGTTTGCCGTGCTTGCCATCCTACTTAAAGGCCCTGCCTGATGAAGAGCATGCAAAATAAGAGCTGCACCATGTTGTATCCATCGAGTCACATAAAATCATCCTTCAGGTCATGGCTCAGCACTGAAAGAGTGTCTATGTCTGCCTGAAAAGACTCCCAATTTCCATAAAAGATAGACACTGGAGTAGGAATGGCAACCCCAAGAGTTCTAAGTTCATGTTTAAGGTCTGCAAATCTTAAAACTGTATTCAAATCAGAAAATTTTAAAATGAATAATTCTCTTTTATTTGGACCTCTGGGACACATATTTTGATAATTTGAAATATTTTCTGTACCACCACGAAAACTTTCATGTTTGCTTTTGCTGCTTTAAAAAGTAAATATTTTCACAAAACACTCAGTCTGGAGACTCAATAAATTGCAGCAGCCTTACTCTTAAGTGTGAAAACTGTGTAAAAATATTGAAGCTTCAAAACAGTCTTGAATTTTTTTTAAAGTAGAACTTGCAATTCTAGAAATAATTAGACGTAATTCTAACCAAAGCCAGTATTTCTACAATTGGTACAAAATGGGCTGCAAATGGTACAAAATGAGCTACTTTGAAATCTGATGTTATTGGCCTAACATACTTTTGTGATGTGTGATGATGGAAGAGTCAAGCAGAGCTCTGCCCTCTGGTATTGTGCTGCTGATGAAAACCTGTGGACTTCTGCACACTGAGTTACGTAGCTTAGGCATGTGCTGGTGTGCACAGCAGCTCCTGAGGCTACTCTGGGTCACTGAAGTGTAGGTATGCATGTATGTGTATTAATGTATGTATGTGTTTATAGGATTTAACAGCAATCTGCTGAGAAATAAGGTGAGAGGATGGTTATAGATCTTCTCTGGGATCAACAGCTGAATTAAGAATTTACTCTTCCTAGTTCTGTTACGGATGCTGACTGTGTAATGGTCATGCAGGGAAAATGCAAGGGGAAAACACAATTTAAATAATAAATTGATTATTAAAAGAAAAACTCAAACACCAACAAAACTCACTCCCTGGTAAACGTGGAATCATAGAATCACAGAAGAGCCAGGGTTGAAAGGGACCTTAAAGGTCATCTAGTTCCAGCTGTCTAGCACAGGCAGGGACACCTTCACTAGATCAGGTTACTCAGGGCCCCATCCAACCTGGCCTTGAACACTTCCAGGGATGAGGCTGGCACAACTTCCATGGGCAACCTGCTCCAGCATCTCACCACCCTCAGAACTTTTGGGTTTAAAAGAGTCACAACTGATTTGCAGGATACAGGATCTCAGGCTTCCCTGAGGAGCACCGCAGATTTCTCCCTGGGAAAGAGGCAGTCACAGAAATCACTCAGAGACAATCCTGAGAGCAGGCGGGTGAGCCCACACCATATTCAGGATTTCCCTCAGCTAGAAACATATGTGGCCGGTGCTGCTGGCAGGCGTTAAAGGTGCTGTGATACTGCCTTTTCAGCCAACAAAAATGAAGAGTGGCTCCAGCCAAGTGACTTCCACAAGTCAATGGCAGAAATGTGCCATAGCCAGTTTTTGTTTTTTCATAGTGGGCTCCCCCGTATTGATGGAACACAGGATTAAAACATGGGAAATAGTTCCGATTGCAAGAAGGTGGACAGCCTCGTCTCAGCATTAAGTGGATTTTAGAGGCAATAAGTACTATTTTTAGGCTGGAGCTCGTAAACAGAATGGGACAAAAGGTCACCCCAGCGCATATGGCTCATTTACTGTTAATCTGTATGAAGAACCTTGTAATAGCTGCGCTTCACAGCGGAGAAACCAATGGATGAGTGTGTACAGAGAATTAACTTCATCATATGAAGGTTGTGTTTGAATGTTATTGAAAATAATTATAATTATTTGACTCACTAAACTGTATTTACATGTTTTGAGTTCCCCATTTGGGATGGTTCCCGGGTTTTCTATCACACGTCACTGGCTGGTAGACGTCAGGCAGCAGTTAACAGTGTTACATGGCAGTATTATTTCACGTACCCGAACGCAGCAGCAGCAAAACACATCACGGGTTGTACTTGTGGTCAGATCAATACAGCCATACAAAATGAGGAGAGAATTAATGTTGTGCTGAGACTAGCTCTAGTTAGAAAAATGCCAGGTGAAGTCTCTGGGAATACGAGATGGCAAAACAAGAAGCACTGTGGGAAGGCTAACTGGGCATCACTGCTTCTCTTAGCAGATTCAATGCAAGAAACAGAAATGCCCCCTGAAATCATAGAATCATAGAATCATTACGGATTGGAAGGGACCTGAAAGATCGTCTAGTCCAATCCACCTGCAACAGCAGGATCACCTAAACCAAGTCACACAGGAACCTGTCCAGTTGGGTCTTGAATATCTCCAGTGAGGGAGACTCCACAACCCCCCTGGGCAGCCTGTTCCTACACTATCAAAAACTGGCGTGAGCTGGAATACTCTGTTCATGCTGTGCACCAGTGCTTCTTGCGAGAGGACAAACTGCTACAGGTCTCTTCATGTGTGCCTTGTCTTTCTTTTGCTGACATGTGTGACCATAACGATTTTTGTCATCTAATTTTTTGTTTGATACCTCTATTTTAAGTTTTGTGCCACTTATTTACAATTGGGAGCAGGATTTCTCTTGCTGCAAACTCAACGAAGGCTGTGTGGAGCTCAGGTGTGTTACCAGGCTGCTGGTTCTGTCAGGGCAGAATCTTAAGCTTCTTTCTGTATCTATTTTATCAAAGACAGAGGTTTGCAGGCAAACCTTGCAGCTGTGGTGAGAAATATAATTTCTTTCCTCAGTACTGTGATGGATGGCTATCGACAGTGGACCCCTGTAAACTGCAAAAATATTCCTACCTCATAGCAGAATCTTCAGACCACTCCGAGGCAGAACTCTGCTGCCTTAATTTAGACATCTGCAGTACAGGCAATCTCTAGCTGAGCTGGGCATCCAGAGTGCTTTTATAGTCCGTGGAGAGAAATAGGGAATGATTTGTCTTATTCTACAGTAAATGTCTGAAGTGCCATATAAGTCATGCTTTAGAAATGCTGATGTCTCTCCAAGGGCTATTAAGATGTAGATAACTGGTTCAAGAATCCAGAATTTACCTGGCTATGGGCAGGTGAGATGAGACCCTTTCCCTGGCCCTCAAGCAAAGCAGCAGGACAACTGCAGCCACCAGCAGAGCCACATGTGTCCAGCTGCTGCCCTCTCAGAGCTGCCCCTTATAGTTTTTTTCATGCATTTTCTGGTTCAGCCTCTTGGCAGGGCCTCAGGACCTGCTGCCCCTCACACAGCATTTAGCACAGCTTTCCATCCCCCTGAGAGAGCCTGGGTGTTGGGAAATCTCTTGCTACCTTCAGGGCCCCATTTTACCTACTTTAACCCAATGGTTTGTACCTCAGATCATGCATAAGGAAGCACATCCATAGGATGTGGGAATTAGCTCAAACTCAGCCGAGCAGAAAAGGACATCTTCCTTCTCAAGGTCTGGTCTTAGGCAACTGTCTTTCAGTCTCACTCCTGAAGTGTTTGTCTTAAGTTTATTTATAGCAGAGACAAGCACCGGGCTTGGTTTTCTGTCTTCTTGCACCACGAGGCCATTGTTGCTAATGAGAACAGGATCCCAACTGCTCCACAGCCAAAATGAGGCTCCATGACAGAAATTATGGGCCAGATTAGGTTCCAATTTGCATTTAGTTCTGGGTGAAGGGCCCCTCCTTCTCTTTTCACTTGTACAAGCACTGTTTCAGTATTGCTTTAAGGTTTCTTCTGTCCTGCTTTTGTGTTGTACATTTGTGTCTTCATTGCAAAGTGATGGCAATAATATCCATAATTGCTCAAGTTTTAGTAGCTCACTGTGTTAATTGTGGAGCTGGACAGATGGCTCAAGCATCTGATATGAAGCTTGCTGTGCAGAAATGATGTAGCCATCAGGGTTTGAAGTGTTACCATGGGAATGCACTTCCAAAGGCTACAAGCATTACACAGTGACAGTCCTGCCAAGGCTGTAGTGACAGTAGCTTTTAAGAGAGCAAAAGAGGCAAGAAAAGGTCAGTCTGAGAAAAACACTGGAGAAATACTGTGGGGTGTTGATGTCCTCCATATAGCCGCTGTGTAGCTAACCCAAGGCTCTTGGCACACGCACTCCACTGAGCATCAAAGCTATCACGAGCCTCTTTTCCTGAAATAAGGTAGAACTATCATTTTATAATGATCATTGCAGACTTCAAATTGGAATAAAATCTTTTGGCTCCTTTGAGTGCTCTGTGCATCCCTCTAGAAAGACTTTTCATTCAGAAAGAGAGCACGGTTTGATAGCTAAGAATTGAGATGTCATGTCAGTAAGATCCACAATTGTTCAGGTTTCTATAGGTAACTGTGGACTGAGAAGTTGGACAGGTGGCTGAAGAATGTTCCAAGAAGCTTACAGAGTTTAAATCATGCAGGCATTGGCCTCAGAGCTCCTCATAGAGCCAGCTCTCTCGGGGAGGATATATGGCTCCTTGACTTTGTATGATTTTGGACAAGTTCTTTTACTTATTCATAGCAGAATAATTGAAAATAAAGCCAAAATATATTTTTTCTTACAGCTGGAGCAGGCTAAGGACTAGATGATCTTTCAAGGTCCCTTCCAATCACCAATGTTCTGTGATTGTCTGATTCTGTGACATGCTGATAGAAGGAATTCCTGACGTGCTTACATTCAACAACTTCTCCAAACAAGGGAGCAGAGTATCAACGTGGGTCCCAAGATCCTTCCACCCCCATGACTCACGCAGCTGTGCTCCACTGCACTGTATTGCTGCAGCATCTTCCGTAGGGAAAACATGCATGTTGTTGAGAGACACATTTCAGAAGAGGGGATCACTGAAGTTTGTTCCCTGCGTGTTCTGCCAGCTTTTCCTTGTCATTTGAAGGGCAGTTTCCAGTTAGGATACACAAAGCTGGGCCCTCATTAATCCTATGCCCTACAGACATAGTGAAGGGGCAGGCACTGCTTTAGGAAAAGCACCCCAAGGCACTGAGGATGTCCATTATCTGCAACTGTCTATTCATACTGATATATCGAGCTTCATCTACTCTCTTAATTCTCTGCCTTGGAGCTTTTCCTCACGTAGGTTTTCTCTGTTTTCATGGGGTTTGTAGGTAGTTACTCGAGATGAATAGGAGTTTTTCTTTTGGTTACGGGGAGCTTTTGAGCCTGTCTGTAATTAATGTCTAAACCGCCTCCTTGTCTTTCCCGTAGGCAACATTACCGTGTGCACACTTTGCCATTTAATCTTTCATACGACCTGTTCTACAGAGGAAATAATAAGTGTGGACCTAACGCTGCAGATCAACTGGGAAACGTGCCAGTCACTTCAGTGGAAGGTTTTCTTGAGTAGACAGATTATATAACCTGACTCATGCCCATCTCCATGGTAACTCAGCATTACCTATGTATGTAAAAGTGTTCGTACATACACTGGACTCTTCCCTCCATCTCCCCAACCCCCCTTTATTTATATGATGTAAGAAATTCGATGTTTCTGTCTCTATTGTTGGGAGAGTTACATGGAATGGAGACGAGGGCCTGTGTTTGCTTTGTTTTCTCGAGCAATTCCCTAGGGTAAATATATTTATCATTTATCATCTGTTCATATGCATAATGCATATGTCTGGTTGAGTTGTCTAGCAGATAAAAGTTTGGGGGTTTTTTTTCTTTCTAACCTATCAGCTGAAAAGATGTACAAATATAAATCCCATCTGCAGTTCTAACATCCCGAGTGCTGTCTATTTCTACAACCCTCCAGCAGCTGGGCTTTGTATTCCAGGTCATACAGAACTGTTTTATTTTACCAAATCACTGTGATACACCATGAATTCTTGAGCGTGATGCCCCATGTGACACAGACACGGTGGAAAATCCCAGCCAGCTCATGAAAAGTAGTCATGGAACAACATCATTTCCAAATGCTGTTGGGATTTTCTATACCAGAAACTTGGAAGTTGCTATTTTTCTGAAAAACAGTAGACTCTGCTGAAAGGCTAGATGGCTTGGTGTGAGGGGTCCCTCCATTTCTGGTCATGTTTTCCAGCAACAGATGAAGGGTTGCCCATGAAAGTCACTCACAGGTAGACCTGCGTCTGTTCAGCTGCCACACTTCATCAACAAAGACCTGAGTGACAGAAAGGGAAAAAGAGGACAAGAATAGCTTGAGTGTTCCATGTTCCCCTAAAGTCTGTTTTTATGTAGTACTTTATCTAGTGCCTGGTATTTTTCCATCGCTGGGTAAAGTTTTTGAATCTGTAAATTTATTTTGGAATTATATGTGGAGTATAATCTTTGCAATAATTGCCTGGTCATAGAAAAAACCATGAAGAGGAAAAAGTCTGTCCGTCTGCCTGGGGCTGTGCCACATCTCACACTCAGCCGGTGCAATCCATGTTGCTGTGATTTCAAAGCAACGTCGTGACTGAGAGGCTTTAGGCAAGACGGCCAGCTGTGCTTGCCGTTTTTGATTCTCTCTAAGTAGCAGTCCCTTTGCAGGACTTGTAGCTGGAAGGAAATTTTAAAATGGTGAAATGAATCATACTTGAGCAGAAAAAGAATATATGCCGCCTCTGCTCGAGGCAGGGCCTGGGATGCATGAACTTCATTTTCTTATTGAAGAAAGTCTTTTGGTGGCTAAATGCATTTGTGAACCAGGGTTGTAGACAAACCCTAGCCCTGTTTAAATAAGATGGTAGTGATTTCTGACTTGTGAAATGTGAACTGACAGCAGGACGACGTATTGTTTCTGTTGCAGTTTTGTGCTGCTTATGAAGTCCTGCCCCTCGTTCTGAACCATCAGCAACAGAAATAGTCCTGCTGAAACGAACCAAAAGCTCATCACTGGCAGGTCAGTTCTTTAGGCCATTTGGAGCACCACAATCTTTTATTCATCTACTTTGAGAGCCCTGCACGGTTGCAAATGACTGATTTCTTTCAAAAGTCTCTTTCATTGCCACAGACAGACACAAAAGGTCTAGAAGTGCTCATGCTTCAGACTTTGTGCCCTGCCTGAAGAGCAGTTTCAGGCACAAAAACAATTATACATAAGTGACAAGCATTTATTCTGCACAGCAGCTCCCTTCTCAACTTTGAAGTGTATCTGCTTGTTTTGCCTAACAGGTGAAATGTGTGATTTTTTTTTCCCCTTGCTGTTAGTGGGAAAGAGCCCATGCAGGGCATGTAACTCGTCCATCATCATCAGAGTTACCAGTGGTGTTTCGACTGCAGAGTATTCGTGGGCAAAAAGCAGACAGTTTGTCCTGTTATGCTCCAGGTCACTCTTGCAAAAGGACTATCTTTCTTCACAGTGTTGTGCATTAGGTATTTGTTTCACTCAGTACCTCCACACTAGGTTTTATGTTTGATTTGTCCACATTTCTAGAATTGCTGATCTTTTTTCCTATGTTTATCTCTAAGCACAATTATTTAGAAAAAGCTACAGGTGCTAATGTTAAAGTAGGAACATTTCTTTTTCTCATAAGTGGTCTTTTGGTAAAGACTGTTGCCCTACTGTCCACAGATCACGAAGGGATCTGTTGGAGAACTGTGGCACAACATAAAGAGAACAGTGAGCCTTTCAGAGGTGTCTGTGGGCACTTTGTGTTGTGCAGTAGTGGAAGAGAGGGCAGAGATGCTGGAGGTGGCAGTGTTTGGGCACTGCTGCATGGACACTGCCTGTCTGAGGTACCGGCTGTTCTGTGCTATTACTGGAAGTCAGTGTGTTCCTGTGCCTGGGCTAATAACTGTTTCTTTTCAGTTTATTGGCTTAGGCACAATGCTGGGCAGAGGCAACTGATCTGTCACTACAAGAACTGGCTGCTTCTCTGGTCTCTTGGTGTCTCTTCTCTGCACTTCATTTCTCCAAAAGCTTTTTGAGGGTCAGGGTCCTTTTCTGAAATGGGAGTTTGGCACTACTGATCCAAATTTAATTGAGACCCAAAGGGAAGTAGATTGTTGTATGGTAGTTATCAAAGAATTTCAGGTGTTTTGGCTCCAAAAGTCCAATTTCTGTTAGCTTTTAAAAATATTTGTGTGGACTTCCTATTGATTTCACTGCCTACATTTGAAAGTCTTGTCAGATGTCATCAGCATCTCTTAGTTGCAAGTGAAGAGGCCTAGATGCTCTTGAAAGTTAGACATTCTATGACTGAACATGAATTCTGTGATTTTATGTTGATACCAAGAAACACCTGCCATCTTCGCCCTTGGTAAACAACAACACTTCATTATCAGACTTACCAGACTCCTTGATAAAGGAGCCTTGGTTTCCTTTTTGTCATGTACTTGTATTTAAAACATGTGAGTAGCCACACTGGACTGCTTGAACAGGAGAAGGAAATCATAAGCGATGGGTTTGTATTACACATCACAAGTTGCATCCAGGCCCTGCAGACCTTTGGTCAAAGCTCAAGACACTGCAAAGTGTCTTGACACAGTACAAGATCCAGCAGTGCTCCTCTCCTAGTTGGCTCCTCCACCATTTGCATCAGGAAGTTGTCACCAATGCACTGGAGGAACCTCCTGGACTGTGGATGGCTGGCTGAGTAGGTCTTTCAGCAAATATCAGAGCAGTGAAAGCTAAACTGTTGTCCCAAATTCCCTGATAAAAACCACACAGTGGTCTTTGCAAGATGCTTAGTGAAAAGGCTGTTCCAGGATGCAGAAAGCCAAGTCCCTTGGTTTTCTTGGTATTACAGTGATGGAAGCAATAATGCAGCTGGATCATTAACTTCAACAATGTCAGCAAGTTCTCACCATTGCATTTACATTAATTAGTCTAGATATTATTATTTAACAGCACACTTCCTTCAGATGAATTCACTAATGTACTTTCTGGCTCCCACTATGTAAAATACTTCTGCTTCAAAATTAAGCTATTAAATGGTAGAAAAGGTGGGAAGATTTGTGGAAAGGCATACTTCTGAATAGGAGTGCATAAACACCCTGAACGATAACTCCACTGCAGAAGCCTCTTGCTGCTTACTGTGCACAAGTCTTTGTTTCTCCCTCACGTGCAGGCAGGAAAGAAATCGAAAAGCAGAACATCAAATCCAGAAGAGTGTGTGTTTATGGACCTGAGAAATGAGATGAATGAATGGTTCCAGCCAGATTGTTTTAGCATAAATTAAGACACTTCACAGCCAAGAAAAGGAACAGGAAAATATGCTGAGCACAGAACCTTCCAGATGCTCCCTGTGTGCTTAGCACCCAGGTTATGAGCAACAGTTAATATTCACTGCTTTCTTCTGTTGCATCTCTTCACAGCCAGACTTAGGCCATGAACTTTGAACTACATCATGTTTGGATTTAAATGCTGTATCTGTGGGGATTAAATTTTAAATGTGTTTTCATAACCTCATAACCATTAGTGTTTTGGTTATATTGGTTTGCCATTATTGTGCAAGTGTTATATTACTTATTATTTCTGTCTCACTAGAGTGTACGTAGAGTGAACTGTTTTTTTTTCTAATTATTATTATTACGTTACGAAATATTTTGAATCATTCAAACCAATCTCACTACCACAATATTGACTATTCTTACATTATGATTATTGAGTTTCAGCTTCCATTGGTAACAGGCTTTGTGCTGTGCACCTTTTTCTCAGCTGACGTGTCTGATTCTGTTCTCCTTGGCAAGAGGAACAAAACACTGACAGCAGAATTTTCTGTAGTGTAAGAAATGAGAATAGATGAGACTTTCATGCAACCTTAACTAATGTGTGTTTGGTAAGTTATAGTGAAAGAAATTATTGAAATATATATATTTGTTTATTGATTAAAGGTCTAACTTAATCTTAGGTTAGTCATAGCTTACAGAATCACAGAATGTATTGTGTGGGAAAGGATGCCTAAAGATCATCTAGCCTAACCCTCTTACAATAAGCATAGAATCATTAAATCATTAGGGATTGGAAGGACCTCGAAAGATCATTAGCCCAATCCTCCTGCCACAGCAGGATCACCTAGACCAAGTCATTGAGTCAGNAAGTCATACAGTCAGTCAGGGTTAGAAGGGACCACAGGATCATCCAGTTCCAACTCTCCTGCCATAAGCAGGGACACCCCACCCTAGATCAGGCTGGCCAGAGCCTCATCCAGCCTGGCCTTAAACACCTACAAGGACAGGGTCTCCACCACCTTCCTGGGCAACCCATTCCAGGCTCTCACCACTGTCATGGTGAACAACTTCCTCCTCACATTCACTCTAAATCTACCCATCTCCAGCTTTGCTCCATTCCCCCTAGCCCTGTCGCTATCTGACGTCCTAAAAAGTAGGCCCCCATCTCTGACTAGAACAGATTGCCCAGAGTCCCATCCAGCCTGACCTTGAATGGCTCCAGGGATGGGGCTCCACGACCTATCTAGGCAGCCTGTGCCAGGGATCCACCACCCTCAGATTAAAGAATTTTTTCCTAATGTCCAGTCTAAATCTGCTCTTTTCCAGATTAAAACCATTACCCCTCATCCTACTGTACCATCATTTGATAACAGTCTTCTCCAGCCTCTGATAGGCCTCCTTCAGGCCACTTAGTCACCATCTGTCTTGTAGCCTGTAGTGAGATCTTGTCCTTGGTGTTGCATGCACTTACAATAATTTATTTCATTTGTTCTCGTTCCTCTGCTCAGCAGCAGTTGCAGACCACACGCTGTATGTAACATGGGGATGCTTATGCCATTGTGATTTTGTGTGGGCTAATAAGAAGTGGCAGTGCTTGTCTGTTTTATTTTCTGTTGTGATGCCCAGAAATACTGTGGCAGGGATGTATGCGTGTTGATTGCTGCTGTTCAGCTTTCTGCTATTCTTAGGGAAAACAGCCCTAAACCTGCAGGCATTAACAGACCCGTAGAAAGTCACACTAAAAAGGAATGTGCTAGACCTGGAATGTGCTGTCCAGTGCTCCATCCATCCTCTCCACGGTGACTGGTGCACGTGGAGCAGGGGGCAGGGACAGGAGGGAACTAGAAGGAAAGACACAGGTGCACAGCATGTCTGAGGTAGCCAGAAAAGGCAACCAACTATAGAACAGAAAACCTCTCAAGCTGAATCAATACTAAACATACAACATTTTTTTTAATTTTCTTTTTTGCCCTTCTCTTCCTTAGGCTCTGTCTTTTATGCTTCGTATCACATGTCAGCTGGTGTGTGCCAGCATGATTTAGCGACCAATTTAAGTTATACATTGCCCATAAATTGTTATTTTCTGGGGTTTACTGTCTTCATTAAAAATCACTTTGAGCTGAACATTTCAATTATTTTATCAGCTCAAAGCTGGCTGTTTATGCCTCTAGAAACAATCCACTTTTTTAAGCTTTAACTGAGCCCTTTCAATAGGAATCTCCTTCAAATCCTTTAGATGAAACCACAAACAACATTTTTAAGGATTCCTTCCTTTTTTGGATTCTTCTGGATGAAATAATGAGTGGCACTGTGGAATTCAATAACTTTGTAAAATTAACCAAATCCAGAGTTAGCTAAGGTTGTTATAAAACCACTCATTATGAAATGATGGCCATAAAACAGCAGTTGTACTATTTCGTTCTGAGTTTTAATTATGTAATTGCAATGACTACGTTGATGGAATTCTTAGACTGTTTAATGGTGTTAAAGAAAATACTCTGACATCTTAACGCGTGTTCTTCAGAAGTACTTTTAAATGACACCACAATTAACACACTTCACCTCCTTGTATGCTTTATTTTCATTAGTGGGGAAGTATCTTTTGAGAGAAGCAGATTTAATGTGAAAATGTAGTGCATGTTGGAGCAAATTTCCCCACCTCAGCCCTCCTGCAAGTATTAATTCCCACCTGTCTTTAAAAGGAACCTGGCACTTTGCATCATTCTATCTATCTATCTATCTATCTATCTATGTGTCTGTCTATCTATCTATCTGCCTGTCTGATGTATCTATCTATTTATTTAGAGGAGTGGCTAAGTATGAGCAGGACACATCTATCTAGGAAATAAGATTTTCAGCCTCAATTAGTTTGCTTAAATAAATTGCGTTCAATTTGCTTTTTTAATCTGAAAATAAAGACGGGTCATCTGAAATTGCTTCTGGTCATACACCACGAATATCCATGGCTGCAAATGCCTTCAATAGAGAATGCAAAACTAAGTGCTACCAAAGAACTTCATTCCGTGGAGATCAATGCACAGGTCTTGGCTACACCAAGGGCAAATGTCACATTTAATCTAATTACTTCATCTCCTGTGTTGGGTGGTATTGATATCCTGATCTCTTTGGGACAGGAGCTGTTGCTTGCTATGTTATTGGACAATGCCCATTTTACTGGGCTTGTAGCTTGATTGAAATTTTTAGTTGTAACTAGGAGATCCGAATGCAAAATTATAATGGGAAGAGCTTGGTAGCTTTTCTCCCCTCATAATTTATTAAATTGCTCAATACATTTTTTTCTCCTGCATTTCAGCCTTTTCCATTTGGCAAATATTGATGTTTTTTCCAGAGCTTTAATGGAGGTAAAACTGTCAGCATAAAAAAGTAATAATTGCATGCATTTCTGTAACAGTCCCAAGACAGAAAGCTTTTACTTTATTCCAGAATACAAACTCCAATTAAAATACAATCTAAGCGCCTTCTCAGCTTTTTAAAGTCAATCTGAGTGGTAGTAACAGGCAGTACCTTCATCGAAGTACTTGATTGTTGCGTGTCCTAAGGAAGACTCGCAACTCTTTATTTGTATTAGCAAACACTTCACACGGGTGACCCTAATAAAACCCACGGGTCCAATGTTAGCAGGCTTTAGCTATGCTACCAATTCTGGCTAGCTCAAAGTAGCCTTACGCTGCGCCTGTTGCCCGGGACAAACTTTAAATAAGAAGAATCACAGAATCACAGAATGTTGTGGATTGGAAGGGATCTCAAAAGATCATATTAAGTAGGTTATTTCTCTCTTGTCCTGATAATCTATCACTAGGTCCAAAGTTTGAAATGGTTATCATTATACAAACCCAGTATAAGCAATATCAGCTCTATAAAAAATGGATCAAATTCATTTTGAAGCAGCTCTAAGTTTTCCTAAGCAATAAGGAGTCAGAAGGAGGGTAAGAGAAAAAGATAGTTAGCCCAAGGTAGACAAGTTCATACTGAGTAGCTAAGCAATATCCCCATCTCCCTGTCTCCAAGTTAGTTACATATGTATACGGGTATCTGTCAACTGGAGTCAGCTAAAGCCATTTTTAAACAGCAGCCTCAAGTGGATAAGAACAGCAGTCCCTAGGGGCACCTCTGGCAGCGTTAAGAGTGCTCCATCTTATGTCAAGCCAACCAGGGAGTTCCCAAGCACAAGCTTGGGAAGTCTGTGGGTCACTTCAGTCATACGCAGTTTCCCTTAGAGGAGCAACATCTCTAAAGCAAAGCAAGGAGTGAGAGAAGGATGTTCATAGAGATTGACTGATAATGCTGTCACAAGCCTTGTAACACGACACGACTTGTTAGTTCATTTAGAAGTGTCTTGTTTCTCTCATCGCGCTGATTGTGTTGTTGTGCATCACAATGAGTTTTGAAGACTTTCGTTTCACTCTTGTGACAGCAGATATGAAGAGATGTTACATTATTCATTCTCTGTGTGTGATACCTCTTGTGGTTTGAAGTGTAAAAAATATTTTGAAATAGGTGACTGACAGACATCCTCAGCTGCAAGATGCAGTTTTTACATGGAGATTTGCAGCCGTACTTTCTATTGTATTGTGGCCACATGCCATCTTTATAGAAGAATAGAGAACTTTTATGCATGAGAACATTCCAAGTCCATAAAATTTAAGCCTTATTCCAGAAGGTAATGCTACTATTAATCAGTAAGGCAGGTCTGAGCAGAACAGTAGACTGGGAGTCATGAAAACTGGATTCAATCCCCAGCCCTGCCCTTGGTCTTCTAGGTCATGGTAGGCAAATCAGTCAGAAGTCTCAATTCCTCTTTTTAAATGGACACAAAATCTTTGACGTGACTTTAAAGCATTCTGAGATTTGCACATGTAAAGGATTGTATTAGAAGTAGAAAGCATGTTACTGGACTCAGAATTGCCATTAAAACCTGTCAGTTTTAATTAGGAGTTGCAATATGAGCGTAAGTCGAATTGCTAAAGGACAGGCACTTTGAAACAGGAATGGGTTGTTAATTGATGACCCCTTTTAGAAGCATGGCCACTAGTCTTTCTCCACTGTATCTTTTCATTCTTTTTGAAAGATTAAAACTCCTTTCCTTCTGTCTTTGTCTTTTGTGTTCAGATCCCAAGGTATTAATCAGAGTGACTCTACTTAGCCTGTTTTGCTAAAGCACTCAGCACAGAGAGACTCTACCTGGAAAAACATTTTTGTAGAAGTCCTGCTCTTAACTCCAACAAAATGAATCAATGTGGCAGGTGGGAAAGGGTACAGGTGTGTCCTGCTCTTAAATAATCCAAAAGGCTCTTTCCACTCCCCAAAGCAACTGCTGCCTAAGCAGGCATTTTAAAAATCCTCACTGTGAATATGACTATGTGGCTAATATAAGAGCAACTACAGAGAGAGATCCCCTCATGTCTAGTCTGCTGATTTCAGTCTAATTGTCCTCCTGTGCTATGCTTTTGAAAACTTTACCTAACGCTTTCATAAGTGGTGCAAAGAAAAGCTGAAAGACACGTTCCTGGGGATTTGTTTATACTAGTAAAATATTCCTCTCAAGGAGGGCAGTAGTGCTGAAAACCCCAGAAAGCTCTGCCCTTGCCCAAAACCACCTGTGTGGTGATGCACAGCCCGCCCCACGTCAAGGTGATGGCATAGCTCCCTATGGCAGCTGGAATAAAGTAATGCGAGAGCTATAACGTATTTTTAATAATGATATGTTATTTGACAATATTAGCTTAAAGAGGTCTCTAATCCTATATCTACATATTCACAAACTTGTTATTTTCCTAAAAGATGTGCAATGGAAGAAGCCACTCAGAAAGCCAGTCTAACTGGTTACTGTAAACTTGGCCATAAAGTCCTGGCTCATTTCTGTGGGAGCAAACTCACACCAGAGTCACTGAACATCCTAAGTTTCTACAATTGTAGGATGATCACCGCCATCAGCCAATGAGAGTGAAAATCCCCAGGAAATGAAAATAATGAATCAGTGATTTTGACAGAGTTGACAAACCTGTTATAAATTTAGTCAAGACACCTTGTTCTTTCACTTCTGCTGACTAACGAGCAGTTGGTCCCTTCATATTCCAGACTTTCTCCTACCCCCTGTTTATATGGCTGGCTTTGTTTTCCACTGATGGATTTATACATGCTTGGGTACACTGACATGACAAGACAGTGACATCTGGTGACCACTTGTGCGCATTCATTTTCCCTTCCGATAATTAGCCAAGCAACAGCAACCCTAAGTTCTGGTCATTGCAGTGAAACAATCTATTAATAAACTGATAAAATATTTTCAACCAGAAAGACGTCAGCAGGTCCCATAAGGTAGATATGAGTGTCACAACTTCAGCCTAGTTTGCTGCGGGACTAAATATTAAGCAATCACTTCTCCATGGAGCTGCCTACAGACAGGTCCTACTCTGTCAGTTCCACCTGCTGTATGTTTGCCCTGAGCTGTTGATGCGCCACAGACCAGGGTTGCATGTTATTTTTAGACTGGGAGGAAGCAATCACTGAAATAGGTTGTTGACTTCTCCTTATAGTTGTTCTTACCAAAAAAACAAAAAAAGGCAAAAGCCCCCAACACCTCAATCTAATCTGCTGCCACTGCTTTGTTGTTTTTCTCCTAAGTGGGCTGCTGGCAGGACTCCCTCTAATAGCCTGATGTCTCAGCATGCTGTGCTTTTTGGACCTGTTAATTTCATAAACAGAAACATCAGTGCTTCCCCTCCCTTTAGGCTTTAAAGGGCATGTCTGTACTGCACCTCCATCAGCACAATGCTGTGGCTGCTAGAGCCCTATCTCTGCAACATCCCACTACTTCTTTAGCTCTCAAATGTTCCTGGGATTGTTCTGATTATATTGGAAAGTAGGTTGGATGTGTAAAGGGATTAAAGAAAGAGGCACAAATCAAGAGCAATAAAGCCCAGAGCTGCCTCTGTCATCAGACGTGTTCCCTGTATTGTCCCGTAAGGAAATGAGTTTGTGCACGATCCTCCATCCTCCTTGGCACTGCCACTGGTGCTCTCTGTGAGGACAAGCAGGACTGCAAAGTGATGTGATGGGGGGGTTTTATGATTTTCTCCACTGTTTTCTTGGTTCCTTTGCCTGGCTTTAGCCTGCTTGGGGAGGGAAAGGAGAGGCACCAAATGCCTCTCCCAGGGCAAGAGAGGCACATGGCCTCCTCTTCTTCAGAGAAAGGAACCAAGTAGCTTATGATTTTCCCTCAGATCATCTCTAGAGCTGCCCTGGGGCAAACTTGTTTTGCTGTGGCCTCCTTCCTCATGAAGTGAGAATTTTTTTTTTCACAGAAAAATGTTTAAAATCTTAATCTTACTTGAAGATCATCTCTCGGTTCAGTAAAGCTTTCAAAAATGAGGTTTTTCTTTTGAGATCAAATTATTTTCTAATTTTGAGCAAAGGGGAAATGCTGCCTTTGGAGAGAGCAATTTTCAGCCAGATGACAATTTGGGAACACAAGTACAAGAAAAGGGATATTTAATTGCATAATCAGGTAATGAAAAAAAGATTACGTGATTTCTCTGTGCTACCAGAGCTGGCACAAAGAAGCAGGCTATCTGGCTGTGCTGTAGGGAACTGAAGAATGAGTTCTATTAAGTAAACCCCAACCATAACAAAGCTCAAACCCTCAATGCTATTATTTGGGTGCATACACTAACAAAACCAAGTTCAACAGATGCTGTGCCCCAGATAAATGGTTAATACCAGAACCCAGGGATGCTACAGCACCACTATACAAAGAAGGCAGCTCAGATACTTAAGACAGCAGGCTTTGTGTTCACACAGAATCACAGAACATTAGGGATTGGAAGTGACCTGGAAAGATCATCTAGCCTAATACCCATGCCAGAGCAGGACCACCTAGATCAAGTCCCTTAGCTCACTGAATGGTAGAGCCATTTTCTTCTGGCATAAAAGTGGTTCTTGGAAGAAGCTGTTTGGGCAGGGTGGCTGGGTGTGTCAGTGAGAACTGTGGCATTGTCCTGCAGGCAGAAGCTGTGATGCTGTGTCCCCTTCCACTCCTGTTTCAGGTCTTTGCTCTCAGGTGACAGATGTGGCTCCAGCAGCCACACTGAGCTGCGGTGTGCATGGCTGGGCTTAAACTCCACAAAACCTGCCCTGAAAATCTGCTCAGGCAGAGTCTTCACATGGCCACAGCCCTTGGGCTCCTGCTTGAACTTCCAGCAGATTTTGCCCACAGCAGCAAGGTGACCTTGACAACCACTGAGACCCTGGCAGAATAGACCTCTCCAGCCCAGGGACAGCTCTTCAACAGACACAGAAATAACCCACCACTATCTTTGGTCTCAGAGCCCAGCCAGGCTGGTAGTGTCATAGGTTGCAACCTTTTCCTTCATGCTGTGCCTACCCTCCTCTGCTATGTCATTAAATTGTCTGGAAATAAACCTAAATCATCATAAATTACTAATCAGTGCTATTAGTGTCTCCACTGAGGTGAATAAAGTGTTACAAAATTTATTAAGCCTAATTTCTTTGCATATTGGTTTTCTGTGTCCCAGCTCCTGCAGGGTTTAGTGGATATGCAAATTATGTTTGATCCAGTTTGGGGAGTAAGTTTTAATTATTAAAATTCCAATACCACAATTAGAATAATTTTTGGAGTTCTTAAAGGTACGTTAAGTTGATGTAATTTTCCTGACTGTACTGCTGGATATAAATAAAACCAGTTATTGCAACCTCCTGACCTAGTGGGAGTAAGCTGGCAATTTTTATCAATCCAAAGACTTTTCTTTCAGTCTTTCTTTTTTTGCCATCGTCTGAGCAAAGATGGATTTTTCCATAATATCATTATAAAACATTCATAAACAATAATGTTTTCCTTATTGTAAATGGTATGTTTTAAATTACATTGAAAGCATCTGAAAGTAATTTATCCCAGCGCTACATGGTGTCACTTGAGAAAAGAAAATCAAAATTGCTTTTGAATTTGCTATGACTTCAGTAGTACTGGTAATGGCAGCTGAAGTTGCTGTTTAGAAAAATTGAGTCTCTAAACATCTTGAGGTCCAATGCTTGTGTGTGGATATGTGTATGCAGTTTCTTCAACCTCCTAAATATTTTAAAGCTTCGCTTCTACATTCTGATGTCTCTGATTTCCATGACCTTACGAGCATTTTAATGCTGCACTTTCATAAAATTCCTGTTGCAGCTGCAACTGAACGTTTTAATTTGTTTCAAGTGCTATTTTGCAGTGGCTGATGCTGTAAAGCCAAATTATCCAAATTACAATGCATGTTCATAGAAATTAATTATTCCTAATGATTTCATGCCCAAATAGCTATTCCTTTTTATGAATGAAGTAAGAAGCTTGTTCATTATTCTGTGAAAATATCCATATGTTTAAACAGACCTTAATTTACAGTCTTATGGTTCTGAATTATGCAGCAATATATTTCTATCACATTTTATCATGTTATGGGTTTTTTTCTTCATTCTTGTCCTCTCCCTGCAGCCTGGGGGTGTGGAAGCGCTTGCTGACCACCCGCCCAACAGATCTGAAATGTTTGAAATTTCAGCTGTTTTACTTTCCTGGACAAGGTTTGTTTGATACTGAAGGAAGTGATCTCATTTTCCTTGTGGCTATAAGGAACACGTTGGTTGTCTTCATCAGAAGTTTCTATCCTCAAGTCTCTGAACAATTATCTCCATGTCTCCAGGTAGTTGTTACGTTCCAACTTGTAAAGTGTTGCACATGTTGGCCAGCTGGGGATCTCAAGTACGAACAATTTCCTCTACATTAGGACACTATATTATAAGCAGGGATCTATTCAAATAAAGATCCTATCATTTATATAGTGATGATATTTTTCTGGCACAATAAGGCATTCAGGAAGGCATTTACCTCACGTTCAGATAATCACTGCAACCACCAGCCAAATCTGCATCACTTCTTCTTCAATGTTCATTTGTTTAAATAAATGCTGCTTTTCTTTTCTTTTCTTTTCTTTTCTTTTCTTTTCTTTTCTTTTCTTTTCTTTTCTTTTCTTTTCTTTTCTTTTCTTTTCTTTTCTTTTCTTTTCTTTTCTTTTCTTTTCTTTTCTTTTCTTTTCTTTTCTTTTCTTTTCTTTTCTTTTCTTTTCCTTTTCTTTTTCTTTTTCTTTTCTTTTTTCTTTTCTTTTCACGGGTCTGAGTGCAGGGTTGTTTCTTTTTCTTTGCTTTTTTGGGTTTTTTTTTTTGTAATTTAGTGAATAATCTTTGTATGACATTTAATCCAGCATTTATTTAAGAGTACAGTTCCATAAATTATGGACAATTGAGCCAAACTTACCCAAACATTTCTAAAGTCATCTCACATCCAAGCAATGAGAAACAGCACAGCTTTATGAGGGTCTAAGCACACACTAGCAAAGTCACTGGTTCTTCCTAGACAAAGGCAGCATTTTAGCAATGTCACGAGAGAGGCAGAAACTTCCAGCTTTGCCAGTCAGAACCATCCATTCTCTTGTTTCAGTTCTTTCTGGATTGTCAGAAGTCATGAGATGAGTGTAGCTGAACATCCATTAAAGGAAGAACTAAACTGTGTCTAAGGGTCTTTTGAGTATTTGCATACTTTATCTCTTTGTTTACATCTTTGTGCATGCAGGAGAACTGTTCGTATTAGACAACTAGTCACTTACTTGTATTAGACGACTAGTCACTTATTTGTCTAGGTCATTTTTAAGTGAAATATCTTTTGTGTGTGTCTTACAGAATGTAAGGCTGTTAAAATTAAGTGAGGAATTTATTCATGGGTCATGGCCTCCTTAAGTAGCCTTGAAGGACCTCAGATCTCACTTATGGTCGTATTTTATTACTAAAATATGTATATTTAGGTACATTAAGATAAGCCAACCTGGCCTTGATCTTGGGACAAGCCACTGAGCTCCTCTGCACTGTGGGTGCTTTATTATGAGGAGAGACTGTTAACATCATTTCTTAAGTGAGATCACTGGCTGAAAAACAATATATAAAAGCTTGAGTCCTGATTTCTTCTAGCAAGAGGTCTTGAGTTTAGGAAACCGTTTCTCATGTACCACCTGATTTTCTTTTTTTTAAACTCTCCATTATAAACAGATCTATAAACTCCATAGATGAATATTTCATCATTTGCATACACTTATTAATCACTAGTGATGCATTTTATATTATTTATCGTTAGTTTATATTGTCAGAGATTAAAAAAATTGTTCAAGTTCAATCACATTTTCTTTTCCTCCATATTGCATTGTAAGAGATATTGGATAGAAATTGCAGGTCATTTTTACAGCTATATAAAGAGGCATAAACTGCTTTACAGGACAGTTTAGGGGATTCAAGGAATTTTGAATCTCATGCAGTAATTAGGTAGGGTTTTGTGAATTAAAATATTCAAATAGAAAGGAACTAAAATCCCTCATAGTGTATTTTCATTTCAAAGAACAATAACTTTTCTATATTGTGGCTTGGCTGTCAGGCCAGTGACAGAAAGACTCAAATGAAGAATAGTGAGGGATGGAAGGGATCATCTAGAGACAAGTATCTGAGAATAGTGAAGCTGAGAAAAAATGACTCCACAAAGATGAAAGATTATAAAGAAACCTGCCCAACATTCAATAACTAGAGGTGTCAGTAAGTCAGGAAGTTTAGTAGCTAAGACATAATTTGATACCAGTGTGATGAAGGAAGGTTACAGTGACAGCACAGCTGTCTCTTCTGCAGAAGGGTCTTCCACAGAACTGTAGTTATGAAGCTCTACCTTCTTGGTTGGATAGTCTTTTATTAGATCTCGTATAATAGAAATATGAGACCAAATGACTAACTATGGAGTACCACAGGATAAAAAAAGGCTTGAAAAGGTAAAGGAGTAATAATGATAAACCTCATGTGTCTCTCAGTTGTACAGAGACCCTGACAGCAGAGCCTGTGCTGGCTCACACACAGAGAACACGACTCACTTGGAAGGCCCAAGTGCTCAACCTCCAATATAACCCTAGGGAAACATAAAGGGAAGGGCTTTGCAAAACCAAAGGGTTTGTAATGTGAATTCCCAGAAAAAGGAAATATATACACCTTTAAAAACAGAGGCAGAGGATGTGCTGCGTTGGTGACTGATGCAGAGAAATAACAAGATCAGCTCTGATTTTGTGCTGGGAAAGATGCTGATCTCACTTACTTTGAGGAGGGATGGCAGGTTCTGAAAACTTTGCTGTGACCACAGAGCGAAGTCTCTACAAAGCATATGATTGTCACAGACAACATAATCCCTAATGATGGAGTAGTCTTGTTTGACCCCATTTAACCCTTCCATCTTCTAACAGCCTCATTGCATTCTTGCTAGCTAACAGCAAGAGTTGGTGATGTGCTACCAGTGGCTAGGATTTCATTTTCAGAAGTGAGCAGAAATTTGATGGCTTAAAAAAGCAAGCATTTGGGTGTTCTGCAGTATTGTTATTTTTCTCAGATCTCACCTGTCACAGGACTGAAAACAGGTATTGCAGTTGGAATGAGCTGGTAATACTGGTGCTGACTGGAAAGGATAGCTGAGGAGGAAGAGCCTGACTGCAGCTGCATAAATCCTGCTGCTTGGGCATTGCAAATGCTGCAGCATTTCCTTCACTGCGCCCTTGGGAGAGGCTATTTTCCTTACTGTTGTTTAAAAATGCATATTATTGCTAGCCAAATGGGTGAGCTGGAAATGTCAAATAGGAACTAATATAAAAACCGCAGACTGTAAAAAGTTTTGGGCTAAAACAGGGGCATCAGCTAAATTTGGAAAGCAGAGGGAAACCCATTAATACAAGTGTATGTAAAGGAACATACAAAAACTAGACACAAAAATTATATAACAGGTTTTGTGTTGGCAAGAAGAATAGAACAGTGCATGGAAAGAATGTTGGATGTGGCTAATAATGGTTTGAATGTTTTAACCAGGTTAGGGTTCGTAATGTTTTCCACTTGAAGTGAATGCAGACAGTGTGTTGTTACTTAAAATCTTGGGAATATGTTTTCTTTAACCAGTAAAGATGGTTATAGATGTAGGTCAACCTGCTGGATAGTTGGTTGAATGACAAAAATGAATCCAGCAGGACAGTAAAAATGTATTTATTCCTCTCCCCCCCCGCAGTGATCCATTGCTTCTTGGAGATGGCCATGGTCAGGGTATTTCTCTCCCAATTTTACTTCCATCCAGAAAGCACCATTCCTCTACTTCCATTAGTAGCGATTGCAACCTTCTTCCAGTACACCATGATATACTCATTTATGGAATGATAAAAGATATAATTTGTCATGCTCAAACTAGCAGTTATCTGCAATTCTGATGATGCGTTGGAGGCTACCTAGCAATAAAAGGCTCTTTCCAGTTAAATAAGTGTTGCAACTAAGTTGAAGCATTTGCTACTGCAAAAAACACTTTATTAGCCTGTTTCATAGAATTTGATTCCAGTCTAAATTCACTTAAATTTACTAGAGAAAACTGTCATCCTCAACAATTTTAAGTCATGGATGGCATATGTGACCATGGCGTTAACCATAACGTCAGCCCAGAAAGATTGACTTAGTCATCTCTTTTTTTAGGGGGAAAGCAGGAGAATGTTTATGATCTCGGATGTACAACACAGCTTGCTAATGTAGATTGCATGTCTCCACCTGGAGACATCTCTACCTACATTGCAGTGAGCAGGTCATCCCATGGAGCCCATGTAGCACCAGCAAAGGGCTTTCCATGGGACCAGGAATACCCTGCTTTTTCTGGTGACTCTAGGAATCTCCTGTTGACAGGCTCCAGCTCTGTACCACTGCATCTGTTCACAAATGGGCTTTGAAAAGCTATACAAAGCACTTTATATTTATTGTCTGTGCATGCACCCCAAACACATTAATTGATTGTTAATCAATGATATGTGGACTGACTCAAAGAACATGTTCATAGTAATGTCAACATGAGAAAACACATAAACTAGCATATATGCTTGTGCCAGTCCTGCCTTCACACTCATGGGCATTGCACAGTGATGTCTAGGAGACAAAGCTCTGTTCTATGTCCTTAGAGCAATAGGTGCCACCACAATTCATCATTTACTGCCCATACAAATACTCTACTAGAAATGAATCTGGTTTAGTTTTTCATATATATTTAAAAAATGGAAAGAAAGAAACTGATGGAGAACCAGTCAAGCAAAGGAGTCAAGCCAAATTGAGCTCTTTTGACTCCTACTTGAAGCTCTATAGGCAACTTTGTTTTTTGCTGTTGTTACGATAATGACAGCGTTTGTCTGTCTCTACCTTGTCCTTTTCTCTGTCACTTAGATCTACTCAATATGTGGGCCCACTTCTACCCAAGAAGTGAATTGCCCATCTACAGGACTGGATTTGGATTTGTTTCCATCCTTTCCAAACTCATGCAAGGGACTTACTTTGAATCTACACAGAACTTTAAAGTAACTACATGCTTAAAGACTTTGCTGGACTTGTACCAGTGAAATATATTTCACTTGATGAAGGTGCTACAACAGCGATGGGAGCTCTTTCACTCATCTCAGCATATTTAAAACACTTGTTAAATCAAGGCCAATATTGTCTCTTGAACTGCTTTAGAAAACTGCATGTAAAAGACTGCAATTAAGTCTATATTGTTTTAGCAGCTATAGACCTTCCTCATCTTGTGTGATCTTACTTTTAGAACTTGGCTGCAATTGAAAGGCTGCAAGAGAATGATGTGAGGGCTGGATGCTGAGCATTATTCATCACCCACAGTGCATAACAGGACCTAGGTCATTACTGGTGCAAAGGCATTTTTCTTAGTTTTCTAGAGTTTCACAACCCGAATGGGAGTTCACTAATAGTGGGCAGGCAATTATAATAATAAGATCACATCACATTGTTTTTCAGGCATAATGGACACTTGTTTTACCTCCTTTAGAATATCAGAGCTATTTACCTTGAAGAAGAGGAGGATAGAGAATGGCATTTTTTTAAGAAAAGCAACTTTTACGACAAAAATTATTTGTTACTGATTAGTCAGATCAAGCCTACTGTGAAAGGGTTTGTCCACAGTAGTGCTGTGCAGCAGCATAAGAAGAGTAATCTGGAGATAAGCCAAAAAATGGTATACATGCTACATGAGGAAGAAAATGAAGCCAGTATTTCCTGGACAACAGAAGCCATACTATTTGTCTCCATTTAAATTGTGGTATTTGAAACCAAGTCGGTTTGGCTGCCCTATCATCACAGAGTGAATGACATCCTAGTTAAACTACCTTTGTGGCTCTGAATATGTTCTCTAGGATCCTTCTATCACTTAAAGTACCTCTTTGCATGGACAAAGGTAGCCTTGAATTTGAACTTTGACCCTCCCAGGATCAAAGAATTCACTCCCCAAACTGATCTCTCCTTCTGCTAAATTGCAGGAAAAGCCCAAATTTAGCAGATGGTGAGATACTCTCTTCTTAAATAATACTATCTAGTCCCAGACTCTCATTGATGTAACATCTGCATCTGCAGCAGAGTTTATATTTTCTTGTATAAAATGAAATGCATGAAAACAGGAGAAAGTGCAGTTATTATAATAGGATAGACTGAGCTAACAAAGCAACACTGTGTTCTTCCCTATTTTCAGATAAATATTAATCTTGTCCTATCCCATCCATCTGAAAAATACAGTTATTACTGTTGCCACTTGTTCAGTGACAAGCTCCAACTTGTCTAGAGTCCAGCTTGTATCAGACTGGCAGCTGTAGATAGTGAACTGGTTTTGGTGGGGGTTCCTTCAGCCCCTTTCTCACAAAATTCACTCCACTTTCTAGTACTGAGCTATATACAGCACTACATCCCAGCATGAGCCCCTGGCCATTGCACCTGGGGCCTCAACATTTGAAGTCACATGCTATCCAAGTTGACTCCAGTGGGAGCGCCTTGTCCCTCGTGTGTGGCCCAGTCAGCTCAAGGAGAACAAAACATTGTAAGGTTTAACTTCACGCTACATAAATAATGATTTTTAAACCTTACAAGCCTTAACGTTTGTAACTCATCTACAAATTCCTGTGTACACAGGAACGAGGCACAGCACACATTTTATAGTATTATAAACGTAAAAAGAATCACAGTAGGTTCAGTTAGCTGCTAAAACTACATTTAAAGCTACAGAGAAATCCTAATGCAATTTTGGCTCTCTTCTACTTTTGGATTATACTTTGTAATGGTGTTTATGCTGCCATTTGGGTTTCGCTCAGTGTGTGAAGGACTGGACCTCAAAATAAAGGAGTTTAAAATTTTACACCAGTCAAGACTAGAAACCAGGTGAAGAATCAATTTTTTACTAAAGTTGTTGAGAGGATTCAGGAGTTGAGAGGATAATCTTTGTGAAGATGAAAAGATTGATTGTTTTTTAATGGTTTAACTGGGATGTCACTCTCTGAACTGACCGTATTTTTATAATTGTTTTTTAAAAATTCATGTTACAAGGAAAAATATCAAGTCACATAGTTTTTAGGCTCTGATTCAAGGTCCACAATGTAAACCTGGTGATTCTTGAACTTACCTTTGTGTCCAACTCATAATGGTATTTCAAACATAGATCTGAAACTGTCTTTGAAAGAAAGCTTGACTTTTATCAACATTTCTAGAGCAAAAATTAGCAATGAAAACTGACAAGAACAAAACCATGTCGTTCATTCACACACTTGTACAAAGATCCAGCTCTGCAGATCATAGCAAAAATGTTTAATCCAGCCTCTGTTTGCTGAGGGCTTCTAGCCCAGCACTGGGCTGCTGCCCTGTGCTAACGCCCCCCACACACTTCCAAGGAGGTGCTGGGGTGGAGATGGAAAGTCAGTCCTGCTGCAGCCCAGCCTGGCCTGGCCTGGAGCAGGATGCAGTGGCTCCTCATGGATCAGAGAAGAAAGACCTTAGTGCTGATCAACCATCATCCACCCCATCACAGAGCAGCCATTCAGTGACTCACGGTGAGCTGAAGGGATTCCTATTTTTCCCACTGGAGCTGAGACAAGAAGAGAGAGGAGAGAGGAGGGTCATGGAACCCTCTCGGCCACATTTGCACAGGGTGGTTTGAGGCCCTGCTGATGCAGCAATGCGCTTGGTCTCCATCTTGGGTCCCACACGTGGCCGGGGCAGGAAGAGAGACTGTCATTTCTGCTGCTGAAGAAAACTGGGGATGCTCAAGTATTGGGGAGAATTCCTCCATGCTTAGCTGAAGAAAGCAGAAGGACTCGAGAATCCTTAAACCTTGGGCATGAAAGACAGAGTCTGGGTTCTTTGTTTGAAAGCATGTCCCCTGCAGCGAGGGACACAGTTCAGGTGCTGAGGAATCAGGCCCCTGCCCGATGAGCGTTGAGCTGGAGAAACTCTGCTGAAGAATTGAAGAGTTCACCAGTCTGGATGGTCAGGGTACCGCTGTTCACAGGCAAGGGTGACATATGAGTAATAGACAGGGTGGTAGTACTCGTCTCTACACGACTGACATGCTCTTTTCCCAGGTGTCTAATGTGAAAAAAACCAAGGGTCAATACGATAGTGATCTCCCACTGTCTTTTTCTCAGAATGTGTGATGGCCTTTGTGACACAGTTTCTAGTTTGTGTGCACTAACTTGCTTAACCTTTTCTTCTTTTCTGTATACAGTTATAGATTTAATAAACCCTTTTCCATTTTCCCTAAGCCATCCATTGTCTGGCAAATTTTATCGGAGATCTCATCAAGACCTAACTGCTGTTTTCTTTTCCTTTATCTTTCATTGTGATCTTGAATCCACCACGGATATGAAACTCCATTTACAAAAAAATTTGCGATTAAGAACTCATGAAGTCAGTGTTAAATTTTGAGCTAGAGCCATGGGATCTTGAGATGTTTAAGAGTTAAATAAAATGATTTAGTAAATCTAGAGAGGACAGGAAATAGAAGTGTAATTCAAAGCAAGAATAACATTAAGAAGTCCCCTTGTCCAGATGAGGTAAATGCTAGTTTTATTTATTTATTTATTCATTTATTCATTTCTCTATCTATTTATTTATTTATTTAATGGTTTGTGAAGGGTCAGGTGCTACTTTTGTTTTTAGATGGTACGATTAATTAGAGAAAATGTAGGTCTTGACTCCACAGAGACTTCTGTATATGCTGAATCACGTGGGATTACTAATGTGATTAAATACAGGACTGTCTGTGTGCTTGAAGGGACACCACGAGACTGCACTGAAGCCTAGTTCCTTGGGAGACCAACAAAACTATTCGTCTTCTGGTGAAAGGATGTGGCAAATTTTCAAAGAAATTAATTGTGAGTTACCTATAGGGAAGAGACTCTAACACACTTTACAATGAGGATATTTTCAATAATATGATTTTTCTGAACAGGAGGAGACAGATTATTCTGACTCATAATTACACAGAGCAATGTGCCTCTGGTTTTCAAGTATGATGCGCTCATTAAATAGTGACTCCACAATTACCAGTTACTTTTCCTTCCGCTCTCATCTCACTCTTTCAGCCTTCACCTTTTTACTTTCTATTTCCTCTGTTTTCAGAGGAGGCCATGACTGATTTTTTTATTTAATTAAACTTTATATCGTGTTAAAACTAATTTAGTGCATACAAAACTTGTTTGTGGTGTTTCTAAAAAGACATCAATAAGAAAAACTATCACCACAGTTCCCTATTCTCATATTCCAAGGGCAGAATAAAGCATTTTGTCTGTGGAAGAATTCCTTATCTGTGATCTTCAGGCTTTCAGCAGATCCGAATAAAGTGATACCAGCCAGACACTTTACTGGAATTGAGTTGTATTGCACGCTGATTAAAATATCAATTCCTAACTCCTAGTCTCCATTAATACAAGCATAATGTTCCATGTTTTGGGGATCAGCTTTTAATGTTTAGGCTTAATGGCTCAGTGAACGTAATAGAGATTTCTAGGGACTAAGCTCAAACATGTTTCCATTTGTTTTATGGCAAAAAGGCTTATCAGCTGCAATAGCTGTAATAGTATTTTCTCCTCATTGCTTCCAAAGGGAATTTCAGTGTTGCAGAATCTGTACCTACATTTATTTCTGGTTAGGTGTTCTTGGTCTCTCCAAGTGTGTACAGGTTTGAAGTGTGAATTATTATATTGCGTGTTATTACTTACGACACTGTGATGACAGAGATTTTCTAAAAGTCTAGGGCCAGCTCTGCTCAGAGCTGTGATGCTCATTACCATCCCAAAGCATGTACAGTTCTTATGAAGCAAAATAAAAGTTGGTTAAAGAGAACTTGTTACCCTTCCCGTACCACAGTGAGGCAAGATACAGTATATGGGAGAACAAGGAAGCAGTCTCAGAACCCCTGCAGTGCAAATATATAGGCCTATCCTTCTTGTTCAATTTAATTTAGAATAAGTATTCATTTGCAACTGTGCTTCTGTATAAATCATTTAGTAATAATCCATCCTCTGGAAACCAAAGCTATAACAATCAGCTGGATATGAGTAATTGGTACTAAAAGATAGGTAAAAGTAACTCTTTTCCCTAGAAAAATGTGCTCCTTGATGAATCAATGCAGTGTTTTCCCTCTCCTAAGGAGGGAAGGATGTTTGGCCTGTGAAATGGCAGAATTAGAGTTTTGTTTTCGTTAAAAACTCTTTTCCTAAAGATCAATAAGAAAAGCCCCATCTCTCCATTACACCTAGCATGTGAATAAATGGGTTCCTCCCGCAAGTCACAAAATATCTGTAGCCCGATGCCAAATAGCCTGGGGCAAGTGCAGAGCCAGGCAGTTCCGGACTCATTAGTATTACTAGATTGAATGCTTCTAATAATTAGCCAAGTCCCTCTGGTGAACAACAGACAGTCTAAAGCCATGTCTCAATTACATAAAAGAAAGCAAGTTGCTATCATGCAAGGTACAATAGGTGGTTTGGAAATCTGTTTTCTCTAGATGATTAACAAACCTGATGTATCAGGGAGCTTTGTGCTTTGTTTTATCTCGTGCTACACAAAACCTTGACAGTAGTTAACATTTGTTGAATTTAGTGACCAACTGAATCAAATTTATAACTGGAAGACAAGAAACATTTACTGGTTAATTTTTTAATCAAAGGGGTATGTGTAGTTTTTTCCTCTTTTTATCCCATCATTTTTCTATTTTTCCTTTTTGCTTTTTTATTGGCTATTTATTAATTTATTTTCTCTTTTTTCTTTGCTTTAGTTTTCTTTTTTCCTCTACTACCCCGCTGCCTTACCAAACAGTTAGTTCCTATCCTGTATCATTTTAGGGAGGAACACTTTTGTTAACCATTAAGAACATCTCCCTTGTTAGGAGAGGCTGAGGGACTTGTGTCTCTTTAGCTTGGAGAAGAGAAGACCGAGGGGTGACCTCATTAATGTCTATAAATGTGTGAGGGGTGGGTGTCAGGAGGATGGAGCCAGGCTCTTCTTAATGTCATCTAGCAATAGGATGAGGGGCAATGGGTGTGAGCTGGAACATAGAAGGTTCCTTATAAACATCAGAAAGAACTTCACTGTGAGGGTGATGGAGCAGTGGAACAGGCTGCCCAGGGGGGTTGTGGAGTCTCCTTGTCTGGAGACATTTAAAACTCGCTTCAATATTTTCCTGTGCGACTTGGTCTAGGTGATCCTGCTGTGGCAGGGGGATTGGACTAGATGATCTTTTGAGGTTCCTTCCAATCTATAATGACTCTATGAGTTTTGCCTCAGTGTGGGGGTCAGCTTAGTGGTTTTTTGAAGGAATATTGGCTGCTCCCCAGGTTAATGTGACTTATTCCTTGCTTCCTTTCAACTTTACCCTGATTAGCTTTACAGTAAGGTTAGGGCTTCTCTCCTCCCTCTTATGAACAGCAGCTGTGGGCAGGCCGAGTGGAAATGGCTGCAGTCAAAGCAGGACAAGGGCACTGGTTTCCAGACTAAGGACTGCTGCCCCGCAGCCCAGCAGTGTGCAATCACCAGCACCGCAATCAGGCATGGCAGTAAAAATCAATCAAATCAAAGTGCCGTTAGGAGGGTAGAAGCATTTGCAGTGTAAAGGTGGTTTTTGAGATTTTTTTTCTTTCAACCCTGAATGTTTCTGAGACCCCTGAGGCCTCTGAAGTATTTAAGACCAGAGCCTTTCTCTGCCTCCTGCCTGCCCTGGTCTGCACCTGAGGGCCCGTGTGTGCTGCAGGGTCCTCCCTGACAGGAGCTCTGCGGTGGCAGAGGGCCAGGAGGAGTCGCAGAGGCCCTCTTCTTTGATTAACCTGTCCAGAGAAATCCCACAAGGAATCAAAATAGCTTCCAGTAGGTGAAGGGAGGCAGGAGCTGAGGGAAGTCCTCGACTCCAAAACCAACTGCTGTAATACTAAACGGAATGGCTTCTGGTGGGTGAGTACTGAGTCGTGTTTGGCTTAAAGGAAGGAGCAAAGAGTGGACTGGAGTAGCTGGCAGAGCCCGGTGTGCAGGGGTGTTCATGGATGCTCTCTGATATTGAGTTTATCCTTTCACGTGGGGGTCCTACCGAAGGTGAAAGTGTACAAATACCTGACAAGGAGAATAATCACGAGAACGAACAGGTCTGAGGTGGGTTATTTTGCTAGTAAAAGAAAGGTAGAGGAGGAGTGCAGCACTTAAAAAAAATTAAAATCATATGTCATGGAAATGGAGCTGAAAAGCCAAGATGCCTTAACCCTACCTGTGCTGCAGCCAAGCAAGCTGTTACAGAGTCTGGTGACTGAAGAGCAGAAGATTTGAGCTCTAAGAGGAGCTGGTGCAAGTGCAGTGTGTAAGACTTTAAGTATCTTGTGCTATTTCCTTTATTAATGCACCTTGATCTAAGACACGGGCTCATTACTCGTGTTCCGTTGTGGTCTCTCTGCCCTTGTGTACACATTCAGCATCAAAACTTGAAATAAAAACTGCTCCACTTAAACGAATTTCTACAAGAAAATTATCCAGGCATGTAATAGTGCTGCTAATTGTCTGTCATCTTGGCAGAGATAATAATTAATTGTTGATACTTTTGATAGCAAAGGGCCTGAAACCTGGCTTCTCCTTATTAGCTGCTAACATCTAGGCACAGAAACTTTCACTGTTGTCATTTTTACCTCTGTTGATGCAATATAAGCAGGGAAAACACATCAGAACAGGTAGCAATTTGTATGTTTCATTTGGAATTTGTATTTAAACATGCAATTAACACCTGGCTGCATTGTACACCATAGCCCTGACTGACTGCTTACAGGATCTGTGTATTTGTCTACTGTGCTTCAAATAGCTAAGGAGCAATCAGCCTTTGCTATCACAGATGCTACAAGCCTAAAACAAAAGCAGGGTTTACTGCTTTTCTCCAGTAAGTGCAGGCACTGCCGTGTCCAACCACTCCTGGATGAGTTCTCTTACTTCAGGCTGCAGAACAATCATATCAACAATCTTTCTCTCTAAGTATAGTAGCTGAGAAGAACTATTAGGGCTTGCCTGGGTATCATTGCTTTTTTACAAATCTACCATAAAGTGTTTTGAAAAAGCTTCACCCTGTCCTTTTCTGAGATGGATAAAGGTTACCTATAAATATATGTTTTCCCATCTCCCTATTGCTCAGCAGCTTTTAGCAACTGGTTGATACATCAGTTGATGTGAAGATCATGGCGCAATTACAAGAGTTGGAAGTTCAAGTTTACATCACACAGTGTTTACGTGTGTTTTACAGAAACTCTGAAGAGCTTCAAGTGTGGTTTGACACATTTGTTCTCACGGAGTTTCTCATCCCACTGTGAACAAGCTGTGTGCTATTATATGGAAACTCGCTTCATGTGGCCATTCATTACGCCTCGTTAGTGTCAAAATAGTTAATTCATTTTCATTTTTTTAGACTAAATAGCATGCTATCATCTGTCAGCTTAATCTTTGCTTTA
This sequence comes from Rhinopomastus cyanomelas, assembly GCA_013400115.1. Lineage (NCBI taxonomy): Eukaryota > Metazoa > Chordata > Aves > Bucerotiformes > Rhinopomastidae > Rhinopomastus > Rhinopomastus cyanomelas. The sequence goes on from VXBP01000410.1 coordinate 776,060, forward strand.
ACAAACAGTACCAACACTTTTAAATGGTGTGAAAATTACTGCATTAACTGTACAGAAAAAAATATCATTGGTACTAGAAGCACATTCAATTCCTCAAGGATAATCTCAAGTGTGTGGATTTTGAAGCTGATTACAAGTACTTCTGCTGAAACTGTTATTTTACAGTGTTTGCTACCCTTTCCCCCATTTTGCTATAAATTACCACTGTATGTCATAGATATATTTATATATTCTGCAGATGCATAATAGAATGCATATAAGGGTGTGTCTGAGGTTATGCTTATTAGTTAAAATGCAAATAAGCACCGTTTTTAATTATTTTCACTGGGGGTCTAGCTGGAAACTATCATAAGATACTTGTATTTAAACAGATTTATCGAAGAGTGGGTGTCAGGAGGATGGAGCCAGACTCTTCTCTATAGCATCTAATGATAGAGCAAGGGACAGTGAGTGTCAGCAGGAACATAGGGGGGTCCACATCAATATGAGAAGGAAATTCTTCACAAGGAGGGTGACGGATCACTGGAACGGGCTGCCCAGGAGGGTTGTGGAGTCTCCTTCTCTGGAGATATCTAAAACCCGCCTGGATATGTTCCTGTGCAGCGATCTGGATGGTCCTGCTGTGGTATGGGGATTGGACTAGATGATCTTTTAAGGTCCCTTCCAATCCCTAATGATTTGTGATCTGTGATAACATTAACAGGATCTGTATAAATTAACAGATGTCCTTTTTTGGTTGCACTGATGTCACTTACCTGTTTTTCCACCAAGCCTTCACTTCTTGGTTGCAAAATCATATGTGTTGTTCTAGAGACTGAGATTGCTACATTACCACTGAGAATTTTATCAAATGAGACAGATATAGAGGCATTGCTGGACTATTTCAGGCCACCACTTCTGGTGTAGCTCAAAATAATGTGAAACATCCAGACCTGTGGGTGAAATTCAAACAGTGTACTACAAGGTTGTGGATATTTTTGGCTTTCCTCTCCTGCTGGCTCATCGCTGGCTTTAGGAGCCAGCAGTTATCAGAGGTCAGATCTGCAGGGTATTAAGCACAGGAAGGCTGCGATAGGCACTCGCTGACATTTGCCAAGTGCTGAAGTGTGTTAGCAGATGTCTAACTCATTGACATTCTGTCAGCCTGACTTGCTTAGGAGCTTCTGCAAACACAGGTAGACGTGTATGTTCACCTTTAGGTACACAGAGGTTTGCAATTTAGTGCTGATCCTGTGACCTGGTAACAGCAAAAAAAGTTCATTCATCTCTCTTGCAAGAATTGGAAACTGATATCTTTCTGTCCCACTGATTCTCGTTTGTAAATTGGCCATTCTCAACTCTGTCTGAGACAAATTAATTATCTTCTGGAGAACTGCCTCATCTAACATAACTGCATAAAAATCCTATGGCAGGCAGATCTTTATCTAATGTCTCTTCCCATTTTTATTCCTTTCTGCATAAAATCATGAAAGAATGTGTCCCAGCACTGGTTCTCATGGCCAAAACCACTCCATACCAGTCTTTCTTTGTCTTTACCACATTTGTGCGTGGTGAAGAAAGACTTTGTCCACAGTGAACAGATGCTTGGGTCATCCCACTTCCCACCAGAGAGGACCACTGGTGTCGTGAGTTTGTACTGGGTGGATGCAGCATCACATCAACTAGTATATCTGCCTGGATCTGTCAAAGGTAGGTGTTGGCCAACCTGTCACATCATATACCACACTGCTTTCTGATCTAATTATACCTGTACCTTTAGAAAAGCCATTGTCTGCCACATTGTTCATCCTCTTTTTTAATACAGATGAGCACTCTCCTTTGATATTTCACCATCTGGGAATCCTCCTCTTCTCTGAATTTAAATGTTCAGCAGCCTCACAGGGCAGCTCTGTTCTCTTAGTTAGTGGTTATTCTCATTATCTTGATTCATTTTCTTATGGACAAGGATCTTTCCTTATTCAACATAAAAATGTTGAAGATCCTGGATCCAGCACAATGAGATGGGAGCCCAGTGTTAGAGGTCTGGACCTGGATTTGCTTTTGGAATTTATTGACATCCTCCAACTTCCTGATAGCAATTTGCAGCACAGACATGTCACACTTGTATCTACATCTGGTTTCATTTAGCCATCAGCATTACCTTCCCTCCCTTGTCACTGTCCTGAAGGCTATGCCATGTACTTATTAATATTCTCCAGAACTCTCTTCTTTTTACCTGTACAATTTTTTTTCTTGTTTAATGTGATTTCTCTTACATCCTTTCTGGCTTTTGAAGATCCCTTTTTCTCTTGTCTCTGGAGGAACGTGGCCTACACTGTAATTCAGTGTATTGTTTCAAAGCACCCAGAATGCTAGGACCCTGCATTTCATACCTTAATCTTAATTTCAAACAGTGTGAAATGAAGTCTGCGTCTAGACAGACATTTTTATGGGGACCTGGATTAATTTTTGTGTTTTTGCCTTTCTGGCAGTCCATGTTTTCACACACTGATTTGTTATTTTTTAATTTCAGACCCTCTTCATCTAAAAAAACCCCAAAACTCTGTTTTGAATCTCCCATTTGCCATTTAGCATGAATAGCACCTGCAGATTGCCAGATGTACTTTAAACTTCTCCTCTTTGGAGATAATATTGATATTAATCCCATCTTTATCAGAAATCTACTGAAGTGTTTACCTGCCTGGTATCATTTTTCCTTATTTTTGGATTCTAAATTCTTCTTTTTTTGTCCCCCCAATATCTTTTTTATACGCTTTTCATTTCAGGTTGCTTAGATGACTCATTACCAATCTCAGCTAGGGGATGCATTCTCTGTGCCAGCTACTGAATAACAGCTTTAGATGGTTTCTTTTCCATAGGTGATTTTTATGATTATTATTTTTAATCTAAGCTGTGTCTTCTTTTGTGATGTGCTGCTGGGTACTAGCAATAGATCTCAATACAGTTTGCACTGAAACTCTTCTCTGGCCATTTAAAGGAGTGTTAAACTGAGGGTAAATTATTTGTTGCTATTTTTCTGATCCTCTTAAACTGCCAACATAGTGGGAAAGGGATTTTGTGTAAAAGACAGCTATGTGCTGAATATATCAAAAGAATAATACAGAATTTAGTCCCAAATGGATAAAGGTGAGGCATTTGTCTGTACTTTTAAAAATAAAATATTGTACGTGAGAAGACCTCATTTAGAAAGAAATTATCTCAATAATACTCTTATTCTTCCCAGATTAATTTAGGAGAGGCCTGTTCCAAGCTCTTGTGGGAAGAAGATTCTTGTCCCACCCTTTTTCCTCTGTTTTGCAGTCATGTAAATCATGATAGGCATTAACATGTTTGTATTTTTATCAGAAGATGGTTCTATGATACTCCAGGTGCAAGGATGTGCCTTAAAACTCCCAGGGTGTCATAAGAGTATAAATATAAATAATACAAGAGTTGGAGCAGATCCTGCATGAGGACAGCTGCTTCTCTAATTATTCTCACATCTCAGGACCTGCCTGCCTTTAGTGTTTTGCAGAGAGACAGCTGTTCCAGAATAATTTTGTCTACAGGCTCTCAGGTAGGCTTCATGTCACCTAATTGTGTGACAGTATAGATGTTGGCATCTGAACTCTGAGCCAGTGGCAAGAGAGAGGCATTTCTAGTGTGTGATTCCCCTGACACACGTCAGACATCCTTGTGAGGCTGAGATCACAACCTGGTTCCTTTCTCTTGGCTATGAGGAGAATCTCAGCCACAAATCCAGATTCTGATTTCCACGTAGCAGACATTTCAATTCAGGTGTGTGCAGGAGAATAAAGTAGTTGCTATCTCAAACAGGAGTAATGTCATAGGGTTCCCTTGTTAAAAAATACCTACTCCACTATAATCCAAATACCTTATTAGAGAAATTCTTTAAAAAAAGAAAAGAGAAAAATGCAGTGTGGCCAAATGCTCTGCTTTCTCGGCTTGTCAAACACTGAATAATGAAGGATGCTGATGTGAAAAAGGGTGTCTCAAGTGCAGAATCATAGAATCACTATGGACTGGAAGGGACCTCGAAAGATCATCTAGTCCAATCCCCCTGCAACAGCAGGATCACCTAGACCAAGTCACACAGGAACACATCTAGGTGGGCCTTGAACATCTCTATTGATGGAGACTCCACAACCTCCTTGGGCAGGCTGTTTCAGTGGGACAGAATACATTTATTAATTTATCTTGTGTTTGCCTTTACCTTGTCTGATCCCACCATTTTTCCCGTGCTGAAGTTGTTGCACACGACAGCATTGTGCCAGTCATAGACCGGTAACTACGACAACAATTTTTCGGCTGTCTTACCTGTATGAAGATTTTTATGACAGTGGTCCCCTCCAATCCCTAATGATTCTATGATTCTGTAAGATGTGTCCACAAGAGCTTAAAGCTTCAGTGTAGCCTGGCTCATAATGAATGAAACTAGATTTTGGCACTTAAAAAACCTATAATTTTAATATATCTTCAATAGGCTGGAAAGGATGGAGAGTCCTAATTAAACTGATTGAACAACAGTCAAATGCCTATAAAGCATAGTCAAAATTGATAACATGAGAAACTAAACTAAAGGAAACTTCCCATCCATTTCTTTCTACAGGAACATACAGAATGCAATTTCCTGGCTATTTCTAGTGTAACTAACTGCATTTTAGCAATAAAACTGAGAACTCACCAGGTTAATGTGGGCTGTGAATAATTTCGAAACCAAAAGGAAACTTTCCTTAAAATAAGGGAAAATTGCATGTAAGACTTAGAATTTTCTTCCTCCAAGACAGGAGTTAGAGGATAGCTGCAATTACATTTTAAATGGGCTTTTTTTCTTCTTTATAATCATACCTACACTTACTCCAATACCACGTAGATCTGGTTTCCTCTGCCTGTTTTGAGAAGGCATTACCTGCATTAGAGATAAGGGCACAACTCCTTGTCCAGCAGTGCATTAGCAAAGAAACAACTCCCTGCACCTGGGGGCTCTGACTGCCATCTGTATAGCAAAGTGTGCCAGTGCTGGACATCTGTCCTGGAGGTATCCATCAATAAAATCTCCTATTCAGAAACATCTTCAGGTTTCCTCAGGGCTCCCCCCTTAGTTTTGATGAGCAATGCTTCTCACCTACGCACTCAAAAATTATTTACCACCTGCTGTGTTCCGAGACTGGGGCTTCCAAATTACCATCCTGTAGCTTAAAAGCCCAAGCTGCTTCTCCTTGTGAAGGCAGGAGAATTGCAGTAGAATCACAGAATTATTGAGGCTGGAAATATAGATCCAACAGATCTTTTTCTGGGGAATAGAAGAGGAAGACCAGTTACAGAGGTGATTCAGAGACTCGGTATCCACAACTTACATTAAAAATCAGTAGACAGAGCTGCTGCTAAAATGCAGATGATACAGAGCCTGTATGGCCCATTCTGAATCTACTCTCAAATCGGCTGCTAGACTCTGAAGGACTTGTTGATGTAGTCAGTTAGGATTTATGACAAGCTAAAACATCATTTCCTTTTGTCTTTAAGTTAGGACGTGACAGGAACAAAACCCAGCATGGAAAGAAGTAACAGTTTGCTTTCTGTTTTTAATTAAGTTTGGCAAAATCAGGTTGAAAGAGGAGTACTTGAAGCTGCCCTAGGGATTTTTTCAGACTTCATCAGTCAAACTGCTGCTAAAAATATAAAGGAAAAATATGAGATTCAGTTAGAGCACTATTGTCATGGCTGTAATTGCTTTAGAATCGGCCTGGTGCTCTCTGAAAGAAATGTGAAAAATTTCTGTTGACATATTTGGAAAATGGATTGACCCAGTGTTTACTCAATAAAATAATTTGATGTAATCGTGATCTGCAGCTGGTTTCTAGCATTTGCTGTAGCCAAGGCTTTAAAAAGGAGGGGAAAAAAACAACCAACCCCTGTGACTGTTGAATGTTGGCACTTATGTGTTTAAGAACATTAAATACTTCTGTCAAATAATAGTTTTTGTATTTTTCTCTTCAAATTAGCTTAGACATTCTGTACTGGTTGCGTGTTTTATTTGTTCTTCTAAACTGTACAAGCTTGGAAGCTTTCTAACCTGCTTGACACAGGCGTGTCAGAGGCCATGCAGTAAGCTGTTAGTCTTGACAAGCTTGTGCACAGAATAGGCTCAGAAAAGTGAAATTTGTGTAGGAAATTTGTAAGGAAAAAGTCCAGCGACCCTCAGCTGAGAAATGCTTGCAGAGCAGCCGGGTCTGTGCATCATCCCATCTCTTTTCCTGCACATCCTCTTTGTTATGTTCAGCATCTTAGCAGCAGTCAAATGGAAGCATGGAAGGTTTTCATTCTAACCCTTCAGAGCATCAGCCTCAGTTAGCCGTGTCCTAAGTGGCTGTGCTGATTCCAGGTGAGCTGCAACGTGCTAAAAGCTAAGCGGTAGTTTAACGGTTTCATAAAATCAGAATCGTAATTTGTGGTCATAAAACACTTCAGAGGCCAAGAAGGTGAAATGCACTTTGGCAAGGTAAATGAACATAAGTTAGGACCATTGTACTTTTGTTAAAGCAATGACATCTGCAACTCCTTAGTTTTCAGTACTTAAATCTTTCATTGAGTGTAAAGTTGGCAAGTTTATTTCCAGCAAGACATGACTTTTCCACCTTCGGAAACAGCGCGTATAACAGGGAGAACGACTTCATCTTATCTACAGCGGGGAGAGAACCCACAACAGTGGAAGTGTTCCTGTGTGACTTGGTATAAGTGATCCTGCTGTGGCAGGGGGATTGGACTCGATCTTTTGAGGTCTCTTCCAATCCCTAATGTTCTGTGATGAGGACAGAATGTAGTCCACTGAAGTCAAGTGCTTGAACACAGAGCAAGCAGAGATGGAGACAAGAAGAGCAAAGGCTTTGTTTTTTTTTTGTGCTGAGACCTCCTTATACTTTGTTTGGGGTAATGGCTCAAGCAAAGAGTTTGCTTTGAGTGCCACTAATTCAGATAGCACAGGATTACCTGACACTGAGCTTTTTTCTTGCCATTTACTCTTCAAAGAGCTGGGTTGCAGGCACGCTGTCCTAATCACTTCATGGATAATATTGTAATATCTTTCCATTTTTAAATGACATTGATTTGATTAACTGCATTTTGATGACCCTTTCTGTTTTAAAGAAATGCCATTGTTGCACACTGGCATTACAGATTAATTAAGTACCACTGCTGGTTAGTCTGGCTTATTGCCAAGCATCATGAGTTTTAAATCTCTGGTTTAAAACCTTCGCAAAGAACAATTTTTCTTCTCCTCGCTTTTAAATCTTCTCTACCATAATTATGAAAAGCAACTCATTTTCACCATCACCTACGGGCAGAAGCTGTAAGCTGCCATTTCTTTTCCTGTACAGCTGTCTGGTTCAGTAAATACATCTTTGGAGACTCATTTGCATTAGTTACCAAGAGATGATGTGCAGCAGTGAATGGTGGCTTGTGCTTTATAATGAGCTTTCTCAGCCCTCTCTTTTTAACATGATTATGAGCTCTTCTGCCGTTAAGGGAGGAGCACAGATTTGACACTGTGCAGGAGACCTCAAGGTTAAGACTGAGTAGGCAGGAGAGACATCATCTGGCATTTCTCACAGGATCTTGTAGCAGCCTGATGCCAGAATTTCAGGCAAAGTCCAGCAAGGTTTCCTTTTATGAGTCCTGAGTACTGTTTTTCAGAGTTTTATTAGAGTTTGCTATTATACTCTGTAATACAGAGATGGCAAAACCCATTGTGTTAATATTTGTGGTTATCAAAGAAGTAGAACAAGAAAGCCAAAGTGGGTTGCATTTAGACTATTTCACAATATTGAATGTGTGACTCTGAAAAATAAGATCAGTAAAACCCCAGGACACAAAGCATTTTGATTTTAGTGGTTAAACAAAGAAGAGATGCTCACCCCCACCTCCACTGAGCAGAAGACCCTTGTCCCCAAGATAGATGTGCTGGCAGACACATCCCTGTGTGCGGGTGAGAGTGGGGAAGGGCAAAGTGAGGCTTCTCGTTTCTCAGCCCATCTAAGAACTTGTCTCAAGATCAAAGTGTTCAGACGAGCATTTTGGAACACACTAGAAGATCTGCAGAGAGCATGTTCCACGGCTTTTCAAAACCTTATTGTGCTCCTTTCTTTCGATAATCGGCACAGCGGTGATTTCAGGTTTCTGGAGTTTTCAGTAATACAGACTGGGGGCATTTCATTACAAGCTCATGTCATGAAGTGTTTCTCGTGGCTGATGTCTAAGGATACATGATGGGCTGAATCTCTAGTAACAAGAAAACTTACTGGCTTCCAGCCGGGCCTCTCTGACTCTGCACTTTGTGTATTTTTGTGTCAGACAGGAGGGACTGCAGAGCAATTGCTTTGCTTATTGTGTATTGATTTCCCCAGTATAAAAACACCAAACTCCAGTGAAACATATTTTTTCAGTGTGATGTATGTTTTGTTGTGTAAGTTATGTAAGTTATTCAGGGTCTCCTCTGGTGCAAATCAGGTTGAGTGTGAACTGAGGGATTTGTCTTGCAAATTTGTAGCCTAATGGGAATAGTATTGGTGTGTGGTAAATAATATCAGGGAATAGAAATGATGGATAACACATGTTCCAGATATCTTTTCCTGCATTTTGGAGTGAGGAAAAGGGAACAAAAGGGAAAAGATAGGGAATTCTAAATATTATCTTTAAGTAGTAATACAATAAATAATAAATGACTATTTTAAAATAGTAATGTAATAAAAAAATTAAATATTATTTTAAAATGTGATTTGAAGTGTCCTTAATCAGCACCAATGCCTGTGTTCTGAGTCAAGGGACAGTTTGTAAACAACGCCTGAGGAATAAGCAGGACTTTTGTTTTACAATCTTCAGTGCAGTTATCTACAAAATTATTCAAAACCATATTCATGAAGTAAAGCCACTCAGTTCTTCAGGTTCCACTATCTGTAGTTGTTTTAGCCCAACATTTCATGTCCTTCACCTTTATCTGTTAGTGTTTGCTCTATTCTTATCATTTCTTGCCATGTACCTTTGTTTCATATATGATAATAATATCCATCAAAGGCAAGTTTAATGCACTTCATTCTCATCAGTTAAGATGTTTTTCCCCAGATCATTTATCAGATATATCTGTCAAAATTACTTTTTGCCTACAACAAATAATTATTTGCATATTCCAAATGTCTATTTGCTACCAGCTAGGACTGACCTGTGGTTTATCAAAACCACAGGGGCTGTTGTGAACTGATTGTAGTGGGGTAGATGATTGATGTCACTAATTGGAACCTGTGCCTTTAGGCTAGGTAGACATATCAAAACCTAAATGGATGTGAAAGCTGAATTCCCCTCTCACCCTTACAAATGAACTATCCCAGCTGGGCTTTGAGCATCTTGTTTAATCAGCAAGGTGCAGGCTCTGCTGAGACTCCTGGTGTTGTTCCTATTTGTCATTAAACAGAGGTCATCAGTCTCCGTGATTCTCCCTTCAACCTCAGTATTAAATTTGCTGTAAAGAAAACGAAAGCGGTGATTAGTGAGGCCTGGAGATGTTTGTCAGGGCTACAGGTGCCTTTCTCAACTGCAGACACAATATAAAGATAAATCCCTGTAAAATCAAAAGCTTCCACTTCTCTTGAAGGGTGAGGGATGGATTGTGGATAATTGAAGGTGGGACAACCAGATTGGCAGATATAAACATAAACACGCTTTTTCCCATCAGAAATGGCTTTGTCACTTCTATGTATCATAGAGATAACTTCCTTTTAATTTATCAGACAACTTATAGGAATAACAATTTTGATCCCTAAATTGTAATGCAATGCTGAGGGTTTAGCATAAATCTATTATAACACTTTGCATAACTCTATTAATATGACCTGTTGGAGAGCAGTGTAGGAGAAAGGGATCTGAGGGTCCTGGTGGACAGCAGGATGACCATGAGCCAGCAATGTGCCCTTGTGGCCAAGAGGGCCAACAGCATCCTGGGGTGGATCAGAAGGGGAGTGGTTAGCAGATCAAGAGAGGTGCTTGTCCCCCTCTACTCTGCCCTGGTGACACCACATCTGGAGTATTGTGTCCAGTTCTGGGCCCCTCAGTTCCAGAAGGACACAGAGCTGCTGGATGGAATCTAGCGTAGAGCAACGAAGATGATGAAGGAGGTGGAGCACCTCCCTTACGAGGAGAGGCTGAGGGAGTTGGGTCTCTTTAGCTTGGAGAAGAGGAGATTGTGGGGTGACCTCATTAATGTCTACAAATACTTGAGGGGTGGGTGTCAGGAGGATGGAGCTGGGCTATTATCAGTGTCATGTAGTGATAGGACGAGGGGCAATGGTTGTAAGCTGGAACATAGAAGGTTCCACATAAATGTGAGAAGGAACTTCTTCACAGTGAGGGTGACAGAGCACTGGAACAGGCTGCCCAGGGTGGTTGTGGAGTCTCCTTATCTGGAGATGTTCAAGACCCGGCTGGATGCGTTCCTGTGCAACTTGGTTTAGGTGGTCCTGCTGTGGCAGGGGGATTGGACTAGATGAACTTTCGAGCTCCCTTCCAGTCCATAATGATTCTGTGATTCTATGATTCTATGAATATAAATATGAACCAAGCTACAGAGTCCTGTGAGGTACCATGAGGCTTTCTTGGGTGTTGGGTTTTTGTGTTTTTATTATTTTGAAGAAATAATGTCCATTGCATCATATGCCTGAAACATGATCAGAAACATTTCTGCTCTTCAGATTTACATATGGAAGTCATCAGCCAAGGTTAAATGGTTGCTTTTTACATGTCAAGAGACCTTCAACGCCAAGAATGCAGGCTGGGGCTCAAATTGATTTAATTCTCTGCAATGTGACAGTATCATGCACTAGGCATTCAGACAGTGTGGAGGTAACTTGCACTGATGGTTACGTGTTGTGCAAGGTTTTTATCCCACTGACTTTTTTGGGGCTCTAGTGGGTAAGTCCTATTATTCTCTACTCACAAACTCTTCCCTGGAAACGTCATGACTTCCTGGTTATGTAGCCTAAAATGCACCTCTGGTTGCAGAGATACCTATGCATGCAAATAGGTCAGTTATATTTTTAAACTAAGTAGTACATAAGTTTAACATCATAAAATCAGAGACAGAAAATAAATGGGCTGGTGCTTTGCATTTGGGAATAAACCAGCTGGGAATAACATTCCTTCCTGGTTGGCAGTACATAGAAAAGTGTGTTTCTAGATCAAATAAAGTACATTTTATTACACTTTGATTGCAGATAGAGAGACAGAGGGATACCTTTATAACTAAAGATAAATTTGGAAGAAAAAGAGCTTTAGGACTGATAACTAAAATAATATGGATAACACCGTAATGTTTCTTGCAGAAAGCTCTGAACCGACCAGGCTGGAACTTACTGAATAACTCAGTATGTGATTATAGCCCTCGGTGAATTGTCTGAAAGATTACTTTGAATTGTGTATAGATTTATTTGCTAATCATAGTAGTTTAAGCAGTTTATGTGATGTAGCACATTGCAAGTCCTTATCTACCATCAGATTGTATTTCTTGCTCAGATCATTCTGCCTTATATGACTTGAATTCAAATTTCCACAAACCCATTAGATTTCTCTTAAAGGGTGTGTGTTCAGCACGTAAGTCCTCCAGTGGATCAGAGGGGATGAGTTCATGAAGAATTAGCCTGGCTGTCACTTGTATGTTTGTGGCTGTTAGCTAAAAGCTGCTGGGGAAGTTGCACTGGAGCAGCTCAGCTGCGCAGAGATCGGGCATGTCGAAGAAATTTTAGCCACGTAGTTCCCTGTTGAGAGGCAGTCTCTGGGTTTGCTTACATATGGACAGGTACAGACTTAATATTCAAAATAACCCAGTTACACCATGTAGTCTGTCCATACAGCTTTGACACCTCTTTGTATTTAAGCAATACAGATAATCCACAAAACGCTACTGTCTTTGTGAACAGGTCCAGTTTGCTGGCTCACTGAGGTGGGAAGAGGCAGCAACTAGCAGAAAGTAATTAAACAAATTACCTTGTAATAAACACATTGATTTGCAAACACAGCTGCTGGGAATAGTCATGCCACCAGGAGATTTATTCAGAGTGAATATACTGTAATTCAAGCTGAGGAGCACCAAAGCTACCTGAGGGATATGGGGCTTGAAACACAACGCCGAGCCTCTCCAAACTTCAAGGATCACAAAAATCAACACAGCAGCACTCGCCTCAAAGAACTAAAAACACTCATTAGCAAATCTATATAAAACTACATCAGGAGCCCAGCAACACCATTCCATAAAATGGGTGTTTTAGCAGCTGATCTGCAGTTCAGTTTTTATTACGTTGCAAGGATTGCAGCAGCCAGTTAGTAATCAGTGCCCCGCCAGTTTCCCCATATCTACACATCCTCACTATACACTTATCCTCTGTGATTACAAAGTGATCAAGCAGCCAGAATTGTTATGCTTGTTGCAGAATCGACTTTTAAAAGTTTATGATGTGAAAGAAAATACCTTAGATATGGCAATTGATCCATCCTTTAAGATAGGAGAAACGCATGCATCAGCGTGGGATCACAGTGTGTATCTGCTCTGAGCAGAGAGTGTAGCAGACTGTCTGTGCCACAGTCAAATTCCATGCAAAACTTTTCCAAATATAGGTGGGATTTAACTTGGCCATAAATGTTGTTCTGGCCTTCTGCAAAGATCTGAAATTCTGCCAGAATTTATTCCAGACATGAGCTTGTTACAATAATTAAAATTAAGATAACATTTTATACTTGTAGATGGCACAGAGGAACAATAGGGGCTGATCTTGTAGCAAAGAAATGAAAATAAAATGTCAGTTAAATTAGTTAACTACATAGTCTGAGCCATGTCAGTTAAATTAGTTAACTACATAATCTGAGCCAACCTGAGATGCTTCAATGCAGCTTAAGACCTTACTACAAGGTAAAACCAGATCCAGTGATCAGAGCAGCCACTTTGCAGCTCTTTGCTCTCAGCAGCAGGTAGGACATGGCATCCTTCTTTGCATTAAATCATTCTGTTTTCTGCTGTGCATATACCAATATTTATAAATATTTTTCTAAGATTTACAGTCAGAGACGTTCATCAAAATAACATGTAGCTCTATATGTTTTCCTCATCCCTCTTGCTCTGCTTCCTGAATTTAGCTGTGGCTGTGAATTTAGCTGTAGTCCTGAAGGTATGTGTGACATATGGACTGGTGCTGTTACAAGTCCACAAAGTGATTGCTCTTGCTTCCTGGTAGCTAAGAGGAAAGAGGTTTATTCAGGGCCAGCTAATGTCAGAGAAGCAACATGTCCCTCCTGGCCATGCATGCCTCAAATTACAGAGCTGCAGATAGGCTTCGATGTTTTATACTTAATTTGGAAGAATCCTTACTTCATTCAGCTCATGAAACCATGAAATGAACATACATGTAGAATCATATAAGCAACTTCTGTCTTCTCCAGCTTGGTGTAACTCTATGTCTGTTTCTTAAGTTTTGTGAGAGATTTCTTCTGAGGTGTGTGCGAGGCTCTGCTGAGACAAAGTAGGGATGCAACTAGGAAAGCCAAGGCCTCCTTGAAATTCAACTTTAAGAAAAGTCAAGGGCAACAAAAAGGGCTTTTTCAAATACATTGCAGGAAAAACTAAACCTAGAGCTTGGAGAAGAGGAGACTGAGAGGTGACCTTATTAATGTCTATAAATATGTGAGGGGTGGGTGTCGGGAGGGTGGAGCTGGGCTATTCTCAGTGTCATGTAGTGATAGGATGAGGGGCAGTGGTTGTAAGCTGGAACATAGAAGGTTCCGCATAAATATGAGAAGGAACTTCTTCCCAGTGAGGGTGATGGAGCATTGGAACAGGCTGCCCAGGGGGGTTGTGGAGTCCCCTTGTCTGGAGATGTTTAAAACCTGCCTGGATGTGTTCCTTTGCAACTTGGTCTAGGTGATCCTGCTGTGGCAGGGATATTGGACTAGATGATCTTTTGAGGTCCCTTCCAATCCCTAATGTTCTGTCATTCTGTAATAATCTTAAATCTTGATCACTCATTTCTCACGATGACTTTTCCTTCTTTCTATCCTTTCATCTATTGTTCCATGAAGATCCTTGAAAGATCTTGGCTTTCCTGTAATGTACAAAAGACAGGCTTTTAAAAACTTCATTATATACTAATGAAAGGACCCATTTGTCATTTAACTTATATTCCTGTGCAACTTGGTCTAGGTGATCGTGCTGTGTCAGAGGGATATTGGACTAGATGATCTTTCGAGGTATCTTCCAATCCCTAGTGATTCTATTCTGTTCTAAAGTGTCTGGTTGCATTTTTTTCCCAAACTGAGTAAGTTGTTTCACTGCTTGCAGATTTGTATGTGGTTTTGTTACACCCTCCCTTTGTGTCTGACACTTTAGCTAAAAGTTTTTCATTAAAATAGAGTTGGGGGTCTCTAACCCACTACACTGATGATTCTCAGGTGGGAAGGATGAGTTCCAAGGTGAACTTGACATTAATGGCAACCCAGGTGGGATACATGGGGATAAGGACCCACAACACACATGCTCAATGTATAATCGTTATGGAGATTTGTTTTATATGAAAATGGACATTATTGCTTTGACTATAACCAAGATTTTTTTTTAACTTATTTTGTGTTTCCAGTTTGTAATGGATACTAAATTCCAGTCAGTTTTGATGGGGTTGTAGTGTAGTTCGCAAGGCTTGGGCACTATCTCAAGAACAACAATTCTGCATGTATTGTTTCTCTTTAATTGCTTGGGTCTGAGCACTCGCCGGTTCCTGGGGGAATTAGTTTTATCGTGCTTCCAACCTTCCACTTTCACACATCTAAAGCATCATTTTTCTGTTCTGAAAAATACAGCATCTGGTTATGCTCACGCTGAGCGAAATAAAATAATAGAGGTAGTGGCATACCAATTAGGTCACTTAGGAAATCACAGTCGGTTGCCATTTCCAGGAACATGTAGAACTTCTGCAAGACAATGCTATTATTACCTTGCTTTTGGAAGTGCTGCAAACTCTTTCAACAACTTTCATGGGTGTTTGCCTCAGAACTGAATGGCTCCAGTTTAATTTAAATGTAAATGAAAAGTACACAGTGTTTAAATGTTTAACAGACACACAGAGGGTTTTTCACAGAGCAGAATTATTAACTTACTGTGTTCTGTAGTGGTTATTATTCATTTGTTGCCACATCTGAATTCTTTAATCAGATCCAGATTAGATCTTCTGTAGATTCCCTCCATCTAGATGGCCTTCAGGAGGACTTCCCAAGAGCTGTGCCAGCTTGGCTTCTGCAGGATGCTGCTGGTTTCCCAAGTTCTGGCTGGAAAACAGCTTCCATGGCTGCATAGCGTAACTAATGCCTTCTAATACTTTCCTTGCACTGAGTAGCAAAATCGAAGTGAATAGCAGACTTTAGCTCCTGCAGCAATTCTGGATTCTGGCAGTCTCAGGAGTTCCTGTCCTCTTGTTACTGGAATAAACTGCATGTTTGGAAAGGAGGACAACAGGGAGTCTCTAACTTAAAATTTTTAGAGGTACTGTGCTCAGCTTTTGAAAAACACTGCTACGGTCGTAGAGCTGAGAAGTCTGGTCCCTACCTTCAGAGCCTCTGGTATGTCATATTTGTACAGCATTTTTTTGTGGGTGTTCACTATACTTGTACAGTCTTTATTAGTGGTAATTTACATCTTACTTAAGTAAATTAAGTAAAAAGTGGTAAATTACATCTTACT
This sequence comes from Rhinopomastus cyanomelas, assembly GCA_013400115.1. Classification (NCBI taxonomy): domain Eukaryota; kingdom Metazoa; phylum Chordata; class Aves; order Bucerotiformes; family Rhinopomastidae; genus Rhinopomastus; species Rhinopomastus cyanomelas. The sequence goes on from VXBP01000410.1 coordinate 791,817, forward strand.
TAAAATGACAGTTTAGTGTCATTACAGAGTTTGATATACTTCATCACAGAACATTAGGGCTTGGAAAGATCATCCAGTCCAATCCCCCTGCCAGAGCAGGATCACCTAGACCAAGTTGCACTGCAGACTAGTCTCCAGGCTGTTCTTTTGCACTCAGATACAGTTATTACCTTTAGCCAAAGAGCATTTAGGGTCAGGTGAACACTTATGTTACACATGCCTGTAGTACAACTCTGTCCTTCTTCACGATCCATCTCCTGCACCTGAGGACACCTGGGTGTGTAAGAAATAACACTGCAGCTATTTTGATCTACTTCAACAACAAGGACTTGAACACATTCAAGCTTCTTATATGATTTGCATTTCTATGAAATAGCTGCAAAGCTGGGATTGCAAAAAAAGGTCACAGTGGCTGTCTGAAGCTGCAGGTTATTGCTACAGTCTCTGTATTTCATTCAACTGCCCCCTCTGCCCAAATTTCGTTTTTTTATCACCTTCAGCCTTTGCCAGTCTGGAGTTTTGTCTCTCTTTCCTCATTCTGCTCCAATTAATAAGTTTAGAAATTGTTTTTAGTGCCATATTTAATACTTAGATTGAATGCTGGTGAACTTCACATTATTTGTTGTGCTCTGACTTGCATGGCTATCCCCAGCCTAAGAACTTGTAAATAGTGCACACACTTTGTTCTTCACACTGTTCAGAGGCTCTGAATTTTATCCTGTATATGACAAGTTTGTTGGATTAGCGGACTCTAGGCTTATTTTGAGTGCTGCTTGTGGCAAGTAAATAGAGATAGAAAACCCACCCACCTCAGTAGGAACAGGATCCAGCCCTAGTGCAACAGCAAAAGCAGGTGATGGTAACTGCCACAGTGAAAGCTGTAAACCTGTTATTGTTGTGCACAGCATTTCTTGGAGGGGGCATGATGCTGGACCTCAGCTCTCCTGAGAACACAAAGCCATTGTAAGCACTTGGGCTGGCTGCTACAGACTGCAGCTAGATGATGCCAGAGGTAGCATAGTAGTAGTGATTGGGAAAGTTTGCCAACATTTTCTGATGGGCAAATGAATCCGAGTCACTTTCTGACCTCTCAAATTAAAGCTTAGTTTTCTTTCCAACGTAAAGTGAAACCTATCTCTACTGGTTTGCAACGTGCTAAGTACCAACAGCTTTGTAGAGGTATCTGCCTAGTTCATGCAAAGAGGAGATATTTGTAGTAACAGGGGCTGGTTGGTAAAAACAATGCAAATGAAAATGTGTTGAATAGAAAATACAGTAGACCATAGTGCACTGTACAAGGACAGAAGCTCCATAAGTAAATGTACAGGCATGCACTATATTTTAGCAAAAAAATAATTATTGAATTTGCTCTGCTGGCAAACTGTGCGATAAATAACTTCAATGCTTTAGTTACTCAGTGTAAAGAAGCTACATAAATAATTACTGATTTACTGACAGCAATTAAGTTGGCCTAAGAACCCAGGAGTAATAACACACTTACTCTGCTTATTCTCTGGAATAATAACTTAGATGCCATTTCTAAACATCATCTATCTTTATCTTGGATTCTGATAACTGTCAGCTTATCCTGACCAAAGGAGCTGTGAAAATGTAGCTAAAATGGAGATTACTTTCATCTCAGTAAATCTCTTCCCTTAGCCTCTCTTTTCGCAGGAGTCAGGATGCTTGTGAGGCAATCTTAATTTATTAGTTTAATCTGGGAAATTAGTGGCTGTAGGTTTTGGTTACACAAATCAATGGACAGTATAAACCATTTTGACTTGAATGACATTTCTTTTGCTTTTGCAAGAATGCAAATAGAGTACTGAAAACCATTCTACTGTTACTGTTTAGAGAATTCAAATACAAGATCATACAAAATAAACATTCAGCCGAAGTCTCTGATAAAAAGAAGTTGTTGCTCCCAGGCTATAGATATATGGAAGTGTGTGAAGACATAATCCATTAAAAGTTTAAATAAATACTTGTTTCATTAGAAACATCACACACCCCCAACCACCGTCCCCCACAATATTGTTATAAATGACATTTTACAGAAAGCTAAAAGGAAACATTTTTGGAAGCTTTAAGCTGATTTAGGAATCTGAGTCACATCAGTAGGTGATGTGGCCAGACCACTTCATGGCCAATACCAGCTGTGTCTTCACAATCAACTTTCAAAAGTAGAAGTTACTTTTTGAACAGTTTGCTAGGTACTCATTTGCATTTGAGGAGTTAAGAGTATTTTAATGTCTGTGCTTATGTGGTTTAGAGTTTAAGACCTGCTCAATGCCGTTGGCTAGTTGGGCATCCAGCTACCTAGTTGGTTAAGAATGCAGGATGTAGCTGCTCTAATCCTTTAGACCTTGTGATGTTTAGAGCAGTGGCATTGCTGCAGTTTGAAAATTACCAGAATTTTCAGATGTACAGATTTGTGCTTTCATGAGGAAAAAGCTGCATTTTGCTCTAAGAGAATCGTCCCAGGTACCTGCCTGGGGTGGGGGGGGTGTGGGCTAAGTGACAAAACAAAAGGGGCTGATCATCGTAGCTTATTAACCTTTTCTTCTTTTCTGCATACAGTTATAGATTTAATAAACCCTTTTCCATTTTCCCTAAGCCATGCATTGTCTGGCAAATCCTATCCAAGATCTCATCAAGACCTAACTGCTTTGTTTTCTTTTCCTTTATCTTTAATTGTGGTCTTGAACCCACCACGGGCATGAAAAACCTGAACCTGGCTGCCTTAAGGTACAGGTCAGTACTCCGCAGCATAATCTGAAATGCTTGTGGAGATGTCATGATTTATCCCTAGTCAGCAGCTCAGCCTGCTTCTCACCCCATTTATGCTTTTCTCCCAGTTAGTACCAAATATGTTTCTACGCCCATGCTGTTTATTGTATAAGGTCTAGTTAGTACATGGAGACAGTGATGAGATGCCTGTTATCCCTCAGAAAATGAAGAATCATTCTGTGCTGGTATAGTGTGCTGAAATGTGTGTGTAGTTACAGGAGAATACCTGCAGAAAAACCCAAAGAGATACTGGTCTGCCTTGTACTGTCTGACTGGTCCTGTGCTCCTGACACAGTCCAGAGCCACCACCTATTCAATTAGATGAACTACCAATAACAATAGTATATCTACAGATACATTGCTAATGTCCTTTTGAAATTATTCTGCTATAAGTAGTAAGTTGCTGTTACTATTGCATTACAAGAGCACCGCAAGACACTGAGTAGGAAGGGGGGTGAGGAGTGCTATGTGCACATAGTATATACACAAAGGAAACTTTGGTGTCCTAGTGAAAATTGCACACTTACATTTAAACCTATGTGCTAGGGAGGGATAAAATGAATACATGCAAGAGAAAGAGTCCAATGGTAATGGAAGAATAATAGGTAGCAGACACCATTAAATGTGGCAGTTTCATTCAACTCCTGCGTTTAAAAACATATTCCTGCGTGTTTGTACTTTGTGAGAGATGAAATGTGATCTGTGGATGATTTGCTCTCACAGGGATCACAAGATCTTGTGAGAGGGCAGAAGGGAAATAACTTTCCTTGAGGCATTTCAGTTTAGGTTTTGTCACAATGTTAGGTACCCACTTTTCCAAAGTTTTTACAGCTCTTGGTGGGAAGGTCTTCACTATTTGCTTGAAAATATCCTGAGCTGGGCAAGTCTCTGCTGTCTTTGTTTCATAGCGTCTCACTTAGATAACATGACTGAGGTGTGGGGGTTTTTCCAGCTGGCATTGGAAATAGAAAGGCTTTATATTGTTTGGCAAGTTCTGATTAGAGAAACACTGATACATGAAGGAAATTCTCGTACCATGACAGTGTGAGGTGGGGAGGGCTATATTGCTGGTATTAGCAAAAAACACCAAGATGTGAACTGACACTTCACTACCCTGTTTTGCAAGACAGAGAAAAGACTCGTATGAGAATGATCTTGTGGAGATATAATACAGGGCCAATGATCTGGTGGAGATATAATACTGGGCAAATGACATTCTTACAGCAGTCAATGATAAAATTCTTGTTCTTGTTGTGGAAGTTTCCATTATTTGTGATTTAAGCCAGCTCAGTGGTAGAGAAAAATTAAAAGATTATGCTGTAAAAATTCACAAGGATGGACCAGTCCTGCCCAAACACAATATTTTAGATAAACAGATGTGGCATAAGATGGTCTCAGAGCATCGTCTTCATTAGCCTTTTAGTTATGGTAATGCATTCAGGATGAAACCAGCCCAAATTCCCCTTCTGCTCTCTGAGGTAAAGTAACTGCTGAGCATCCAATTCTTGCAGTGTCTGTATGTACTTTTCTGGACCATACATATCTGAGACAAATCAAGACATTCCAGGTTTGATAGGAAACATCTTCTGAAATTGAAAAAAGTAGGCAAAATGAAGGATTTTGCATCTGAATTTAAGCAAATGTGGGGTAGTACAGTTCACTGACAGAAAGTCATCTTTATGCCAGACTGATGCTGCTTGTTCAGCCCACTTGGTTCCGGTCCAAGTCCAGTGAGAACAGAGGGGCAGGAGTGACCTCCTTAATGCTATTTCCAGTCCTACCTTTAAGCTATACCCTTCTATAGGAAGCATTTCATTTCAGTAGTTCTCAGGAAAGATTCGTCAGAGTAGGGTAAATTATTTAAGGCTGATAGGCTGCCGCGTAACTTGTCTTGGTTTTAAAAGTGCAAGTTGGTTTTAAAAGCTGAGGCCTTGCTCCTGAAGCATAATTTTCTTGATGTTGTATGAGGGAGAGGTTGCTCTTAAGAGAATGTGCACCTTCCTGCAAAATCAGTTTTTTACCTCAGTATTTCCAGGTAATGTCCCAAGTGTATTCAGCACAAAGCAGAGGGATCAGCATGGCACAGAACCAGACGAAGATTCACACCAGGAGCTGTGACTACACGATATTGAGATAAAGGGATTCTTCTCATGTACAGAATATAAATAGTCTGAAGGTGCAGTAGCTGTGTTTGCTTTCTGCAAATATTCTTCTTTCCATTCAGAAACTGCTTTTCTATATAAAGGTCTCTGTTTTTCCTGTTTTCGAGAGAAATGGCTTGTAAGGTGAAGTGATGTCTTAAGCAATAATGACTCCTTGCCAGTGCCTAGTGACCCACAAATATATGCTGTGGGGAACAACAGGAACAAAAGATCATCACATTATTTACTGGAAATCAGCAGCAGACTCTGCTTGTGTGTTTGTTTCCCAAGAACATTTAAGTCTTTGACCTAAACATGAAAGTGGTTTGCTCCAATGCTGGACTTTTTGCTGGAAGCAAAGTTTCATACATGTCCTTCTAGTTCACTGCTTCATCCAATGGGAAAACAGACCCAGTGAGTCACAGAATTATTGAGTCTAGAAAAGTCCTCTAAGATCGTCAACCCAGCCTAACATCACCACAACCTAGACCATGGCACTAAGTGCCACATCCAGTCTTTTCTTAAACACCTCTAGGGATGGGGACTCCACCACCTCCCTGGGCAGTCAATTCCAGTGTCTGATCACCTTTTCTGTGAGGAAGTGCTTCCTGATATCCAAACTAAACCCCCCACCCAGTGTAGCTTCAGGCTATGCTAATGTTTTCTGGCTGGCACAATAAATACTCTATGGTGATATCCATTTTTGTAAGTATCCCACATTTTTGCAATTAGTCACACCTTACTCCTACAACTAAAATGATGTGAATGGCAAACTGTGAACATCTGTGGCTGTAAAGTAGTTATTAAATGTTGGTGTCTCATGCAGGTCCAGAATAAGACATGACATGAACCCTACTGAAGTGGTTGGAAGACTTTCAACCAATTGACTCCATTAGAGTTCAAACTGGACCCCTCATCAACTAAAGTGGGATGGTATTCAAATGTTTGTGTTATTTGTAGGATATTATTACAGATTTTTGTTACAGGTTATGTTTATTCAGAATTTCTGTAGCCTTTCTTGAGCAGAATCTTTCGATTCCAAAATTTCTCCCCCCTGTAAACTCTCAATTAGATTATGAGAGACTTAAGAGAACCTGATTGATTTTTCTGCTTCATCTTCCTCTGACTGGAAGTAAGTGCAGGGATATTAAAAAACAACACAAATGCAAGGTAAGAATTCCAGTCATGTTTTAGGAAAACTATTTTTTTGAGGTCTGTGGCACAATAATCTCAGCACACTTGTGAGAAAATTATCATCACATTTCTATACAGGCCATCCAGAAAGACAAGTATGGCAGAGGAATAAGCACAGCTGATTTCAGCTATCCCAAGATGTAGCCATTTCCTATCACTGTCTTCCATCAGGTTCTGTATAAATAACATAAAATGAATTATCTTTAAGTCTCTGCTGCTGTACAAGAGTAACATTGGACCCTTCTTTCTTTTCTCTGACTATTAAAATTGACTTGTGATGGAACAACTTCCGTCACTTCATTGCTTTCTAACTGATGACTTAATTTTTGGTATTATCTCCAAAAAGCCTGTCTTGGGTTTTCTTTCTCTTTTTTTCCTCTCACTTCACAAAAATAAAAACCCAAACCCAAGCCAAAAGACGCCCAAACCTGTTCACTCTCTTTGTTGATCTTAAATAATTACACCAGGCTGCTAATGCAGAAATTACATGACAGCAAGTAAGTCCTGTATCCATGTACATTGCAGTTCCTGAAAACAGTCGAGTGGGAGGGGATGCTGAATGGTAATTTCTCAGCAACCAAATGATTCCTCACTCACATATGAAGTGCTCCTCCTTGAACACTCAATTATCTTGTAAACTCACTAATTAGAACACAAATGCTAGGTGGAAAGTGGTTCTGGCTGAGCAGGATGAGAAGAGTACCAGAAGAGTACTGAAAACACTTATGTCCGCACAGCACTGACACACATTAGTGCTGTAGAGTAAACAGAACACATTTTCAGATAATACTGGCTTTCACCTCTGGGAAAAATGCCCAGTTTCTGTCCATATTGCTGCTAAATGTGACATTAGCTTTACAGTATCTCTGCCAGGCTCTTCTGAATAATATCTGTTGTCTCCCAGCATGATTAGGGCCACCTGCCCTTTCTACTCAAGGTCTGACCTGTCTGGAAGGTGTAGCATCAACTATGCATAGGGAGAGGGACTCTCTTAGGAGTGCATTACCTTGTGTTCCCATCTAAGTCATTTTGCTGATGCCTTTGATGCCCACGTTACATGCCCGGTCCCTAAATTTCCTAGGCTGTGTTCTTTGTTCTGCCTCAGAGCAGGTTGCCACGGGCAGCGTCCATGTCTTCACTGCACCAGGGCAGCCCTTGAATCTCCAGGGGCCAAAAAGCACCATTGCTGGTATCATACAAAGACAGAATCAGGCCTAGAAGCCTGGATTATCTCCTGGAAGCAGAATTCTCTCTTAGCTGTTGGGTTCTTCTTGAAAACATGTGAGCTCTGGTGTCGCCTGAATCAGTGCTCATTCTGGTACCAGTAGTGCCCAGGCTGTCCTGCAATGTTGTGCTGGCTGATGTTCTTCCTCTTTCTTTGAAAAGTCACAAATATCTGTGTCCTGGCAGCTGTCTTAGGCATCCTGACATTTCAAAGCCAGGACTGGTGTGGATTTGCAATTCACAGCAAAGTGGCAGATAGGAAACACCTGATTTCAGTGCTAATATAGCTCAGATTTTCAAGTCTACAAGTTAAAGTGTAGGTGCAGATATTGATATATACGTATGTGCATACAGAGATCTCCAAAGAACAGCAGGCAAGCATCTGACTTACAATTTGACTTATAGCTGGGAAATGAGAGTTCAACTGAAACAGAGAGCTGAGGCTCAATAAAAATGTAGAGTCTACCTCAAAAATTCCAGCATCTTTTAAGAGAAGTCGAGTGATTTTCTCATTTGTCTGGCCAGCTACTGTCAAGTTCACTACTTTTTCTTGATTAAGTCTTTTCTAATGATTTCTGCCTGAATGAGAAGTGGGGAAAGGGTAGTCACAAATTACTCCTTAGACAGACTCTGACAGCGATGTATATGACTCATTTATGTTCAGATGGATGGAAGTCTTTAATTCTTCTTAACTGGAAGGGAAATGTTATCGTCAGCAACAAATATCCCAAGGTTATAAATTCTAAGGGAAATTCTTACCATGTTGTGGCTGGCAGTAATTAGAAAATTGAAAAAAATTGTTCAGGTTTATCAGGAACAAATGTAGGAGCCAAAAAAGGGAACTAGTGTAGTAATACTAAACGCTGAAGATATTGCTGTCCATTTATCTCATAGAATGTGTTTATCAGGAGGAGAACAAAAAGGCAACTTTTGCCTCTGGTGCATCGCTGTAATTAGAGTTTATAAACAGCTTGGGCTGTGAGCTGGACCACTTGTAAATGAGTAATAGGCATGTTTTGATCTAAGTGGAAAGATTACCCTCTTCAAGATCAATAGTACACAGGCTTTTGGATGTAATTACATCTTACAGTGACACTCATAGGTAAATGTTCTTTTTATCTGAAGGATACTGTCCTCACATTCTGCTCTCAGTGCTGGCACGGTGTTCATGCATATCGCTCACTTCGTTTGATTGTTCAGATGCTGCCAGATAGGGGACTGAGAAACTTGTTGCAGTGGGAAGCAGAACCCTTTCTGGTTCTGGAATAGGTAGGTCTTCGTTTTGCATTGCATTAGCATCTTGATTTCATTTAAACATTATTTAGTGTTTAGAAATTGGAGATGGATGCAGCTCCAGCCTGTACAGTGAAGCTGTGTTTCAGAATCCTGGTACATAAAAGGCAGCTAGGGCTGGGGTTGAGAGAGAGAGAGAGAGAAGGGCTGAAGCCTCCCTAGCTTCTCTAGTAAACATGTGCTTAAATAAAATTAGATATGTTCTGGGTGCAGAACAGCTGCTTCAATCAGTTTGGCCTTCCAGATAGAATGGAGGGAAAAAAAACCTCTTTCCCCCCTCAAATGACTTTTGTCTGTTATTTTTCTCTTTTATCTGCTTTTCCTCATAAGTCTGATTGTAAATGTTGCCTTTTCTGACAGAGAACTGGGCTGCTTTGAGCAAGATAACAAACACCTGCTTTTTTTCCTACTTCTTTTATATAAAATAACATTTCTTATTCTGTTTGCTATGTTCCCGGGTTTTATCTGTAATTTGGATCACAGACCAGGACTGTCTTTTTTTCCAGGAGCACTCAATAATATAATAGCTGGTAAATTCTGAAGTTATTCTTTCTTGCTTTTTTATTTTGTTCTGGTTTTTTTAATGTTTCAAAATATATTCAGGAACTATTCATGCTCTACAGAAAAAGCAGAAATAAATGCCTTTTATCCTCTTCATTTCAATCTCCTGTGTCTGGTTGCATTAACATGCTGTCTTTCTTTACTAAAAATTAGAGAAGGCCTTTTTCAGTGATGCTAGTGTGAGTCCATAGCTGAGCCAAAGCTCATGCTCTTGGTGCCAAACATTTCTGCCATCTTCTGTGGTACTGAATACAGCTGGAAATCTTACTGTGCAGTGAGGGATTTGGGTCCATGGATAGGATTCCTGGCTTAGGTCTCTACTGAAGAATGCTTCCAAAAGGTGCTCAAATGGTGCTTCAAGCCTGATATGGGCAGGTTCTGAAAGAGATCCACGGATTGCTGCTGTGGGAATAGGTTGCTGAGGGAAGGGGCAGAAAAAAAGAGAGCCCCAAATATTTAGCAGGGAACACAGTTCCGAGCCCTTCAGTTCCAGGACACACAACTGCTAGAGTCCAACACAGAGGCACAAAGATGATTAAGGGAGTGGTACATGTCCCTTACGAGGAAAGGCTGAGAGAGCTGAGTCTTTTTAGCTTGAAGAAAAGTAGACTGAGGGGTGACTCCCTTAATGTTTGTAAATATGGAAAGGGCAGGTGTCAAGAGGATGGAGCCAGGCTCTGCTCACTGACATCTGATGATAGGACATAGGGCAATGGGTGTAAGCTGGAACATGAGAGGTTCCACATCAACCTGAGAAGGAACTTCTTCATGGTGAGGGTGACAGAGCACTGGAAGGGGCCGCCCAAGGGGGTTCTGGAGTCCCCTCTGGAGACATTTAAGACCCAACTGGATATATGACTTGGTCTAGGTGATCCTGCTGTGGCAGAGGGATTGGACTAGATGATATTTCGAGGTCCCTTCCAATCCCTGATGTTCTGTGATTCTGTGATAACCTTAAATCTTGAGCACTCATTTCTCACGCTGACTTTTCCTTCTTTCTATCCTTTCATCTGTTCTTCCACGAAGACTTTGAAAGATCTTGGCTTTACTGTAGTGTGCAAAAGACTTTTAAAAACTTAAGATGTATGTCTATGCATTAAATACCTGCCCTCCACTTTTTGGAGAACTGAACTTTCACTTTTCTCACTGGAGCAACAGTTCTTTCTTTGCACTGTTTTCTCTTCCACAGCTGTCTACAGAGGTATCTGCTAAGAACCAGACTCAGGGATGGAACTGAATCCATGCCCATGAGATTTAGCTTCGTGGGCATTCACAGGCTATAAATTTCCTGCTAATTCCTGTATTAAAAGTTTTAAAAGCCTATTTTGATGTATATCATCTTTATTACAATGTGTATTTTACTAGCATATTTTCAGTCCTAGTAGGAGAGAACTAAGACTAGAATATTTCCAGTTTTCATAGTTGCCTTGGAACTGCACGATCTGAAACATTACTTTTTGAAAAGGGGTTACTAGGTCGTAGGTTTATTTCATTCCTGCACTACGTTTTAGTAAATGGGTTTTTCTTACCCCAACCCCTTACCCCTCAAAAGTATCTTTCTTTCAAAAAATATCATTAAAATGCTGGAAGCCTTTCTGCGATTGCTCTGGGTTCCTGATACCTTTTCCAACTCTTGTGGCAGTGTCACCACCTTTGAGATGATACACTCTTCAAAAAAGTGACCACAGAATTTGAAGTGTAGTACAACCACCAATATCATGGTTTTATGGGTTTCAGACTGGATTTAGACTGTTTCTGTTGCATAAATGTTTGTAAATAATTAAAATAGACTATAGAGCCACTTCCACAAACTCCTCTTACTAGTCAGCACAAGGACCAGCAAGTAAATTCAGAGTAACTGCAGGGCAAAAGCTTTTACTGTTTCCTGCTCACTGAGTTTGTGAGCTGCCCATCTACATCCATCCTGAGAGGAGAATGGCTATTACTTTCTGTTTATGTGGCCTTGTTCCTTGCTAGGCTCTAAACACTGCTGTCATCAGCAGCACTATTAGTTATAACAATAATAATAACAAGAATAAGTAGCAAGTAAGCAGTGTAAATGCTGCACACAAAACTGCTCAAGAGAAATCTTTTCACAGATTAGGGGACAGTTTACTGTTCTGTCATTAAATCTACTGGTACCTTCTCAGTTGCTAAAGAGAAGTGAATGAATGTTTGGCTAGGGTGGGATTTGCTGCATTCATCATCATCCAGTGCATCTGTCAAAGCATTCCTGTCAGGCAGATTATTATGGTGCCTTGGCTTCTCAAGCACTGAAACTTCATTTCTCATTCTAACACGGGATCAGGAGAGTCGATGTGTCTGGTAGCAGTTTGACGCAATAGAGTCCAACCAGTGGTAGATGGGCAAGTTGCCAGCTAAAAGATGCTTTTCTTGTAGCTTATATCAGAGAAGCCCTGACATAACCTTCAATGAGGGGCCTCTTTTTTTGCCTCTTGAATGCCAATGAAATTATTAGTAAGAAGATCAATTTCAAGTGCTGCTCCCAGTTTGAGTTGCCATGGAGACTGTTGACCTGCCATTAGAGCCAGGCAGAATTGGGGATCAGCCCATGTGCTCTCTGGTGTATGAACATCATGTTCTGTGACTTGCATGAAAATGCAGCAAATTACAGCTCTGCATATCTGCAAGCTACGAGGATGGGTAAGGGACTTGAACATCTCTCCTATGAAGAAAGACTGGGAGAGCTAGGGCTGTTTAGTCTGGAGAAGAGAAGACCGAGAGAGGATCTTATTCATGTATGTAATGTCTGAGGGGTTGGTGACAAGACGAAGGGGACAGTCTCTTTTCAGTGGTGCCTAATAATAGGACAAAAAATAATGGGGATAAGCTAGAACACAGAAAGTTCCTCCTCAACACAAAAAGAAATTTCCTTACTGTGAGGGTGGTGGAGCACTGGAACAGGCTGCCCAGAGAGGTTGTGGAGTCTCCTGCTCCAGAGACTTTCAAAACTTTCCTGGATGCAGCCTTGAGTGACTGACCCTAGGTGAGCCTGCTTTGGCAGGCAGGTTGGACTAGATGATCCCTAGAAGTTCCTCCCAATCCCTGACATTCTATGATGATAGGACAGGGTAGATCCAGATGTTACAAGTCTCAGGATCAGTGGTTTTCTGCTTCAGATAAGTAATTTTTTGCTGCACGCTTGCAGACTAAGTGATGACAGACAAATTAAATTGCAGAGCAACGTCAAGAAGCATCAAAGCAGAGCCTGCCTCAAGTCAGGGGTGTAAAACAGGGCCTGGATGAGGCCACATTCCCAAAGTAGTCTGTTAGATTTTGAACAATAAATGGGGAAATAACCTTTATTATGGGACACTCTGTTCACCTTGTTCATCTTTACTCACCTGTGCCTATTGCATGGTACTGGGGATGGCACAGAGCTGGACCCAGTGGCTGGGCTTTCTGCGTTCTTGCGTACAAAGGGTTTCAGAAACTTCTGGGGCAAAGCATTATTTTTGCAATATTGTCTTTACAGAACCAGTTTTAATAAATTCAAACCAGCTACTTACAAGTTTGTGCCCTTGATCTATCTGTATGGGAAAAATAATTTCCACAGAAACTTGGTATCTTAAGAACTCCAATATCTGTAACTCACCAAATTCAAAACACAGAAGCAAGTAAAACACAAGACATGGTGTTCAGCCAGCAGCTGCCTATCAGAACACCAAGGCAGTCCTGAAGGAAGCAAAGCAGGGGGCTATCCTGAGCCAAAGAAATAGAGGGAAAAGGTAAGGACCTGAATCAAAGCCCTCAGCAGGGCTGCCGAGGTGCTTATGTGCTGCTGGAGAAGTCAGCTGGAGACAGGTGCTTGGGTGGCACCACTTCCTCTAACTTAATTGATGCCAATTCCCAGCACGTCGAGATCCACTTCGCAGAGGCATCTGGGCTCATGGAGGGGATGTTTTCAGTAAGATCTTGGCCAAGTATGAATTTCTGTAAGTGAGTGCTTACAAATAAGCCACTTACCACCTGGGCGGTACAGATAGCCACCAATTTCTCTTTATCACCTAACCTTAGTCTCCCCAGCCAGGCAGAGCAATGTCAGATGCAAATATTAAAGGAGAAAGGTAAAACGTAGGCATTGCAAAAACAGGCATTTACCATATCTGATGTGAGTGCCGGCAAGACCAAGTAAGAAATGCCCGAGGCCTTAAATAAACTGAAGAGATATTTTTGGGAAGGGAAGTAACCAACTTGAAAGACTGAAGAAGGGAACAAGACCTGTGCACGTATCTGATTTCCATAAGCAGACACCAGCTGCCTCAGGCATCCTGGACAGATACAGGTTGACTTGTAATTAATTTCATTGTATAAACCCCACCATCTGCAGGATGGAAAAGCAGAAGGCAGAAGTGGAGGTAGCATAACCCTCTGCCAGTCCCAAAATTAGTGCTGCGAAAGCAGCGGTAACTGTAGATCATGAGGAGACAAATGCCTTCAGTTTATGACATCTGCTCTCACTTCACTTGACTAGAAAACACCAGAGAGTAAAGCAAATGAGTTTGAGAGTGACTACACAAGTGACTACATTGTTCTGAATGCATTGTGGAAGTGATGTACTTTAAAAAGAATGTTGATTGCCAAATAGATGAGATAACAGGAATTCAGGAGTTTTAAATATGTTTGTTTTAAGATGTCATTATCTAAAAATACAGTTGAAACTGGGATCTCAATAAGGAATAAAAAATATTTCTAACTAATGATTGGGATATGAATTTCAGTTACAAATTGCTCAAAACCAGGATGCTGATCATTTGTGTTATTGGAATGAGGGGACACAGCCCTGGTCCAGCCCTCATACTCTGCAGAGGCATCATACAGCCCTCAATACAGACCCGATCCCGGTGATGAATGGAGCTATGAGGAACACAGGGCTAACAGGATGCACACCAAACCCTTCAGCACTTCCTCCTGCAAAGTTTTCTAGTTGTCAGGTAGCTCTCGGGTCACAAGGTTCTTGACAGCAACTCACTCTTGAAGGCTGCTTCAATGAGGGTAGTTTAACATGGACTGCAGCTTCACTGGCATTATGAGACACGCTTGACAGCTTCTTACTTTTTTGTTCACTGAAAATAATCAGTGGGCAGGAGGTCTCTGAACAGTTTGACTGACTGTTTGACTGACAAAACAATTCTAGCCTAAATGATGGAGCACTTGCACCGTATTCAGATAGAAGCAGAGAGGTCCTGGTTATATTGATGATGTCTACGCTTTTGTGCCACTGCTATCATGCGTGAGAATGTTATTGTTTTCTGGCGGGGATAACTTTAAGGAGTAAAGTTGGCTGTGACAGCAGGAGATCAACTCTCCTGTGGTTTAGGGGAATCTCTTATTTAGCAGAAGGCCAAATATTGCTTCTTCTGGCATTCTCCATAACCCCAGCCCCTCTCAGGCAGGTAGCTCCTGTCCTCTGAAAATGAGGGTTAATGTGCACTCTGACCCATCAGCAGATCCTTGGTGTCCTGCTAGTCCTGCATGGATGTTTCTTGACTGAAATCTGATGGGTTTGGCCAGGTTCCTGCTCTCCTGCTGTGCTGCCAGCCAGGGAGACCTTGCAGGTGTGTGTTTGCAGTGTGGACTCTGTGCATCACTTCCCTAGAATAGAGTGAATTGCTTTCTGTGGCCTTTGGCCTAAAGAAAGGATAAGGCTGCAGACTGCCTCTGTGTTTCTCATTTTCCTTGGCACTTTTCTGGCAGGTTTTTTTGTTTGTTTTGAGGTTTTTTCCCTTCCTTAAGCTTCATCTCTAAGTTTTTTCCTCATCTTGGAAAGTACAGTGTTTCACAAATTACAGGACACAGAAGGAAACGAAAGCTGTTTTGAGCTTCCCAATGAGCATTTCTTGTAGTGCCATTACCGAGGCTGTTATCTGAAAAAATAGCTCTATTAAATGAAAAGCTTTGATATGTAGGAAGAAAATTATCTGATATTTCTTTCCATGTGAAATTATTGCACTGATGCACATCCAGGAGGGTCTGTATTTCTCCTGCAGAAAGAACAGTTGGGTGTTCATAGGACCAAACATTTCCTTAATGGGAAGATGTTATTAAAAGTTGCTCTACAGAATGTTTTGCTCTCTGTTATTGTGAGTTATGGCTAACGTAGCAGTTACAGGCAAAGACAGGCTGTTCTTACATGGCTTGCTCTGCACACACACAACCTCTGCAGAGCCTGCCACTGGGCCCAGGCTGGAGAGGTTGGCCCTTTGCCTCAGCCTCACCATGTGACTGCTGTCCTTATGGGAAGCAGGACTAAGGGCATTTTCCAAGTGCTTCAGTCAAGTTTTTGTCCATGTGCCAGCTTACGTGGGAACTTGTTAGACACCTGTGCATTGCTGTCACCCCGACCAGGCTGTGCTTGCTCAGGGCAGCAAGTGCTGGGCTCTGGGTTCTTCAGTGTCTGGTTTGTAACATCTGCTCCTTTCATGGCTCTAGTATGTTCACAGATAAGAAAATAAGTTTGATTTCAGAAATCCCTTTGATTTCAGCTACTGAAATCAAAATTACTCACAGAAGGTACTTTCTTGAAGCCATGGCACCAATATTACCCTTCACTGTGCACTGAAATCCTCCTGAGTGGCTACTCTGATCCCAGCAAGCTCTGCCTTAAGATGCCAAAGCACAGCATGAGTTATTTTATTTTGCAGTACGAGTGTATCCTGTATTGAGTGTCTGAAGCAAGAAGTTCAGTAAGTGTAAATAATAACGGGTTTTGACAGAAATGCCTCGTACACCGGAGACCCTTCAGGCAAACAGTGGCTTTCACACTTTTCCCAGCTACACTGTAGAGCAGAATGCAGAATCCAGATTTGTGATACCCTGGGTGATTCCTGATCCACTACTGGGAAAAAAAGGACTGTGCTGCTTCACTGGTGTGGCTTCTGTCTGTGGCAAATGCACTGAAATATCTTTTTTTCCTGTGATTTTCATTGTCCTTAATGATTTTGAGAGTGAGGAAGTTCCTTGATGGTATTACAGGAACAAGTGTCTACTACACCGTGGCAGAGAGAAGGTGTTAAGGCATGGGATATAAAATGCATGTAGTGCAAGGCACATAATGTAAGGCATTTCATATAAGGGATGGATATAAGGCATGTAACACAAGGCATGTATCCTGGCTGTGCTGCTGACTGATGAATGCTCAGTGTGTCAGAGAAAGGTGGATGATGGGGGCTGCATCCAACCTCAGAACCTTGCCAGCTGGACAGGGTGAGGAAAAACATCCAAATGCTTTCTGCAACATACTTTGTTGCAAAGACCCACAGAAGCTAATGGTGTACCTGTTCACAACTTGTGCTGGGTTCAAGACCACAAGGAAAAGAAAACAAAGCAGTTAGGTCTTGATGAGATCTTGGATAGGATTTGCCAGACAATGCATGGCTTAGGGAAAATGGAAAAGGGTTTATTAAATCTATAACTGTGTACAGAAAAGAAGAAAAGGTTAATAAGCAAGTTAGTGCACACAAACTAGAAACTGTGTCACAAACGCCATCACACGTTCTGAGAAAAATATAATGGGAGATCACTATCGTATCGATCCTTGGTGTTTTACATTAGAGACCTGGGGAAAGAACATGTCAGTCAAGTGGAGACGGGTACTACCACCCTCTCTATTCTTCATGTGTCACCATTGTCATCTGCAGGCCCCGAACCCTCGGCTGTCCAGACTGGCAAACTCTTCAATTCTTCAGTGCAGCTTTCTCCAGCGCAACGCTGATCGGGCAGGCCTGGTTCCTCAGCACCAGAGCTGCATCCCTTGATGCAGGAAACATGCTTTCAAACATGACCCAGTCTCCTTGTTCCATGCCCAGGCTTTAAGGATTCTTTAGTCCTTCTGCTTTCTTCAGCTATTCACAAAGGAATTCTCAGATGCTTCTCTTAAGGCTCCTTTTTCTCCCCAATCCTCGAGCATCCCCAGCTTTTCTCAGTGACAGAAATGACAGTCTCTTCCTGCTGATCAGTGTTTTCTAAGATGGCAGTGACAGCTGCATGGCCCTGGCCATGTGTGGGATTCAAGATGGAGACTGACCACATGGCCACGTCAGCAGGGCCCCCCCACTACTCTACAAACGTGGCTGAGAGGGTTCCATGACCTTCACGTCTCTCTTTTCCTCCTGGCTCAGCTACATGAGGTCACCTATGATCAGGTGACCCGCTTGGTGGATGTGGGGAGGCCTGTGGATGTGGTCTATCTGGACTTCAGCAAGGCCTTTGACACTGTCCCCCACAGCAAACTGCTGGCTAAGCTGTCAGCCCACGGATTGGACGGCAACACTCTGTGCTGGGTTAGGAACTGGCTGGAGGGCCGAGCCCAGAGAGTGGTGGTGAATGGTGCCACATCCAGCTGGCGGCCGGTCACTAGCGGTGTCCCTCAGGGATCAGTACTGGGCCCCATCCTCTTTAACATCTTCATAGATGATCTGGATGAGGGCATTGAGTCAGTCATCAGCAAGTTTGCAGATGACACAAAGCTGGGGGCAGATGTGTCTGAGTTGGAGGGCAGAAGGGCTCTGCAGCGGGACCTTGACCGCCTGGACAGATGGGCAGAGTCCAACGGGATGGCGTTCAATAAGTCCAAGTGCCGGGTGCTGCACTTTGGCCACAACAATCCCATGCAGAGCTACAGGCTGGGGTCGGAGTGGCTGGAGAGCAGCCAAACAGAAAGGGACCTGGGGGTGCTGATTGATACCCGCCTGAACATGAGCCAGCAGTGTGCCCAGGTGGCCAAGAGGGCCAATGGCATCCTGGCCTGCATCAGGAATGGTGTGGCCAGCAGGAGCAGGGAGGTCATTCTGCCCCTGTACTCTGCACTGGTTAGGCCGCACCTTGAGTACTGTGTCCAGTTCTGGGCCCCTCAATTTAGGAAGGACATTGAGGTGCTTGAGCGTGTCCAGAGAAGGGCAACGAGGCTGGTGAGGGGCCTTGAGCACAAGCCCTATGAGGAGAGGCTGAGGGAGCTGGGATTGTTTAGCCTTGAGAAGAGGAGGCTCAGGGGAGACCTTATTGCTGTCTACAACTACCTGAGGGGTGGTTGTGGCCAGGAGGAGGTTGCTCTCTTCTCTCAGGCAGCCAGCAGCAGAACAAGAGGACACAGCCACAAGCTGCGCCAGGGGAAATTTAGGCTTGAGGTGAGGAGAAAGTTCTTCACCGAGAGAGTCATTGGCCACTGGAATGGCCTGCCCGGGGAGGTGGTGGAGTCGCCAACTCTGGAGCTGTTCAAGGCAGGATTGGACGTGGCACTTGGTGCCATGGTCTAGCCTTGAGCTCTGTGGTGACCGGTTGGACTTGATGATCTATGAGGTCTCTTCCAACCTTGATAATACTGTGATACTGTGAATTCTTCAGCTCACCACGGGTTGCTGAATGGTTGCTCTGAGTGGTGGATGAGGGAAGATCGGCACTAAATTCTTGCTTCTCCGGTCCACGGTGCCAGTCTGGATCTGGGCTGAGCTGAAGCCAGGACCAGTCCAGGTCTGAGTCAGGGCCAGGGCAGGCCAGGACAGTGTCGGGGTGGGCCAGGCCAACGTTGGAGCAGGCCCAGGCCAGGGTAGGGGCCAGAGCTGAGCCGCTTCCCTGGCCTTTGCAAGCCACAGCAAGCCCGCCAATGTGGGGGGAGAGGGGCCTGGGACACAAGGCCCATACTGGCAGGAAGACCCCAGCCAAAACAGGCAGGGCCACAATGATCAGCCCCTGTTATGTTTTCACCTAGCCCACACCCCGCCCTGGTGTCAATTCTTTTAAAGCAAAATGTGGCTTTTTCCTCATGAAAGCACAAATCTATACATCTGAAAATTCTGGTAATTTGCAAACTGCAAAACAACTTTGTTGTGCTCAGTAGGGTTTTGTGTATGTGTCTGTGTAACTGCCATATTCAAAAGAGGATTACTCCAGGGAGATTTGGCTGTCAGTGTTTCCAAAGCGCTGATCAACTCATCCTGGAGGTGAGATCTTCAGATATGGCTCTTTCACGCTGGGATGATTCAGTCAATTATTACTTGCTGATGTTATCAACATTTTATTCAAACTGTTTTCTTCTCTACACAATGCACCTCTTCTCCGTGGTGATGCTTTGCTCCATACCATTGGCCCTACGCAGAAGTTTTGACATCATTAATTAACTTTTCTTTTTCAGGCTGTGATTGAACACTGATCCTAACAACTGATGGGCTGTAAATATTAGGTAAGCTGCTTAGAGAGGTCCTAGCATTAAACCAATTTAATAATAAGCCACTAGTTTTGATGACCCTTTAGTTCAAAGAAATTGTTTTTAACATCACTTAATAATGGCAAATCTGGCTTTTAAGAACTAATTACAGGAGACCTTTTGGATGCTGTGGGTTGACTTGCTATTATTAGCAGCCTTTTTTAGGCACATAGCTAAAAAAATAAATACCTTTACCTCATGGGGCTGATAGATAAACATGCAGCATATTCTGTTGACTACACACCTGAGGTGTTTATGCATAATAACATACACACTAAATTCACAGTATTCAGCTCACCAATTATGAAACATAGTCCACAGATACTTTTTCTGTTATAATTATGCTCATTGCTCCTGCTGCAGGAAACCATCTGCACACAAATCCTAAAGCCTCCCACACAGTCATCAACAGGGAGTATGAAAGATTCACGGGTCTCCAGAAGAACTGAGCTTTACCCTTTTACCTCTATGAACCCATCCCCGTATTTCTCCCCTCTACCCCAATTTGGAGATTGTAAACCATGATAAACTAGTGATAAGTGACTGGCTAAGTGAGGAGAAGACGTGCTCAGGTTTAGTTGAGTAGCACATGAAACAAAAGTGGCAGAAGGAAATGTGGTTGTCAGCACGAGATGTATTTTACATTGAAATCCTACTCTATAAGGCCCAGTCTTCCCAAAGAGCGTTTGATCATTACTGAGACAATTTTGGAGGGTAAAATTTGATTTTCTTTTATTGTGCATTTCCCCCAGACTATTATGAGTGCAAACTAAAACTGAAAAGATTTTGCAGTGACAGAGTTGCGCATCGTGCATCTACTTTTGGGGTTGGGGTTTTTTGGCTTGAACTGCTTGGTGCATTATTCCATGTTCATGAGTAGATGATATAACCAAATGCTTAGCTTGGAGAATCCTTCCAGGAAGACATGCAAAGTCCAGTTGTTGCTTTTGTACTGTAACCACAGAAATGTACATGAAGAGAGAAAAATTTAGTTGCCTTTGGTATAGGTAAACTGGACAGACTGAACCTGCTCTAGTGAGTCTTACTCTTAGCAACTGGTCAAGGAAACTGTGTGCTTAAGATGTACTGACCAGTGCTTAAAAGTGCCTTAGGACTCAATATTTCTGCCATGTGTCAACACCTGGTGAAGATTCTGATGTCAGTGCTGCATTTAGTGTTGTAATCACCCGTGACAGGATGAAATATGGCCTCCAAATTCCAAGAACATATGGGATTACTGAGAAAGAAAATTGTGTGAACAAGGGCAATTATAGCAATAACTATCCATGACACACTGCACTGAGGCATCCAAGCAGAGCAGGGATATAACAAAAATATTTTTAAAGGCAGAGATGATGTAACCCAGTGCCAAAATTATCTATTATTCTGTCATGAATGATGAATGTTAAAAATATCCTTTGCATTCCCCAACACAGCACAAAAGTATTCTTTTATGTGTGCCTTGCTGCATGATTGGGATGGGTACAAAGAGAGGAGGGTTTCTTTGAAATACGTATTCATAGATGATGAAACACCTTCCTCATCTAAATTCCAATCTTTAATTTTTCCAGTTATAATTGCACTTCATCACATAATGTCCCTCCTGTTCGACTTCCCATCATCACCCCACCATGTCTACACAGCTAGAACAGGCAGCTGGCAGTCTATTAATCATAATAGAACTAGCTTTAACTTTGAAAACGTGTCATCTACAGGATTGAACCCCTGTGAAGATACACCTTTGGAACTCTTTGTTCTTTGAGATGTAACGGTTCTGGATTTACATCACCGTTTTCAGATGGAAGTGTAGTAGTAATTAAGTTTTAATACAATATGCATTGGCTCAACAAATTATCCCAGTTTTTGCAGTGCACTCCATTACAACCCATTGCCCTGCTATAGGATCAAATCACCATAGAGCCAAAGCTTCAGTCCCCGTGCAGCTCACGTAAGACCTGAACCTTACGCTCATTATCTGCGCTGGCTGTACTAAACTCCAGATCTCTTTCTGCTGGTAAGGCTGCAGTTTGGCTGTCCTCAAGGTAAAGAGGAATTTCATTTATTTGGATTTACTTCTGGGGCATCACCAGAGTCATTCCCCACTTTTGCTGTGATGCAGTGTCCATGGCAGGTAGACCTGCTCACCCTATCACAGGCAGGGATGTGCCACTAGACTCTGCAGCCATCAAAAGAAAGATGTCTCTGCAGCTCCTAGGAAAAAAAGCACGTATATTCCCATCCAAATGTTGTAGCAATAAACAGCTGATTTCCACTGTTAGCAGGACACAGTGGAGCCTAAGTATCTAACTGGAGGCACCAGGTGAAAGAAGGAAAATGGCAGTGTAACTGGTATTTAATAATAAATGCTGTTTGTCAGCTGTGAGTTTCAAAGCACTTAGCAAAGAGGGCAATGTCATTGCCTCCATTTCACTGATGGGATAAACACACAGTCAGGAAAAGTTCCACGCTGAAGGTCATGCAGCAGGGTAACAGCAGAGAAAGGACAAAACTCCCAGCATTTCTGAAACATCATTCTGTCTGACTGTGCCTGAGCTGCAGACATCCAAGACATGGCTAGCTGTTGGCAGTAAATTATCTGTCCACTGTCACAGAAAATAGAGAAGATGATGCTGGTGTGGTGATATGAAAAGGCATCTTAAATATGTGTATGTGCATATATACACAATTTAAAACAAATACATTGCAATGTATTAATGTGCATGTATTTCATTATATGTGTGTGTGTGTGTGTATGCATACTTGAATACACTCACCCACACACTGTTGGGGTCAGAGATCTGGTAGAATGAGAAGTTTTCCCCTCTAAGACTAATAGAGAATCTCTTTGTCATGTCTATCCATGTTGATTTTTTCACTGAGGGTCTGACCTTCACCAGCTTGTTGGAATAGTGGGGTTAGAAGAAATAACCTGCAGCAGCAACTTAATAAAATAGGCTCCAATCTAAAAGGGAGGGAATGACTTTCCTCGGTGTATTCTGTGGGTATAAACTTTAATGCAAAAATACTGTCTGCACATTACTTACGTGCACCTGATGCTTGCAGTGGGACTTCTCGTATGAGCAAAGCTCTGCTTCTTTAGTCAGAACAATAGGACTCACAGGGAGCAGTAATTGTTATGCTGTTGTTTATAACCCATGTCAAGAGAAAAAAATTGCACAAATATGAAGTTCATTTAGGAAATAAAGATTTCTTATTTATTTGGGGGAGGAGGGGGAAATACCCAACAAAACTGAATTATTTTACTACTTACTGGCAAAGGCATTCTTGCTACATTACCTATTTTCAAAACTCACATCTCATTCAATTAAGTTTTCATACCATTGACAAAATGATGCTGTCCAGAAAAAAATATGGCAATAGCTGCTATACACAAGCCCATAAATAAACTGCAAGATTTTCAGGCTTCAAAAGACTGAGGACAGAAAGAGACTGTTTAAAGATTCATTTGAGCATTTCTTATTCAGTACATTTGCTGCATTCATAACAACAGAATTACATTAAATCAAACAAGAAGAATAGACTTAGATGGCAGTGGCACACGTTCACACTTTGTGATGTGGGGTTTTTTTTTTTACTAGTTTATAAAAAGCAGAAGAAACCCCATCCCCAAACTAGTATTATGTATTTGGTGTTCTAGCTCCTAACCTCATGTGACACAAACCACAAGATAAACTGCTTCATCACAAGAAGACGGTCAAGAGTTAAAGCACAGGATACAGGTTATCCACAGTGGATCTCAGGAGATACAGGATAATAAATGCTCCCTCGATACGCAATGCATCTGTGTCACATTCCAATCCATAAAACCTACAACATTTTCATGCTTTTCCTATTTTTGGTGAACAATTTAAAATTACAGTATACCTGGATAAAAAAAACCAGATTTAGCCCTTTATACTACTCTCGTTTGCTTGTTGCATGTTTTTTCCCAAATGGACCTTGCGCAGTGACATAGGTCACGAATACACACGAGCACAGGAGTAAATGCAGGTGATGAATGTTGCGTAGAGGGGAATAGTCTTACAAATTAAGAGTTAACCCCCCTCCAAAAAAAGTGTTATATGACCTCCCATTCACTTACAGAACTGTTTGTGCTATAGTACAATGATTAGAAGGTCAATGAGTGCGGAGGGACTCAATCTATATCCATGGTCACAATGTAAAAACACAAATAACAAAACCCACAACAAAAACCCTACATGCTCCAGTATAAAAAAATACGCTTAAATAGTTTGTCTGCACACAATACAAACACTGTTATCACAGTACTGTTCTGTTACAGTCTCCTCCATACATTCCCAGGGCTCCATCCACTCTGTCTTTTGGGGGAAAAATAATGGAAAATAATAACTTTCAGGCCAAGAAATGTCCATCTATTTGC
The DNA here is from genome assembly GCA_013400115.1 of Rhinopomastus cyanomelas. NCBI lineage: Eukaryota > Metazoa > Chordata > Aves > Bucerotiformes > Rhinopomastidae > Rhinopomastus > Rhinopomastus cyanomelas. Next base: position 815,644 of record VXBP01000410.1, read on the forward strand.
TGAGCAGTCAGACAGTCCAGTGCAGAAAGGCTAGCCACAAGGCCAAAAGAAAGATGTTAGCTGTTTAGGTATTTAGCTTTTACTGACCTGCCTTACAGAGTTTGTTGTCGCCATCAGGGTTGTCACCATCAGCACATAAGTGGGCTGTACATTTAATGGACGTACATCTGCAATGTGCTGTGTGTCACCATCTGCTCTGTTACAGCTGCACAAATCCAGCACTCACCTGCTGAAACTAAGATCATTGCTGTAGAACGTTTTAATCTGTAGCCACAGACAAATTTGGGTGAAGTGTGGGGTTTCAGCTGGCCAGGAAGGGGAGAAGGTGGAGAAGATTAGTCCGTACTGAAACTGGTGATTTTTCCTTAGTGCAGGAAGGAAATGTGGAGAAAACACTTGGAATCAGTCAAAAATGAACTGCACTGATGTTGGTTTTGGTTTTTTTCTAAATCAATGATAAATTTTCAACTCAATGTCTTTTGGATGAAACACACCACTAAATTCAGTCCTAATTGATGAATGCTTCCTCTTCCCTAAAGATCAATTTAATTTTTTCTGTCTGTGTAGAAATTTATTCTCCGATAAACTATTTCCACCCTGCACTAGGGTGCAAATACCTTTTCTCTTGGAAATCACTAGCAGATAGGTTGTTAGATTCACTGAGGCCAGAAATGTTCTGAGCTGCTGAAGATTCAAGCCTTTAATTAAGAAAAAAACAAACTACTTCTTAGCAAAAACAGTTGAGGCTGAATATTTACATATTGCTCTCCTTTTGTAAAGTTTTGAGAGCTAATTACCTTGGAGATGCCTGCAAACCAGTATACCTGGTCTATTGGGCAGCCAGCTTCTGCAGCTAAGAGAATGGTGGGGTTAAGGAGTCATGGTTGTAAAGCTGCTCTTGTGAATGGGGCCTCATCTTTGGACGTTGCTCTGGAGACTCTGGCTGCTGAGTAAATCCTATAGGAAGACACATATTTAGGGTCCCTGACCACCTTGGGGATCTACAGTCTGCTTTACCCTCAACTGGAAAGATGCCTCGTTGGCAGAGCCCAGACTGCACATCCCTGTGCTCCAAACATCCTTTCTGAGAACCTACAAAACACTGGTCAGAAGAAAAATTACAGTGGCTTTTTTTCTCCTTAAAGATACTTCACAGCAGTACTAAAGCAGAAGCTATTAAGTGCTGAACAGGGTTTAGAACCACAAAAGACTCTGCAGAGACCTATTTAAAAGCTGTCTGTAGGAAACAATACAGGCACTTATTTGTAGTCTGGCTGACTTCTCAGTATATCCTTGTGTTATCCTTTGGTGGTTGGAATTCAGTGTCTCCATTTGACCAGTAAAAGGAGGAAGATAAGTCACAGCCCAGGTTTTGATTTCCGAAAGCTACAGAGCCTGTGCCAAATGCCCTTGATGGACAGTTGCTGATTGCATCCACCGCAGCGCAAACACTTGGTACTGCGAGATGCCAGCAGACTCAAATCAGCGATACAAATGCTGTGGACTGCCGTAGCAGCCATTTCTGCTTTTAGAGAGAGATGCCATGTAAACAGGAATATTTAAAGTACCAATAGGCCACAAGTACAGGTATTGCACGTTACACACACATTGAGCCACATGTCTGTATTAGCTGTGCTAACTTCATGTCCATTCTGGGAGCTGAGTACCTGGAACCTGCTTCTCCCTCAAGTCCTGGCTTCCTTGTAGCACTTAAATTAATCACCACACAATGTATTTTGAATAAGCTCCACTTTGATAATTGGATTCTGTAAGGTCATAAATGTAAACAGAGAGTGCTCAGCAAGATCAGAATAGCCCCATTCCAACATCACAATGGGAAGCATTTCATGTTATAGCACAAAAATCCATCTTTCCAGAGGTATGATGCCTTTCCTCGGTTCCAGGAGCTGGAATGATTCTGATAGCAATAAGTCCTGTCTGCATACCTAGTGTTTTCATCACTGCTGACAAAACCATCCAGTGTATATTTGTGCTGGTTATTTTTACAGACGTTGCTAACAGCCGAGTGGTAGGATGTGTAACAGTTTCGAGGGCAAGCACACGAGGGCTATTTGCTCAACAAAACAGTACGGCAATTTCCAATTTGTTAGGCAGTGATTAGAAAAAAAATAGCAGTGTTCTACTGATATTAACAGTGAGAAAACACTGGTGGATGCTGTGTCAGAGGTCCTGAAAGTATGGCTTGATTTTCACCGAGGAGCTGCTATGACTGTCAGACTGCTGATAAATCAATGCGGTTGGCTGAATTGGTGCTTTTATCCCAGGTATTCAGCTTCGTGGGGGTTGTGCCTGGCCTGTTCCCAGTCATCTGGAAAAAAAAAAGTTGTATTGAAAACAGATTTATTTATTTTGCTCAACCACTCTCCTCTGGATGAAATAAAAGCTTGACAGCATCTATTTACATCACAGCGTTGTCACAGAGCCTTGTGAGCATATGCCATAAAGGATCTTTAAACTGTTATTGCCAGGATCTGAGGTGATTGGCAGCTTAATTATATCTATCACTTCAGAAGTCTGGTTCTTTATAAAAACAAGCAGCTTTTCCTTGAGACAATTGAAGGAGAGCTAAAAAAGCTTATTCACACATTTACTTATTTAACAGTTTATTCCTCTGGCTTGGATGTGAAAGTGCCCAATCATAAAGCCATCATCTTCATAAAGAAACACTGCCAAAATGCCGCTTGAATGCAAAATGTGCAGTCCATTGCGGCTAGTGGGAACGGTCTCACTGAACTACACTCCGGAGTATTTAAACCTTTGCTTACTTTTGTTACTTTACTAGAAAGCAGAATGTAGTCCTTTGGTTTCAGAACAGATATCGTAGCTGCAGCTTAATCCTTGCTGATTCCCCCTGTCTACGCCATGCGTTCGGTTAGGTACTAAAAATGCCCACACGCCTTCTTGTGCCCTGTGCTTTCCGGCAGGATCTAATGTGGAACACTTTAAAGTGCAGGACGAACAGAAGAAAGGAAGGAGAATACTCACAATGTCTGAATTGAAGGGTTTCACATTGATATTGCGAGTCGAGCTACTGGTAAGGGACCAGACCTTGGTTTTGTGCTTAAAGGCAGCCCTGACCTTTGGGAAAAAACATGAAGAAATGAGGTAGAAGATTTCTTTTGAAAAAGTTGTGTTTGTTTTCACAGGTGCAGCCTGCAGTCATTCCCCCATTATCCTTCACCCACATCAACATCACCGTACTAAGAATCAACAAACAATCCACCCCCACATTTTTCTGCAATTTATGGTTTTATTTTAAAATAAAACTTTACTTGTCAAGTACTAACACTTTAAACACAAAGCATTATATAACCCTGCTTCATTGGCAAATTTTTCATGTTAACTGCGTTGTCCCATCCTCCTGGACGTCCAAGGTATGACTGCATTACCATTAATGTTACTGAAAATAATAACTAGTAAAACCAAAAAGCCCTAAACTGCAGGGCATAGAAGCACATATGTACAGTATTTGCAGTCCTGGTTGGAAAGACTTCCTAAGGTGCCTTCTTACTGCTGTTTTTTCAGCAGCTAACTGGGACTCTCCACATTTTCTAACAAAACATACAGCCTCAGGCCTGACCACAAGCTCTTCCTTCTGGACAGGTTTTCTCTGGAGCTCGTGCAGCCCTGATAGAACCCAGCTGCCATGGGGACATAAGGCAGCTGCCCACCTGTTGTAAACTGAAAATATGTAAAGATGCCGGATGAAATTCGCTATAGATGTAGGAAGATTCTGCACCAAGGTACAAACAATCAGCTGCAGAAAGAAAAGATGGTGATACAGTCATTCCTTAGGCTAGTGGGTGAGATTTATTGAGGCTTCCTAGCTGGCAGTGATTGACTGGTGTGATGATGCTGTGATAAAGAACATCCTGTCAGGAGGAGCACGTTCTGTAGAACACACAGAGTAATTTTTCATCCCTATTTTTCACTGGTATGAAATGCCCTCGGCTACGATGTCCAGCATCCCTGAACAAGGCAGTAAGGGTGATCATAGGCCAAGCAAACACACCTTATGAGACATTCAGGTTGTCTCATCAAAAGAGGACACTGCAGGAAGAAGGGATAAGTCTCACAGTCTTCCCTTTCCTGCAGAGTGGAAGGGAGTTGTCTACACTCTAGATATATCATAGCTAAAACAAGAAACAAGAAGCTTAAAGCATGGTAAGAAAGGTCAGAACTACCATTTAGGAGGAGCAGTAGTGAAGCTAGTAAGATACAGAGATAAATTGATGAGGGAATTCAAGGGGCTTCAATGAATGAGCTGTCATGGTGACACTGGCATGTTGGACATGCACTGTGGGAGATGATGCTCTGGGGTCCCAAAGGACCCATTCTCTGGTGCTTCACTTTAATATATCTGCTTTCCTTGGCCAGGTGCACTTGGAGTAAAGCTCCTCCTAGGATGGAGCCAGTAAGACCTGATCTCCAAGAGTGAAAGTTGGCATCAGCTACACATTAACTGGTTTTTGAGGATACAGATTCTGAAAACTTTCTGAATTTAATTTATCAGGAGTTTTCTGAAAAATGGCAGCATTTCAAATATTTGTATTTGATGCAAGACATCTGAAGCTTGACAGCAGAAAGACAATTTTCTGAAGCTGGGGAAGAACAGAATAAAGTATTTATCCTCCCTACTTTTACCCTGCCTACTTAACTTCAGTTGATTTCAATAAAGATCAAGAATTTCACAGTCAGGCCTGACTCTCCTTTGTAGCAAAGATGGTATCATGGCTCTAAGTCTGAATAGGTTGGCAAATAAGAATAAATAACCTCTCCACAGAAGAGCTGCTGTGTGATTTTGCAGAGGAAGAAACAGCAGGCTATGGGGCAAAAGTACTTAGTAGCACCCAGAAGAAAGAGCTTTGGGGCACTCAAAGCTGTGTGGGTGTCTTCTCAGCAGTACCTCCTGCCAGCTGCTGCAGATTGTTTTCATAAGAAACTTCTGTTGTCAGTAATTCACATTGCTGAATGTTTCTGCTGTCTGCCATGGGAGGAGATGTTGCTGCAAGCTCTAGGCTGAGCAGAGATGGTCTCTGCAAGCCCCATTTGCATCAGCCTTGCCTTGGCCTTAACCCCAGTTGCTCTCAGACAGCCTTAATGCAAAAAGATGCCCCTTGGTCCACCATGAAAACCTGAAATTCCTGCCAAGAAAAATACCTGGAATGGGTTCTGCTTTGTTTAGTTTCCAATCAAGGACTGCATGGGCAACATCCAAAAGTATGTTTTGCTGGGAATATTATTTATCTTCTGCTCTGAAGCTGCAGATGCAACTAAAACAGAAACCCCCAATGGGGAGTGGCAGAGTGAGTCCTGCTCCCAGTAGGTAGGCAGCCCCCTCTTAGCAGCACAGCCCGTGCTCTGTTCAGCCTCTCCAGACCTCAGCAGTGCTTCTCTCCCGAGTTTTGAGCTCTTATGTTTTTGTTTTGTTGCTGTTCTTAAACCTTTCTTATGTTAAATAAATGTTAAGCACAGGTCACAAGGAATCAAAAAAGAAATCAATCGCATAGCAGGCAGCGATAACGGAGTTTCCTTTCTCGTTTTACAGTCTTGCTGCTTGAACTTGGCAATACCACGTTTGTCAGTGCCACAGAATATTCCTGGTTGGAAATGACCTCCCAGATCACCAAGTCCAACAACACACACAACGACAAAATTGCACATAACAACAACAACAATAACCCATCTGGCTGCATACCTCTGAGTTCAGAAGACAGTGAAACAGGAACATGAAAAATCCCTGAAAACACACAAAAGGGAGAAGGGTGAAGGATGACTGCGAAGAACAAGGTACCACAATGCATTTCTCACTGCGTTGTGTACAACAGGTATCGAGTACTGGAGTAGCTGGGCAACTAGAAATAAGGACAAGTAGGGCAAACTGCCCCACGTTCAGCTGGAGAAACCTGCAGTATTGGGTTAAAATGAGGCTTGTTTGTCACTTTTCTTGTAAAACTGTGTCTTCTAAGTGTTGGGGTTCTTAAAGGGGAAATCTCGCTAAAAAGAAGCAGGAATTCTGCTTTCACAACAAGAGAACCTTTTGGACTGAACTTGCAAAGGTAAAGACAGAGGGAAATGCTGTTTGGGAAACACGGGATTGACAGCTGTGACACCAGAAAAGGAGGGTATTAACTCTAGGAAAATTTTCACAACAAAATTTTGCTACCTTTGATCTTTTTGTACGATGGAGAAGTTCCCAATCCCTTTCCCTCCCAAAGGACTTTTACTTTCTTTTGGGAATAACTCAACCAAATTTATGTCTTTTTACTTTGGATTAAAATTGGAGCTTATGGGGAGAACCCTACTGCTGCCTTTTTGTGACCGTAGTACTAGTTACCCCTGAAAGTGAAAAGAACTTACAGGAGTTCATTTTTTCTTCCACTTTGTAACCATTATTTGGAAAAGAATTATAGCACACCTACAGATTTGTGCCTCTACTGAAATGGCTGCTTAAAGCTAAGCAGATGCTTACTTTTCCTACATGGACGGAACTATTTGTCCGGATCAGTGAGTGTCTCAAGGCTTTAGTTGCCTGCTTGCAGGGCTCCTGTGCATTCACTCAGGTAGCTCCAACTTTCTCCTTATGCCACACCTTCTCCATAAGCTTCTGAGTCTCCTTCTCCAGAGGTTTTTAAAACCTGTCTGGACATGTTCCTGTGTGACTTAATCTAGGTGATCCTGCTCTGGCAGAGGAATTGGACTAGATGATCTTTTGAGGTCTACTGTGATTCTGTGATTCATTTTCATTTCGTCTCAGTAATGAAGCCTCAAACTGACACTGAAAAGTTGTTCTGGTATTTCTGCTGAAGAATCTTGCCTGTGTTACATGCCCAGAGGAATTCTTTTCATTTTATCAAGATCACTGTCTCATTTATTTAATTATTGTTACTTAAAACACTGAGTGGGATAGAAGTTCTCTACACAGACAGAGCAAGCGCCAGCATGGTCAGCAGAGACTTAAAATCAGGGAAAAGAACATAGGGGAAAGCCAATAAACACAAGCAGGATTTACTAATGATGCATGTATTGACTCTCAGCAGCAGTTCAGTAGCCATAAACATTCTTACCAGGTACTTACCTGTAGTGAATTGAAAACAGCAAATATATATTGAAACACTAATGCGTGGGCATTGACAGCCAAAATCCCAAAGATCCATGAGCTTCCCAAGATTGGCAGGAGAACAGCAACGGCTTTAGCTGTTAGTCTGAAAGAGAAAACATAAATACAAAGTGTGATGAGAGAGTTAAATTTCAGCCCCCACACCAGAGGGGTTTATTGATTCTGTCCTGGCAGGGAGGCAGAGCGTGTGTGACTCTCTTGGGCCACTCTCTTTACTCATTCCTCATCTATGAAAATCGGTGTAACAGACATTTGGTGTCACATGGGATAAATTCAGATCAAGAGTCAGAAACTGAGGGTGCAAGGGGAGAGATGGAGATATGATCATGTAACCACTGCAGTTATATCTGCAGTTTACACTGAAGCATCATTTTGTCAACGCGGAGTCAAGTGTAGGAACCAAACCTAGAGGGCAGACATGGAGAACAGAGGCAGCATCAATATGGAAACACTAAACCCATGTATAGTGCATGCAAAACACATTTGCTAGGCACTACAGCTAAGTCAAGACAACCCAGTATTGTGCTTCTAGAAAGGGACTTGGGATTTTTAATCACCATGAGTGAAAAAACATGATGTCCCTCTGCCAAATGCAAATCTTCCAACACCCCAGTATGATTCTGCTACCACCCTGCTTTGTTCAGAGCTGATTCAGAGGAATGCATGCCAAATCTTGAAATAGTTTGTGTTTCTTTGAGGGCCTTTCTGTTATGACTCTGCTTGATAGCTTGGCGGCATTCCAGTAAAAGGTGGCATGACACTGGAAAGCTAATAGCACTGAGAAAAGAAGAGGAATTTCTGGCTTTGCCTTAAAGAGTTTTGTACAGGAGGGTGGTTATAGTGGAAGATGGAAAGCAATTATAGTATAGCAGAGATTTAAATCATAGAATGTTCTAGGCTTGAAGGGACCTCTAGAGGTCATCTAGAACAACCTCCTTACACAGGGACAACTCCACCTAGGTCAGGCTGCTCAGAACCTGATCAAGCCTGACCTTAAATGACTCCAGGGATGGGGCCCCCACCACCTCCCCGGGCAGCCCATTGCACTGATCAACCACCCTCACATTGAAGAACTTCTTTCTAATATCCAGACTAAATCCATCCTTTCTCAGCTTGAACTCATTGCTCCTTCTCCTATCCATACAAATCCTCTTGAAAAGACTTTCCCCTGCCTTCATGTAGGGCCCCCTGAGGTACTGGAAGGTCAAAAGAAGGTCTCTCCAGAGCCTGCTTTTCTCCAGGCTGAACAGCCCCAGCTCTCTCTGCCTGTCGTTATACGAGAGATACTCCATTCCCCTGATCATTTTAGTAGCCCTCCTCTGGATGCACTCCAAGTGATGATGGAAAGTTTTGTGCAGCAGATGAATTCTGTGGAACAGATTTTATATAAAGAGTAAACAAAGGGAACCACAGAGGAAACAGAAGTGTTGCATTTAGAATTGTAAGACTGCAGTTAGGTCTCTTCAGAGTATTCAGAACCCTAACCACTAAAGAATTACGTTCTTTTTACAAAGAGCTCATTTCCTTCATCTGCTAGAGGAATTAAGGAGCACTCAGGACCCGGTAGGAGCGATGCAAGCAATACTTGCATCCATTTTCTGCCTGACATAAACATTTCTAGTATCTCTTTCTGCCACTGAATACCACTCAACCACTTCCAAGCAAGACACGCACAACTGATTAAATTTAACTCACAAACATTATTGCTTATCCCACCCAATGAAGCGCCCAGAGCATCATCTCTGATTTGTTGTAATGAATTGCTCTAAAGAATTGTACTTTCCTGTCTGCATATACCCACTAATATGGACTTTGAGAGTACTGTTCTAATAGCCCTACAGAGTGTTTCTAGTATAATTACAGAAAAAAATAGGAAGACAACCAGATTACTCTTGGAAGTCCTTGCCACAGGATGTTATGGACATCTAAAATGAACCCTATAAAGTTACAGACAATGTTTCTGCTTCAAATTCAAATGCTTGTGTGGGAAGTCCCTAATATGTTCTGTGCTGAAAGGTGGGAGTATGTATTTATAGAGGAAAGCCTGGCGCACGGTTGTCCTGGCCAACTCCACACCGGGACAGCTCTGCACCAGGATAATTGGAACAGGCTGCTCAGGGAGGTGATTGCAACAGCATCCCTGAACATGTTTAAAAGTCATGTAGATCTGGAGCTCAAGGACGTGGTTTAGTGATCAGCTTGGTACAGCTGGATTAATGGTTGCACTTGGTGATAGTAACAGTCTTTTCCAACCTAAATGGTTCTGTGAAAAAAATCAGTCTGCTTGACCTTCATAGTAGAGACGCAGGATAGGATGGACCCCCCTCAACCCATCTGGTCTAAGCTGAGATGGCAGGTCTTCTGTTTTTAGCCTAATCCATCTGGCTGTTTATTTAAAACAATAAACACCTCCACAGCTCGTCTTCACATCTCTTTGACCTGGTAAGGCCAGGTGTAAAACTGAGCAGGGCTTTAATAAGTTAGGAGTTGATAAGCCATCACTCATTTTTTTGCCAGTAAGTGCTACACATCTAGCTCACAGCCCTTGGCAACCCAAAAGCATTTGTGATGTCTATCCACTCCATAATCACCCAAAGCACCCCATGAATCCCACAGGGCAAAGCATTCTTGCTGTCAAGACTCTACTAACTAGACAGCCCAGCACAAAGTTGCCTGTCAAGGATGAATAGATGTTGAACCTTTGCATACTGAGGCAGCACATTTTCAGTGATAGTTACTGAAGGACAAACTCTTCCTCCTGGGCAGCTGGGTTCAGTTTTGGTGGTACAGGATAGAAAGCACAAAGAATGGACTGGTCTCCATTTGAAACATCCTAAACCAATGAGGCAGATAGATCATAACCACAGCACTTAGGAGCATTTACTTAGCTCCTGTTGTAGCCCACAGAATTAAAATCTGTGCTTATCATTAAACAAGTGTTTAAAATATGCCAGTGAATTTACTCTATGGTAAAATTGTAAAGAATCCAAGGGAGCAGTTGGAATAGGGGTAGTGAGAAACAAAAAGCTGGTCCATGGTTGCTAAAGTTACACTCTTTCAGAAATTAGCAGATCTCTATTTAGCTGGAGATCTGTGCTAGACATAAAGTTGTTTTAGGGAGATTAATGTCCCATTTGTGCCTTTTACCCCTCAGACAGATTGAAGTACAGATTCGAGAGAGAAATGCACAGGGCTGCGTGACAAGAGACCACTTGTAATTACAACAAACATAAAACAAATGAGATTTCTGTCCAACACAATTCAGTGAAGAGATCTTTTAATTAAACTTGGAGACAAGACACCTTGTTCATTTCAGTGACCTGAGCACACACTTCATTATAGCCTTGATTAAAGGTTTATGTTGAAGAAATGTGTAAGCTTCACATTTATAGGGAAATCTGAGGCAAGGAAGAATCTGGAGCTTTAAAAAGACTTTTTTTTCTGTATCAATTCACATCTTTTTGTCCTTGGCCATAAATACTCTTGCACAATTCAGTTTAATTCTGCAAAGAATTCATTTAGCCAGAAAATGAAACAATATCTTAAATGCCTTTTAAAGACACAATTTTAAAACAACTGATTGAAATGTATTTTGAAGAATCAAGGATGGTTTGGGTTTTGGTTTTTTTTCTGTTAAGATTAGAGATTATTGCCTCAGCTCCAACACAAGATGTGCTCCGCTGGGGAGCTGCCAGCAGACCACCTCTTGCAATGAACCTTGTGCAGAAAGACCTGAATAACATTGTGCCTTCAGAAAAATACCTCTGTGCAGCACTTACTGGAGGAAGGATAGACAAACACGGGGAAGATGGGTTAGTACATTCAGATTCCATGATGGTTTAGCTGTCCGCTCTAACCTGACACAGCAGTGATTAGCATGCCCAACACTCATACAACTGCCTTCATTACAAACCACCCTTCGTCTCTTCTGTTCTCATACTCTCAATGTTTATAAAATTTGCTGTTTCAAATATAATCTTCCCCAGCTGGTTTGTTACAAATAAATATTCTCATTATTTCTTTTGGAGCCAGCGCATAAGAAGCTTCATCTGCAATTTGTAGTTGGGCAGAAGGGTCAGGTGCCCGACAATTTCAAAATCATTCTTATGTTTTGGATTTTCAGAATCCTTCCACATCACAAATGCTTTAAATATGTTTTGAAATAACATTAATAAAGAGAGATGTCTGTTAAGCACAGGGGTCAGCACATGCGCAGCAGAAAGATGAAGCTAAAATGAAAATAAAACACAGATGTGGGATTTCTCATGCAAGTGTATTAATGTTTCATGCACAGCCATTTAGAAAAGCAGCCATGTGAGGGGGAAATTCATTTAAGACTACCTAAGGGTCAGCTCTGCATATGTATCACTTAAATCTCATTAAGTCCTTTCTTTTTTCCTAATTATTGCATGGCTTTTTACGCTTGCATGCTCTGAATTTCATCCTGTGCATGAAGTTATTAGTTCAAGCTGTTTATGAGCTTTACTCACCGAGCAAAGAACTCGGCTCTATTGTGCCCAGTCCTCTTTCCTTTGCTTTCCCACGTACCCCTCCCCTTCCCATCCTTATTTCATTTTGTCTTTGAACTTTAAAAAAGAAAAATAGTAATTGTAAAATGCTGCATCAGAACACCATTAAGGTGGCAAGGTTAAAAAGTCTTAGAAATACAGAAGTTAATGTTCCGCTAGGCACATTAATTCTGACACACTGCACATCCTTTATTTTTTTAATTCCCATTTTTCTTTGCTACATGAATATTTTAGTAGATTAGTTCTAGTACACTAAGAGGGGAAGTGAAATCAAGTACATCTTGTTTTTGGAGAAGGAACACTGCATGACTTAAACTGGGCAACCTTAAAAAAAGGAAGGTCACTACCACCACGTGACCTTCATATTGTCTCCGAAATCAGTGACATGAAAAAGCAGTGCTCTGGGGCAGAAGCAGCTCCTTGCAGAGACTGAGGTCCAGCCCCACCAGGTCCTTGTAAACTCTGCTAAAATCTCCCTCTGTCACTCTGCCCTAATGTGTCAGAAGGCAGACTAGCCATTTGCCTTAGAAAAGACCCTCTACATTTGTCCTGCATGCCCCTTCTAGTGCTCTGGCCTTTGAAATTAGAACAGACCTAATAGATTGTTTCTCACACACAACTTTTAAAAGCTCAGGTGCTGCTACTTTTCTGCAGTCTAACGGCATGAAGTTGGGTGAACTGCATCTATCTATGCAGAACAATCAGTCCTGGAATTAATTATTTAGGAAGCAAGCAAAACCACAACAGAAGATTCCTTTTCTCCTTTATAGTATTTCCTTCTGTCAATATATTTTTAAAGCATGTACCTGTTATTACTTTGTTATATAGACAACTTCTGGAAAACACAAAAATATCTTGAGTCTGATAAAATTTTTATGTCCAGCGTGTGTGGAATAGCCTCTGGGATATTAGGGACTGCACACAGGCTGTCATCAGTTCAGTCTGCACGTAGGGTTCTTGCTCCCTCTGGCCCAACACTAACAATCTCTCCAGTGGTGCTGCAGAGACCTCTGGAGCACCAGCCATCAAGAGCCTCTTTGGCATGACTTGATTTCATGCAGATTTGCATGGTTGTTTATTGGAAAAGTGAAGCAGCAATGAACTGGTACCACAGAGTACCACATTCCCGAGGTGCCTTCCAATCCCTAATGATTCTATGGCTCTATCATTCTCTGCCTCTGCGGAGACTGATCTGCAGACATTGCTGGTCCTTGTGTGTTCCACTCACCCAAGCACTCATGTGTGAAACCCGTTGTCAGGAGGGGAGAGTGAAGTTCTTCAGAAACCCTTATACTATTTTTCTAGTACACACCTTGCAAGAACAGCATTAACTGTAATCATTAGCTGTTACTCAAGCTGTCCACTCCTCCTCTAAACCTCTTGTTGAAAAAAAGTGGGTGTCTTCCCTTTTCCTGTTCTTACAGATGAATTTTAATTCCTCATAAGTAAACCTTGCTCACTAGAGATCTTCACTCAGATTTCAACTGGTTGTGATTGCCTTTGTTCTAGCATGTACTTCAGTGCAGGATTTTGAGCCTCTCTGTATATCATGCTCAATCAGGTGGACTGATGGACAATGTTCTACCCTGGCTGAGATCCCGAAGGGTGCACTAAGTGGAAGGGAAGTATAGTGAGTTGGATAATTATCACTGCTGCAGTGAAGTCCCAACGTGCAAAAGCTACAGGTTTCATCACCACTGAGACCAGTTTTCATTCCCAGCAATGTATAAAATAATTGGGCTGTTTCTGAAGTTCCTAGGAACATATTTTCCAAGAGCAGGGTTGGGCCTTACAGTTTTATTGTGTTTGCGATTGGTTTGGAACAGCTCTGCTCAGCTGAGATTGCTCCCTTTCCCTTATTTAATCTCTGCCCTTTCCCGCTTATTGCCCTGAGCACTCTGTCGATATCTTACACTGATGCAGAACGGCTACACCGACAGCTACAAGAAAGGCACTTCACTGCTTGCAGAAAGAAAACTTTATTACTTCTGTGAAGGGGATCCCTAATTCATAAATCAATTGTCCTGGTTGTATATGGAGGACTAATCGTTTTAGCACTTCTGACATCCGCTTTTCTGTCGTGATGCCTGCTGAAGTAAGAAGTGAATTCAGACCCGTAAGCCAAGATTATATAGCAATTGGAGGAGGAAGCACTGTCTCAAAGCAGCAAAAATGATTCACAAGTCACCAAAATTATTCACCTGACAAATACGCCTTTTAACTGAGATTTGTCTCTTGCTTCTTAACGTCTTTCTCTAGCCACTGCCAGTGACATCCTTTGGACTTCATGTAAAAATAAATAATCCCCAAACCCTGTAACTGACATTTCAAATGACTGCTGGGAAAAGTTGAATTTAGCCTCAGTTTCCCATTTGCTACAGGTTCAAAGCTGGAGAGCTGCTGGGAACCCACATGCTGCAGTTCTGACTACGAATGAAAAACATTTTCACTGAGGTTCAGCTGTGCTTCCAACAGTCTCATCTGGCCTGCTTCTTCTGAGTGGCACTCAGCTTTTCACTGCTGCTGGTGGCTGAGGAGCAGCTGTTCTCACCGTGGCTCACGGCTGCTACTCACATTGATACCTGCTCTCCAAGGAGCAAACCCTACACTCTGTGACTTAGGTGGTGAGCTGACACTAATATCAGGCAAATGGAGGAATATTGATAACACAGCATCGTCTCTAGTGAACTAGGCAGTGAAGAGCAGTGAAAGTACATGCAACAGTCACTGGGGCTGACCCAAAGCCACTGATGTAAATTGGCATCTATAGGGTCAAGCTCCCTTTCATTCCTCAGTGAAAACCAACCAAGTCAAGACACACAGTAATGCACTGCAGGTGGAACAAGCAGCCCAGCAGAGTAGTCAAAGTACAGGCATCAGGGTCAAATCACACAGGTCCCCTTCTAATTTAGCAACCAATTTACTCCATATATTGCATGCAAGTGACACTGAGTGTAGGTGTTCAGGATTTTTTCAAAATTAAATTAATCTCTGAGCTAGAGACTAGACACGTTGATGTAACAAGTAGAACTCTCATTTCAGAAAAGACAGACATGGATTTTAATTCTGCCACTGAGTAGTAGCTCATAAGCTCCTGCAGATACCCACACACCTTCTTCTCCTCCTACGCTTTGTCTTGGCTGTATAGACAGTCAGGCTGATGGTACAGGGAATGTCTTTTAATTGGTGCATGTAGAGTTCCTATCCTAATCTTGGGTGATTTCTAAGAACAATAAATAAACAAAAAAATTGGGGAAAAAAAACCAAAGACAAACCCACTGGTAACTGCAGATGCTGTTTCCCATTTTCCTTGATGTCGTTTGCCCCTTGAAAGTGCCACTGTGAAACTGCATGTGGAATACGCACAGACACTTCCTTCGTGGCTTTCTGGCAGGTGCCATTTGTATCCCAGGGAAGACATCGCTGGCTAGAAATGCAGCCATGAGAAAAAGGAAATCTAGGCTACAGCAACAAATGAATTCAGATTGGGTTTTATGATGTGAGTGGGAAAGGGGAGACTTTACTCCTTTCCTGTTACACTCAGCGTACACCTAGCTCTTTCACCACGGATCTTCACGAGGCTGCAGCTGCAGCCAAAGCATGTGATGAGACACAGCATTTGCCCAGAACGTAGGAGGTCTGGGCTCAAATCGCTCTGCTTCAAAGGGATTGCAGCCCCCTTTTTTCCATAAAAGCATTTTAACTCCCTGTTTGATGCACATCCCCACCTTCTGAACCTGCCCCACTTACATTAACTAATTAAATGTCCACTGGGCCAGAGAGAGAACATGTGCGACACAGATTAGTCACGAGGCACTCTTCTCTCTCAGGAGACTTCTAACTAATCCTTACTTTATTCATATTTCTTATTTTATATTAAATATTCAGTGGAGCAGGGACTGCAATCCACCCTCCCTTCAAACCCTCATCAAGCCTGACAACATAAGGGCCATGACATGAAATGAGGGTGCCTTAAGAATGTTAACATTCCAGGGGCTAGCAGCATTGACTGTTGGCTTCAGAACCTAACCAGGGATTTAGGATTTCATGTCTTGCTAAGGCACCACAGATCAAGTCCCACGTCACCTTCATCCCTTCCTTGTCCTACAGCTACAAATGAAACAAAAACTAACTCCCCACGTAAATACTTAACTGAAACGTGCCATTCTCCTTGCCTTTCATCCCAACTATTAAAAGAATAAAAAGAATGAAAACATCCTTGCAAGTTGAATGTCTAGTGGTTACAGTTTTTACATTCTCCTTCTAAAATTCCTTTCTCCAACATTTTTTGACATTAATTCTCTCGGTGCACTGCTGCTGAGACAGCATTCTCAATCCACAAGACCATGTTCAAAGCTAATTTTCCCCTGAACTTTGCCATTGAGTCATCAAAGAAAACAATAAAGACTCCTTGTCACAGTAGAAAAATGTTCTACATCCAACCGAGAAGGGTTAATAGTTGGTTTGGATACAGAACCTGCATCGAGAGGTTTCATACCACAGCTGTACGTGTATTCATTCCCAAGAGACACCCAAAAGCCATTTGTTCTTCGTTAAATCGTGGTTTTTAAGAGGCGACTGAGAGTGTTGGGTAGTGAACACTCTTGTTACATTATTTGTGCTTTAATCTTCAAAACATTGCATCTCTCTATGCTTTCTTCCTCTGCTTCTGCTGAAGCATCACTTGAACCTCAGAAAGAGCCTCAGTACAACAGAACATTTTCTCTTTTCCCATAGCAACCTCTGCAAGAACATACACTGCAAATATCTCCAGTTAGATGATCACTTAAGATCTGCTGGCATAGGTGAGCAATGACACGATCTTTTTGCATACAATCATCTATAAAAATTCTCAAGCTGTGGTGTATTTGTTTAAAATCCAGGGAGACTAAAGAGTTCACTGTTCATCACAGTCACCAGTTAAATTTCACGAGAGTCCAAAAAATGTGACGGCTGAAAAAAAGGGTTTGGGAGACACCAGCAATGGCTGACAGAACAAATCTCCCAGCAGCTGGTATTGACAACCACAGCCAGAAGGCAAATTAATCACAATCTCAGAAAATGGAAATGAAATTGAAACGTGGATATGAAAGCGACTCAAGAGAGAAAAGAAATAAACAACAACTGATTCTTAAAGATAATAGAATCATTAAGGGTGGAAGAGAGCTCGTTGATCATCCAGTCCAACCACCAACCCAATGCCCAAAGATTTATGGGTTTCTGGAACACAAACCATTCACTTACAGTTTCTTACAGTGTTTGGTTCTTCCTCAAAGCTGATTCTGGGGTTACTTCAAAGGAAGTAAATGAGGGGGAAAAAATTCAAGACAACATTATGCACTTCCATTTCAGGGGTTCTTTAATAGTCTAGCTAAAGCAGATTGTCTGGGAAGTCTGCAGGGATTAACGTGTCGTTTTAAAAAGAAAACAAATTGCAATATTCTAATGGACCAGATTTCTACGACAGAGCAAGCCGTTATTAACCATCCAGTTGTTCCCAGAGGTGGAACAGTTCTCTTGCTTTTTTCATTACATAGTAAGCACTGAAGAAAGACGCGGCTTTTTTCCCTCACAACTAGACAGAAAATTATGCAGGAACATTTGATCCTGTCCATACACAGTTACACAGTTTCTAGAACAAAGATATCAAGTAATTAATTGCCAAATGTAGCCATAAAGAGTTGGTTGTCGGAGCAACATATTAATAGGATAATCTAACCTTGGCTGCTCTGGATGCTCTGCATATGTGAAAACAGATGTTCCTTCAGACTCCCCTTCTTCTAACAGTGACCTAGTGCCTGGCTCCGCATTGGAGTCAGCCCAGGAGAAGGAAATTGTTACGACAGCTTATACCCAGAAAACTCATTACCTGTCTCTTCCAAGGACAAGGCAATGAAAATGTCCCAAAGGGCTAGATCCTGCCTGTGGGTGCCAGATGGACCAGGCTACATGTCATCTACTTCTTTCCTCCAACGTTTGCACCTAATTAGTTCTTGCACTACATTCTCCATTGTTTTACCCATTTTCAAGGCTCCCAGTGCAGGACCTGTTCCATCTCACAACAGCCTTCTGTACAGATTATCCCTGCGCACGTTGTCAGCGTGAGGCATAAACCTGCATTAGGCCAACACTTACTATTTTTAATTGGCTAAATCTCTGCAAGTTGTCTTGAAACAATACACTGAAAATTAGTCTTATTGCACTATTTACAGCCATCTGAATCTTTTTTATAGTTATTATATCATGCGGTGAAAATCTTTGTTTTCCCGGCAGTGAACCAGGATGACAGACGCGGTGCTAATAAAGAGGGATTGGCAAATTACAGAAGTTATGAAAAGGACCTCAGAGCGTTCGTTTTCCTTACATAACAGGAGATTTGAGGAGGAATTCACATGACTGGAATGCTGATATGAAAAGGCACAGCTTGTTCAGAAAGGACACGCAGGGAAAAAGAAAGAGTCTATAAAAAAGATGTAGACCTGCTTATTGAGCCAGAAACTGTAACAGAAACTGTTGAGCCAGACCTTTGGAGGTCAGTCATGAGTGGTGTCCCCCAGGGCTCGGTGCTGGGGCCACTCCTGTTCAACGTCTTTATCAATGATCTTGATGTGGGGATTCAGTGCACCCTCAGTAAGTTTGCAGACAACACCAAGTTGGGAGGGAGTGTTGATCTTCTGGAGGCTAGTGAGGCTGCACAGAGGGACCTTGACAGACTGCATCCATGGGCTAAGAATAGCTGTATGGGGTTCAATAGTGCCAAGTGTCAGGTCCTGCATTTTTGGCACAAGAAGCCCATGCAGCGCTACAGGCTTGGGGCAGTGTGGCTGGAAAGGAGTCTGGCAGAAAAGGACCTGGGGGTTCTAAATGTCAGGTGGCTGAATATGAGCCAGTAGTGTGCCCAGGTGGCTAAGAAGGCCCATGGCATCTTGGCTTGTATTAGAAACTGCGTGTCCAGCAGGAGTAGGGAGGTGATTACCTCCTTGTACTCAGAACTGGTGGGGCCACACCTTGAGTACTGGGTTCAGTTTTGGGCACCTCAGTACAAGGGAGACATCAAGGTGCTGGAGCAAGTGCAGAGGAGGGCAATGATCCTGGTTAAGGGCCTGGAGAATAAATCTGATGAAGAGAGATTGAGAGACAGAAGCATCAGACATTAAAAATATAAACTAACAACTACTTCATGCTCCACACCAATGATATCTGAGGTGGAGCATCAAGCTGGCGTTTGGGTAGCGTTTCCAGAGAAGTGTGACCCTCTGGAAAGACTGTGGAGGTGGGAAGCAAAAACGACTGGTCATTTAGAAAGTGTGACCTGTCAACAATTGGAAAGGTTTTGAGTATAGAAGTTTATAGGGAAAGAAACTGTTGTCTGTGTCCACTGAAGAAGGACAGGCTCCTGTTTATCCCTCCTTACATTGTCCTTGCTTTTTAAGTGAAGGCATTAGGGAAAAAACTTCTGAGCTAGGTATACCCTGCGGAGACTGAGATTTTCATCCCCAGGGACTTTTGCCATTCATTGTAAGTGTGATTGTGTTTTACACACAATTCTAAATGGTCAGGACCAATGACACAGCCAGGGATTGCTGACAAGGGGCAACAAACCTCATGCCTTGGTAGTTCTTTATGCCTGGAAACACGCAGGAAGGGCAATGTCACGGAGATGGGCATTATTAGAAATCTGTAGGTTTGGCAAATAGTTGTGCCTCTTAGCTCAAAGTCAGGGGGGCTCTTAGGTTAATTTGCAATGACAAAGTGACAATAACATTACCCCATACACAACATTTCTGTGGAACAATATTCACCCCCCACCAAGGAGCTGAACTGTGAAAATGATCTCCTGACCTAAACAGGCTCAGTGACCCTTAATTATGCAATCATATCAACAGAAAGATCATTCTCCCATTGCCATGGCAACAGGACCAGCGAGCAGTAAAGCTGCCAAGGTCAGGCATATAAACTCAGAAAGAAAAGTAATTTTCTGTGTAATGGTTCATATGAGCTTTAACTGCAGTAGAGGCAAATAAATAGCCGCAGACTTGCTTGATCACCTGTCTAAAATGTACGTAAGGGAAAGAGAAGGATTGCTGAAGTACCGCTCCAATCACACTGCCTTGCTGCCTGGTTTCTGAAAACTGCTGCTCCGGAGGATAATGCGAACTGCAGGAAAGCATTCAGCTGTGCGGCGCCTTCATGGGAGGGACTCGGTCCCATATTAAGCTGGCAACAATGAGGCCAGGCAACATATGGTTTTTATTGTGTTTATCAAAGTCAGTGTCAGAGCCGATGCTGCACTACTTGATGAAAAGCCCAGTCAGAAAAGGGAAAAATAATTAAAATATTCTAATTTGTCAAAATCAAAGCATTTTACTAGCGGACTCGATTCCCACCTTCTCCAAGGACCTGCTTGCAAGTCGAAAACACGGACAAATCTCCAAAATTCTCTGCTAACCTCCTTACAACATCCATGCCAGGCTCTGGTCCCTACTTTCTCACTCCTCTGCAATATTCAGGAGCAGGTTTGCAGGTGCCTGCCAGCTGTCCCGTGGAATGTGGGCTGGCCACAGAGGCAGATGGCTGCTGGGGAGCTGCCCCAATGCCAGCACTAGTGTCTGAGGCTCCTTTGTCTTCTGGAACCATCTCAAACACTTTGCTTCCGTAAGATGCTGCAGTATTGGTTACGGTTGTGGCTCCATATACATCATGAAAATGAAAAATAGACCCTATGGTCATGTATTTAATTTCTGCTGAGAATTTGCTGATTCTCTAGTTTGGGCTCAGACAGCAGCTCATGATGAGCTCCTTTGTGCTGCTCCACACATATTTATGTCTGCCTTATTGCTGCCTACTTTTAAAATAAGTAATGTGAATCATTACTCTCTCTGCTCTCATGAGAAAACCCAAGGCATATATGTTCTGTTCCTAGGTTTGGATACTCCCTAGTTTTTTAATATCTTTACTGAAATAAAATAAGACCATCATCTTGGGAGGCTGGCTGGTGGAGGTAGGTGAGACTGGGGACAATAAACCTGAGAGAGTTAAAGAACATGGCTCTTCATGGGGAGATTTCAGCACCTCACTTCAGAAACCCCCGCTAGTCCTGACATCCTCATGCTTTCAATTATCATCTGACTTAATTGCCTTTTTTATTATCTCTAATACTGTTCTAAAAGAAAAGTACTTAAGTTTCTTTCACAAAAATATATGCTTCTGCCTCACATCATTTTCAATTGAAAAGATTTTGCTGTAAGTCTAATTTCTATTTCAAAAACACGCGTAGCATATCTATAGTTAGTTGCATTTTATTCCTTACCTGAAGATAGTATTTAAAAGTTTAAAAGGACTTCTGATTTTCAAATTGGATCTTTTCTTTATTGTAACTAGACATATTTTCCATTTATTTAATTTTATTTTGAGAGCGCATTGTCGGGAATAGATGTAAATCACCCTTAGCTAAGAGCTGTGTCAGACTGGGGAGTGATTTAGAGGGGTGCCTAGAGCTCTGCACAAGGTGCCTGTTTAAATAAGCACTTACTTTATGTGATAGTGTAACTATAATATTTGTCTTATTATTCTGCACAAAGCCGACGTGGAGTTCTAGGATTATAAATTTGACCGTCCGAACAAGTCCTTGAAGTTATTGCTGCTCCCAGTGAATTGTACCACTTTATGATGAGTAACCAGTGTGTAATTGTTACCCCGGTACCAGCCACGAAGTTATGAACTAACAGCACTCTCCTGCTCCCACCAGTATTTTCACGGATGAAAAACAGACATGAAAAGATTGAAACCTAAAGACAATTGGAATGTTTTTAAACCAAAACAGTGTGAACTTCAAGGCTGGTTTTCATTGCAGATTTTGAAAATCTGAAACTTGCTGTCATTATCATTTTAAAGAAGAGAAGACATGTTATCCTCTAGACCACTTTGGCGGGGAGGGGGCCAGCGAGAGTGACACCACACCCGCACTGTTCCCGTGTGTCACAATATCATATTGCTGACACCATTGTTGAGCCAACTCCTGTGTCTGCTGGAACCCTCCACACCACGAAAGACTCATCAGGAAAGATCCAACCTTAGGCATTGGGCCAGCAGGGAGTTTTCTTCTCCTTAAATGCCATATAAATCCTGATTTGACTTAAGGAGGCCCCATCTCAATGCAGTGACCACAAGCTGCTGCAGAGAACACCTTTCACCTGCACTAATAGCTCCTAGAGTCTATCGAGACTGATAGGGAGAAAATGAGACATTGATTCACCCGCAGATCAATAACACAGATTTCTAAACAATGATGATGAGAAAGAGCTGAAGGGTGGCTTGGCCTGGCCCCTTCTCTCATGCCCTTCTCTGCCATCACTGATTCTGTCATGCTCAGAGCAAGGTTCCATCACAGGATTTAATAACCACAGCTTAATAAACCTCCTATCCTGACATTCAGATATGAAAAAAAATATGCCTGAGCATCTCTAATGGCAAGTATTGTATCTTCATACTGAGAAAATCCAAGACTTCTTAAATAACAGGCTTTCCTCAGATATTTTGTGTGTGTATGTTGTGTCTTACTGGCTTTCCTACCACAAGAAATAAATAGGCACGAGAGTGTAAGTGCTGCTTAGCCCTTTGCAGCCCACACTCACCCACGAGCAGTAAATCCTGTTTAAGGAGGAATGACAGATGGAAAACAATTCGCACAGAGGACAAGAAGGCTCAGAAGGGGGTAACAGAGAAAAAATAAGCTGTAGATGGTGTCATAATGTCGTCTTGTCCAGCCTGGCCACAAGACAGGGTCAGCTGCTACTCCTGGCACAGGCATTTGCCCTCACAGATGTTTGTGGAACGACTTCTGAAAGCTGTTCAAAGTCAGCAACTCAGCAGCGTACCAAGGTGATCGACTCCACTGCTTAGCAACTCCCCTCCCACTATGGGAAGCTTAAAGATAATTGATTTTTTTTCATCACTTTGAGCCAATTACAATCTGTCCCTTTTTCTGTGGGTTTGCAGAGCAGCCTCTTCTCTTTTTATATTGCTTTTTATAGTTTTAAGCTTTTACTACTCTTCCGTCCCCGAATGTGCCTGAATAATCACAGCATGGCCTGGAGCCTTTCTCCATTGCTGTAATTCCTAGCACCAGTGGTAAAAAAAGCACCACCATTACTGTCATTAGTGTTCCTCAAAGATTAGCACTTCCTCATTAATATCCTCACTGGCAACATTCAAACCCATGTATTTTTAGTCTGAGGCTCTTGAGTCTAATAAGGAGATACCCAAACTGCATTTGTATTTGTCATCTTCAATGAGCCAAAAATTTAATTAGGTTGAAGACATTATCATTGGCAGTAGCACTTCAGCTCACTAATTGTCATTGCTTAATACTTTCATTTTAATTATTTCCTTTATTGCCAGTCAACTCTCCTCCTTCCAAGAGTTTCCATGAGGTATATCGCCCATGCTGTTTGAAGCCATGTTCAATGAACGTGATTCCTTACACACAATTAGAGATTGTCAAGAAAAGGAATTGCTGAGAACGGACTTGGCCTGACACACTGCTCCTCCTAACTGCTGGCTCTCCTTCCACAAACAGGAAAAGCTCTTTTGTTTCTCACCAGAGCACACAAAAGCCAGGGCTCCGTTTCACTGCGGCATCTGCCACCCGGAAAGGCACGGAAAGGGTTTTCTAGTGCTATGGATCTTGAATCCCTGTAGACTTTCAGAAGAGTTTGCAGACTGTAACTTGCTCCTCACTCTTCTTGGAAGGGGATGGGACGACAGAAGAAAAAGAAATGTTCTAAGGGTATTACAAAAGGGTGGAATTTGGTTATGAAGGGAGATGATGGTATCTCCTTTAGCAGGAGAGCTCTCAAGAGAGCTTCAAGGGCCGTGATTGACAAGTGCATTCCGTGAAAATGAACAGCTGCAAATAAACCTTAGAAATATTCTTGGGACACCGAGTGATGTGAGATGGCAATGGAATCACAAGAACAACATCAACAAATGCACAGCTTCTTGCAGAATAATGTTAAAAGCACTGAAGCTATCAGCACTAGTGGGCAAGACTGGTATCTGAGGCTAAAAGACGACTGGGCTGAAAGACAGGTGCTATGTTTATAAACAAAGCAACATAGGTCTGCAGAGTCGTGGCATGGAACGGATCGTTGATGAACCGGATGAGCAATTTGCCACAGCGCATTCGGTGTGCTGCAGCGATGTAATAGATGGCTTTGCAGAGTGCTTTGGAATGGCCAATTACACGGTTAAACCATACAGATGTCTGCAGCATCATGAGTTGGTGGAGGACAACCCTCCTGTATTTGTATCTGTCAACGGGGAAAAAAATCCTTTCTGTGCGGTTTGTTTTTTCAAATAGCCAAAGTGAGGAATGGATTTGCATCAAACCTTCACACTCTGTCTGCAGCTTCATGCAAAGCGTTTTATGCTCTATTAAAAACGCGGAACAAACTAACACAACAGCTTACATGACCTGCTTTCCCTGCTGAGCTTCCCTTGGAGCCCTGTTTTGCTCCCATGCACCACAGCTACTGCCATTTGTTCCAATTTTCAGACATTAATTTAGCTAAACAGATAAGAATTATTTTTCTTCTCTCAATAGAGAACTGGTTTATTATTTTACTGAGTGAGGATCGAGCTTTGAGGGACAAAGGAAATTATTAAAATGAAAGAAGGAATGGGGTAAAGAGTGA
This sequence comes from Rhinopomastus cyanomelas, assembly GCA_013400115.1. Classification (NCBI taxonomy): domain Eukaryota; kingdom Metazoa; phylum Chordata; class Aves; order Bucerotiformes; family Rhinopomastidae; genus Rhinopomastus; species Rhinopomastus cyanomelas. The sequence continues at coordinate 840,009 of VXBP01000410.1, forward strand.
AGAAATATTTCTAATTTTGTCGTAATTGCTTTCTCCGTGGCTGATTATGATAGCTATCACTTCTGGTTCACCAGCTTCTGAAGTGTACACTTTGTAAAAAAAGACAGAGATTTTTCCAACTCGTTGGATCATTTCAGAGCAAGCAGTGAGAACGTATTTCATAGGACCTGGGCTTGGCAATTTAATCAAGAAAAGTTAATGAAACTCTCTTCTGGACAATGCCATGAAAAACTAGCATCTTGAAAATAGTATTGTACTTTAACCCTTGTATCCAGGAGCCAGGAAACTCACGTAATTAAAGGACTACCTGTGACAGCCTGAATCAGGGAAGAGCTCTCCCCATGGGTTGTGCGATGCACACATTTCTAACACACTGTCACACTGGGTAGCTGTCTCACCAGGACACAGAAGTGCCTTCCCAAGTAAACACAGCAATGAGACTTTGAAGAGGTAGAACAGCAGGCAAACACTCGACTTCCCTCCTGACAAGAGTTAATAAATCATAGAATCATAAAATCAAAGAATCATAGAATCACTACAGATTGGAAGGGACCTCGAAAGATCATCTAGTCCAATCCGCCTGCAACAGCAGGATCACCTAGACCAAGTCACACAGGAACACATCCAGGCAGGTCTTGAATATCTCCAGTGAGGGGGACTGCACAACCCCCCTGGGCAGCCTGTTCCAGTGCTCCGTCACCCTCACTGTGAAGAAGTTCCTTCTCAGGTTGATATGGAACCTTCTATGTTCCAGCTTACAACCATTGCCCCTAGTCCTGTCACTACATGACACCGAGAACAGCTCAATTCCATCCTCCTGACACCCATCCCTCAAATATTTGTAGACATTAATGAGGTCACCCCTCAGTCTCCTCTTCTCCAAGCTCAAGAGACCCAGCTCCCTCAGCCTCTCCTCATAAGGGAGGTGTTCCACCTCTCTCATCGTCTTTGTTGCCCTACGCTGAACTCTGTCCAGCAGCTCCACATCCCTCTTGAACCGAGGAGCCCAGAACTGGACACAATACTCCAGGTGTGGTCTCACCAGGGCAGAGTAGAGGGGGACAAGAACCTCTCTTGATCTGCTAACCACCACTGTTCTAATCCACCCCAGGATGCTGTTGGCCCTCTTGGCCACAAGAGCACATTGCTGGCTCATAGTCATCCTGCTGTCCACCAGGACCCCTAAGTCCCTTTCCCCTACACTACACTCCAACAGGTCAGTCCCCAGCTTATACTGGTACCTAGGGTTGCACTGAGTGAAATTAAAACTTCACATGCAACAGAATTCAGACGAAAAGAGAGTTCATACGGACCATACCTCAGAAACGTAATCATGTGCCTTTCCAAGCACGTGAGCAATTCCATTAAACTAATCAGCTCTAATTGCATTAAGCTTAGAGGGACTCCTCATACTCTTTAACTCAAACATGTGATTAATTGTTTCCCTAAAAGAGGGCCCAGTCAAAACTGGATAACACAAACAAATGTTGTATGTGTTCAATTAAATGTTTCAAGGTATTTGATTCCATAAACTAGAACATTCAGATTAGCTTTTTCGTGGAAAATCTGCTTCCTGGCCGTGAAACGTTCTCACGAAGCAGCATCTCAATGGTAACGCCAAGTTATTTTGCTGAGAGTCAGTGTCTAAGCATCCAATAAAAGGTTCAACCATAATCAATCACAGCTAAGAGAAACAGCTCATAATGTATACGTGTGCTCAACATGCTGCAGAAAACAACGCCAAAAGCATTAAGTAAATTTAAATAGTAAGCAGGAAATGATAATAATTCTTGGCTCAGCTTTTACCTGTAAACTGCTCTTGCAGGGTTAAGTTCCAGATGCTAGTAAAGTGACCATTTTCACGCTCTCACACACAGATTTCTACAGTGATCAAACCTCTGTCACTGGAATCTGTTACACATTAATTACCATCTCTGATCATTTACTGATTAATTAAGTATATATTGTTTCCCCTTAATTATGGGGCAGTTCCACTTATATATCACATTAACACTTTTATTCTGTGTGTACGCTGTATATTTTTGCACGTGTGCTATTATTGTGTACTTTAAAAAAACCCAAACCAGAAAGACAAGTCCACACCAGTATCTCTGAAACAAGAATAAAATGGTCAGCAGGAGGCTGTCGGATGTCCAGCAACATCTGAATGTGAGGTCAGTCAGCCCATAATGTATTGCACATATTCATGCAAATGGGGAAGATGAATAATTAATCACTTTCACCATTAAAAAGGAATTTTGTTCACCATTTCTTATCCTATTTTAGCCTTTAAGCATGAATTTTGACAGATGCTGCCCTCAGAGAGGAGCACTGACTCACCCTGGTACACATTGAGTTCCGTTGAGTCAGCATTCGCAAGGACCTGTTGCCGTATGGAAAATCAGGACCAATTCCTCTAAATAATTGCATCAGTTTATTGCTGTCTGTTGCCAAGAGAAACAAGCCTTGTTGGTAATAGCCACTTGTGTTGCCAAGTAACTTATTCTTTAGGGAAACTAAATATGCTCCAGCACTAGCACTTCCCTAACAATAAGTATCCTTAACAAGTGATATCATCGTGGCTCGGAACTGCGTATTTGTCCTGACACTTTCCTAAGGCATCTCTGCTGGGTTAGGGGTTGATGGCCTGGGAGGTGTGACCTGAGTCAGGCATGGAGAAGGTGTCCAAGCACAGGCTGCCTTCAGTCGCTGGGGAGAAATCAGAACTTCTAAGGCCAGTGAGCTGAACACTGAACACATGAGATCACCTGCAGAAACACCCTTTTTTTCCACCGCTCAGGAGTCCAGGTGGAGGAGGTGTCTGCTTCACCAAGCTCCAGAGTTAGGGGAAACAAATCCAGGGCAGGTGCTGTCCCTTCCAGGCTGCCAGGAGGAACGGAAGCCAGTCATTGTCAGCACGATTAAACTTTTCTGCTGGCAGCAGAGCCTGGCAAGAGGCAGCCTGTTCTGTAAAACCTCTAGGCTGGGATTTTCAGACTGCAGTGGCTGTTCAACAAAGCTGCGAGTGAGAGGCCTCTTAGGTTCTTAAAGGCAGATACAGACATTGGCCCAACTGAGCCAGGAGAGGCAAGTTGGTGCTGGCACCTCCCTCGTGTTTCTGCTGCAGGCACTTCCATCGCTCTCCAGTCAGTTC
>VXBP01000411.1:0-45155 GCA_013400115.1 Rhinopomastus cyanomelas
GTCCCTTTCAATCCCTAATGATTCTATGATTTGCCATCCCTGAAGGTGTTTATAGACCATTTAGTGGGCATAACCAGGTGGATGGATGAGGGCAGAGCTGTGGATGTCATCTATCTTGACTTAAGTAAGGCATTTGACACNAGCGTAGGGCAACGAAGATGATAAAAGAGGTGGAGCACCTCCCTTACGAGGAGAGGCTGAGGGAGCTGGGTCTCTTTAGCTTGGAGAAGAGGAGACTGAGGGGTGACCTCATTAATGTCTATAAATATTTGAAGGATGGGTGTCAGGAGGATGGCACTGGGCTGTTCTCGGTGTCATGTAGTGATAGGACAAGGGGCAATGGTTGTGAGCTGGAACATAGAAGGTTCCACATCAACCTGAGAAGGAACTTCTTCACGGTGAGGGTGACGGAGCACTGGAACAGGTTGCCCAGGGGGGTTGTGGAGTCTCCCTCACTGGAGATATTCAAGACTCGACTGGATGGGTTCCTGTGTGACTTGGTTTAGGTGATCCTGCTGTTGCAGGGGGATTGGAATGGATGATCTTTCGAGGTCCCTTCCAATCCGTAGTGATTCTATTATATGTGGTGCTTAGAGATCTGGTGTAGTACTGAACTTGGTAGAGTAGGGTTATTTGTTGGACTTGATGATGTCAAGGGTCTTTTCCAACCTGAGTGAGTCTGTGATTCTCCACACGTTCACTAGCACTTTTTGTGCACATACATGTTTCCTTAAGCCTGCACAAACACACGCACACTTCCTAGTCTAGTACACGTACTCAGCAGTGCAAACATGCACAGAAACACCTATTTTTAACTTTTTCTGGTAGTAGAGAGGTTAAAGAGCATGCACTTCACAAAGGCAAACTGTCTATAACCATAGTACAGCTATGAGACAGAGCTGTCCCCCTCCATAACATCGTTATTACAACAGCCAAGTAGCCATTGAAAGGGAGAGATTTCTGCTACTAGGAATTACTGCTGGACCTGATATCCAGCTGGACTGGCCACAGGCAGGAGAGCTGAAAAACAGATCTGCTTTTCTCTCTGCTCCCTGAAGGTGGTCCCAAAGTTCTGATAATGCTACAGATCCCTGCCAAGTAACACCTCCTCTGCAGGGCTGTGGCATTTCCCAAGTAGTACTAGAAGGTCAGCATTCTCTCCTTTCCAGGAGAGCTAATCCCAGATGTTTGAGACTGAGGTTCCAAAATATTGCCAGTCACCTAAAGAATCATAGAATCATTACGGATCGGAAGGGACCTCGAAAGATCATCTAGTCCAATCCGCCTGCAACAGCAGGATCACCCAGACCAAGTCACACAGGAACCCGTCCAGTCGGGTCTTGAACATCTCCAGTGAGGGAGACTCCACAACCCCCTAAGAAACATAACTAAAAGCTAAACCCAAGAATGGTGAAAAAGATTTGCTTTTCTTAACTGACCACCGAGAGTCTCTGATAACCACAAAATCTGTGGAGCAGAGTCTTAAGGACAAAAAAGTAGAAGCAAGCAGGAGCAGTAGGCCTTCCTCTGCTCACAACTCCCATAGCCAGCAGTCAATATCTTGCATGTGTGCAACACCTTTTACCCTCTTAGAGAAAACAGCAGAGGATGTGTGAGCAGAAAGGGCCCTGAAGTTGATCTCCAGGGCTTCCTAGAGGAATGTTGTAGAGCAGGGCATCCCAATAGCCCATCAGCACGCATTACTCAGGCTGTAAGGCAGCCCAGACACAACCAACCATCTCAGTTCTTGTGAGGGGCATGAAGAGTTAGCTCTTCTTTGATCCCAAATACTTCAGATTTCACTTTGGTTTCTCAGCCCAAAGCCCACCTGGCCACAGACGCAGGGCCCCAGCAAAATGGTGGGAGCTGTGGACGGTGACATAGTGGGCATCATCCAGCAAATGATTTCCCCTCCTTCCACAGAGTGTGCAGTGAAGCTCCCAGCTCTGTAGGGCAGTCACCTGTAGGTATTTGGCCTGTTCCCCTCTCTGGTTTCTCCACAAAGCACTCCGAGAGCAGCCTTCTGCTCCCAGATCCGCTGCCTTCTTGCCCAGAGGAGCTGGATACCTTTGGTCTGTGTCACTCATCAGCCTCTGGTCTCCAAACTCCAGCCCCAGAAGCCACATGGTTCTTTACTGACTTCATAAAAATAAACAAAGGTCTGTCAACATTTAGGTCACACTAGTAAATTATTTACACACACACATACACACCCCATTCTGTTTCTCACTGCATGGGTCTCAGTGTCACCGCACCCTGCCAGGGGCTGCTTTCGTCCCCACTGATTGGTCCCACTTCCACGACTGCTGGATGCTGATACTGCGCAAGTTCTCCTGCCCAGGCTGGGCTTCACCAGCTGCTGCCTAGGGCTGGGTGTTGCACACAAGGTGGTGGCACCCAGCCTCTACAGAAGCAGGTCTCAGCACTGCAGCCAGTGCAGGGACAGCCCTATGGGTGGGCTGAGGCCAGGAATGGGCTTACCAGCATTTTATCCAGCAGGGAACGGTACTGCGAGGCAGATTGGTGGCAAAGCACAGACTTCCCTTGTAACTATTTTTAAAAGCACCTTTACATCTTTCTGGAATCCCCATCTTAAGAAGGATATGGAGCTGTGGGAATGGGTCCAGAGGAGACTACAAGGATGATTATAGGGATGGAGCACCTCTCCCGCAAAGATGGGCTGGGGGAGTAAGGGTTGTTCAGCCTGGAGAAAAGAAGGCCCTAGGGTGACCTTATTGTGGCCTTGCAGTATTTGAAGACAAGAAGACTGGGCACGGACTTTTTACAGGGGCTTGTAGTGACAAGAGAAAAGGTAACTGCTTTCAATTAATGAGAGTGGATTTAGAATCATAGAATCATAGAATCATTAGGGATTGGAAGGGGCCTCGAAAGATCATCTAGTCCAATCCCCCTGCCCCAGCAGGATCACCTAGACCAAGATTAGATGTAAGGAGCAAGTTTTTAACTGTGAAGGTGGTGAGACACTGGACCAGTTTGCTCAACAAAGCTGTGGATGCTGCACCACTGGAAGTCTTAAAGGCCAGACTGGATGGGGCTTTGAGGAATCTGTATAGTGGGAGGTGTCCCTGCTCATAGCAGGGACGTTAAAACTCAGTGATCTCTGAGGTCCCTTCCAACGCAAACCATTCTATGATTCTATTTTTAAAAGCACTTTTACAGCTTTCTTTTCAACTCGCATGGCACAAATAAACTGTCAGCATCAATCAGTGGTTACTGGAGGAACCACTGTTTTGTAGACTCCTGCTTTCCTGGCACAAATGAAATAATCCTAGAATAATAGAGTGGCCTGAGTTGGAAGGGACCTCCAAAGGTCATCTAGTCCAACTATACCCCTCAAACTCCCTCCATGAAGCAAAGGTCCCCACCCAGCTCTGCCTTTGATTCTGTTTTTCCATGTTGTCTGTGGTGGATTTTGACTCACCATGGTCCATCGTACAATGTTTCTCCGGGTCCTGCTTCAGAGTGGGCAAGCAGACCTGGCCAGTGCTGTGTGAGCAGGCTATGGGATGACATGTCTCATGCAGACGCATGGTGCAGGTATTTCGCATGCATCACCGGAACAGTCACTGCCTCTGACCACTGCTGCCTTCTGCTTCTAATTCAGTGTGAGGGGCTGGCCCAGTTTCCCCTGAAACGGCTTGTTTTGGCATTTGTGTGCGCTGAACTTTCTCTGTCATTGTGGTTTGGTTTCCGAGATCAGTTAGAAGCTTCTGGAGTTCCTGCTAGCCCTGCTGAGCCTTACTTGCACTTACAGGACGTGGTTCCCTGCTGGTAGCACATGCTGTTGCCTTGTTACCCCTCGTCCCCCATTTCTGTATCTGAAGGTCTGTTTTCATCTCCTCCAGTCACAGCCTACCCCAGCAAGCTTTTCTTCCCCACTGGAACACTAGCCACTTACTTTTAATGGATTTCTTCCACCTCCTACCAGCTCTGTCTCAATTTTCAGTCCATGACTCAATTTTCATCTCATAGCTGCCAAGTTTGTTTCATCCTTGGGAAAGGATCCTTATGAGAAATCCTTGTGAAAGAATAAATTTGCTATAGTCCCTACTTGTTCCTGATGGGCTGTTCTAGAAGCTCACAGAAGCCAGTTGACTAGCAAGGCAGGATTTAGCTTTAAAGAAACTGCTCCACCAGTGCTCCCTCCACATGATGCTGGTCTGCCAGCACAGCTGGCACAGCCCCTGTTTTCCTAGAAGCTTCATGCTGTGCCCAGTCTGGCCTTTTTCAAAAATGCTCCTGATTTTTGGAGTGGGGCAGGAAGGGAGGACACTGGGGCTCTGCCCTTTGCTCTGTGGGGAGAAGCAGCAGGACTAGTGATGCAGGTGAGGGGTGTTGACTCCTTGGCTGAGCCCCATCACTGGTACTGGCAGCTGGCTGAGGGTGTTGCAGTAGGTACCATCATCTCTGCCTGTGTGTGGGCTCTGCACAGAGTAGGGGCCAGCTAGAAACACCTAAGACCATCACTGGGTTGCCCAGGTCCTCTTGGGGAAAGCAGAGTGCTGCAGCCAAAGTGCCTGCTCCCCAAATCCCAGGAAGGTCACATGGGAAAGCTGTCCAGAAGACTATGGAGCAGACCCCCAGTCACCCCTCACCACCAGCTGAGACTGGCTCTTCTCCTTTGATACCTTGCGTGGTGGTGGCACATCCCAGCCATGGTGGATGGCAGCATGGTACCACCACCACCCAACCCCAGCATGAGGACAGCCCAGTTTAATTCTCCCTTGGCCAAGTGACATCAGGCCAGAGAGCTGGAGGGCAACTGCTTTCACGACTGAAATAACAGTGGAAAAATATGTGTGAAGAGACACATCCAGGAACAGGGCACAGAGCGAGAGGCTCAGAAGCGGAGAGGCCCTTGGGATCGAGGGCAGATAATGGTGAAGGTGCAGCTACCTGAGATAAGTGCCCTGTCCAGTACATTTGGAGCTGTGTCTCTGTCTAGCAGTACTTGAGTTTCCCACTCCACCTTCCCCTACCGAGTTCAACTGTATGAATTTACCATATCTGGTGCATCCCTGAAATCCAAACAGCCTCGACTACATCCTCTCTCTGTAATGAATCAGTAATTAGACTGAAGAACACTATTATTTGTTTGGCATGACCTATATAAGCCCAGCTCGGGGAGTGCATAGTTGGTGTGGTGCCAGCGCTCTGTGCCCTGCGTATTATTGCCTTATAAACACAACCATTGTTTGAATTTCAGATCAAAACAAACTGAGCCACGGTGCTTGTCAGTTATTAGATATCTTTTTCCCAAATGCTCACCCAGGCTGTATTACAATAACAATAATTATTATTACATACTTCCTTATTATATGTTTGTGCCGAGGTAGCACATTTGCCTTTTTCCCACACGTTAGTAGCTTCTCCTGACTCTTATGATTCACTCCTGCTTATTTCCCAATGTCCATGAGCTCTTTTTATGTTCCTGGCTGCATTTCGTCAAGATGTGCAGACTGGTACAGGGACCCACAGGGCCACATTGCACCAGTCTGCAAAGGCTGCAACTCACACTGCAGCTTCACTCCTCCAGGGAATAGCCAAAGAGGAGAAAGATGGGGACCCTGCCCCCAGGGGCTTTATGAATATTTAACTCAGTCTGATCACGAGATAAAGATGGGATTGGGATAGACTAAAAACCAGCCCTACTTGGGGAGGGTAGGAAAAGGACCCTCTGAGGAAGACTGAGACAGGGCAGGACCAAGCCACAGCACAGTGATGATGCTCCCCAGAGCACTGCTATGGCTGGGAGTAGGGCTCACTTTGCCTAACTTGGGACATTTAGTTGTCAAATCCTCGGCATGTTTGCCCATCTGTCTTCACAGTCACAGAAGAGAAGCCTGCGCTTGGCTGCTGGGTGAGTCAGCCCTTCTCAAGATAAATGTTCAAGATAGGTGAGATGAATCACACACTGGAGGTGCCTATTTGTCTCCATTGACTATGCAGGAAGCCTGTCCGACTAATTAGGTTTAGACACCTAACTTTTAGGCACCTAAAATCAGGTGAGAGGAATCCCAGCCTCATCAACATCCTTCTCCACTGGCCTGACAAAGGAGGCAAAGGGGCAGGCTCCCTGGAAATGCCCTCCCCGGAGTGGCCCTGACCAAACCCCTCCAATCCTCCAAGCATGGGAATCTGCAGTGCTCCCCATGCAGCCCCTCTGGGCACGGGGCACTCCAGCCGTGCCCAGCTGGCAGAGATGAAAGCACTTTCCCGCTGTGGTGTGGATGAGGCAACGGTCTTGTGGGAAAAGCTGTAACAGTGGAACTGAAGTCTGTATCACAATGTATTCAGAGCAGGCAGGGGGACAGAAAAAAAACTGGGGAAAAAAAGGAGAAAAATAGGAGACTTGACCTTGGCTTCCTGCCTGGTGCTAAGAGAGTGTTTTGCTGGAGCAGGGTAGGTGAGAGCACAGGCTGCCTCCCCGATGCACATATCTCATGGAACTGCGAGATGTGTGGAGTGCAGCCTGTGTGTCTGGAAATGAGGTTGTGACAAGTTCCTCTGTGAAGGGCCAAAATGGGGGTTCCCAGGGGTCAGAGCTGAGCATAGTGGAAGTGAGCTGCCACCAGCCAAGCAAGCAGCACCTTGTGACACCAGAACTGCTCATCAGATGTCACGATCCAACTCAAGCAGTTTTACACGCTCTCTCTCTCTCTCTCAAAACCCCCCAAAAAACAGAAGAGTAGAAGCATTTAGTCTTGGCACATTGTGTCAGAGGGAAAAACCACGGAAGCATTCCACCAGTTGACGTCTGCCGAATAAATCAGCAGCCAGGGCTGCTGGGTCTGGAAACAAGCAGAGGCCAACAGAAATCACTGTGCTACGTTATCACTCTGCTGGGTATGGGCTTGGGAGTCTGGAGGCAGGGGTTGGAAAAACATGGAAGTTGTGCTGGTTTCTGAGGGCTGTGACTTTCCGTGTCCCATGTATGAACCACCCCGGAGACAGGAGGGCAGCTGTTGTGTCGATGTGCAGCAGGTATCACTTGCTTTGTCTTCTGAAAACTACCAACAGCCTCTTCAGAGGTTCTGACACCTCCCTTAAGCCACAGGACAGTTTGCTTAGGTGAGAAGTATTTGGCTTCTCTCTGCCTGGCAGGTACAGAGCCTTGTGCAGGCAAGGCCAGGTTACAGGCACCTGTTTGAATTGGTACCCCAGAACCAGCTGCTGAGTTTGGGCCCAGCACGGGTGCGGGGGACTCTGGGACCACCACCTGCCCAGCTGCACCCTGAGGGCAGGACCATGGTGACACCTGGCTATGCAGCCTGTCCCACACAGGTGGGCTTCCTTCAGGGGGATGATGCCAAGGGGCTGCTCTGAGGATCCACAGTGGGATGTTTCCCCAACAGCTGCTTTGTGGCACGTCTTGCTCCATCACTCGTGTTGCTGTAGTCAGGCTGAGGCACTTCCTCAGCTCCTGTTACTGCACTGGCAGGGTGGAACTCCCTTTGCCAGCTCTGCGCAGTCTCTGTGCACTTGGGGAGGAGAGATCAGCTGAGACTTGCTCCTTGCCCTGGAGGGTTTGCAATGCCTCTGAAAACAGGCAAACCCTGATAAGGAGAGGGAGGCTTCACTGCAGCAGGTAGTGGATGCAAGCAGTGAGTGGGCAGCAGAGAGGTCTGTGGTGCTGCAGGAGGGCAGTGTGGGGTTTTTCCAGACATGCGCCAAACATCTGGACAAGGTGTGCAGACCCCCAAGCAGGTTGTTGGGTGGAGTGGCTAGACAGATCCCGAGATGGGGCTGGGCCATCTAGCTGGAACAGACTGATAAACAGCCAAACATGAGCACGGGCTTGCTGTTCTCCTCTGTGGAAACTAATTAATTGCATTAGCATTTCCACTGGAAATTATAACTTGATCCATTAAGTTCAGCCAATTTCCTTAACCTGCCTCTGCTGAAAGGACACGTCTGCTTTTTCCACTGCAGTATCTTGTCAGTGCTAAATATGAGGCAGGCTAGTCACATCCATAATGACACCTTCAGAAGAGGCCATATGCTACCTCCACCTCTGGTCTCCCTGTCCCCTCACTTCCCCAGCATCTGAGCTCCTGAGAAACCTGAAATCCTCTTCATGAACTATCAAATCAGATCCCAGAGCCCATTACTAATTAGTAAAGATTTAGATGGCCTTGGATGGTCTTCGGGTCATTCACAGGTATAAAGTCAGGAGGATTAAGGGCTTACAATATTTGTCTGGCACTGCTGCTAACAATTCCAGCAAAAACAATGGGGTTGTTCTTGGATTTCTTGCCACCACAAAGTCCACACATGCACACACTCTCCATTTTATGAATGTTTACATACCCAAGCTGCCAGGAATCTCACTCCTGTTGCTTCCCACCACCTTAACACACTTTTCCTATATCTCTGCAAATTTGTTTTCTCACCAAGCAGCTAGTAATACCCCCATTGCTTGGTAGCAGGCGGAGGCTGGGCTTCCTCCGGTGCCAGAAAAGCCTGGCAGAGGGTGTGCCAACACGTTGCGGTTTCCATCCAGAGCCGTTTACACCTCCCAGCGGCTACCCATAGATGTTCTGTGGAAGGAGCACAAGGCCAAAATAAAAGGAAGTATTAAAAAGTTAGGGACAGGCAAAGAGCAGCCACGCTGACATCCGCCTACTCCCCCTTTGAGAGGCCAGAGCGTATGAGGAGGAGCGTGGCGTGGAGGAAACACCTACAGCTACCTGTGGAGACCAGCAGAAAGGCAGTCAACCTCCAGTGGCATGGCCAACAAAAATAACTCCAGACCCAAAAGATATGAATAAAGATAGATACTACTGAAAGCTTTCTTACTTTACACCCCAGCAGAAATAAAGGCAGGAGGTTTATCCTTCCTCCATCCCCAGCCTCTGTACTTAGAGCATTGCTCCAGAAAAGCCACACCTGAAAGTTCCCATAGGAGTGGGAAGCAAAAGCCTAACTCCTTCAAAACTCACCAGGGAAAAACCATGCTCAGGATGAAAGAACTTCCCTTTCAAAACTTTGGGAACTGGTGGTAGGAGGGAGAACAACCCTCGACATACACACCTTGTTTTGAACAATTCTGGGGTTTTGTACTGACTGACACAAGTGGACCTGCTGGCTTCCTGTTGCAGAGCAGCTCCAGGTGAAGATAAGTGCTGGTGTCTTAAGACACTGATATTCTTCTGTTGCTGTGGGACCGTAACGTCACCAAATACATTTGTGGCCAAGCTTGGATTAAGTTTAGACCCCAACTATGTAAAAAATAACTGAAATGGTTCAGATCAAAGTCAGCTGTGGCCTTCTTTCTTTCTTTCCTCTTACCTCCAAGAGCTGCCAATACGTAGTAAGGAAAATGGGGGCACCAGAGGGTGGTGCTTTTGCTGTGCATTGTCCAGCAGGTCTGCAGGACAGCGTAAACCTTCAGGGGCTTTTCCTCCATAAATTCGTCAAATTGCTTTTTTGACCCCGTTTATACTTTTGACCTCCACAGCATCATGTGCCAACAAGCCCAAAGCTTTACGCTTGCACACACTTATCCACGCAGTTGGAGAAAGTGCTTCTTTAAACCTGCCTTTGTAATTTAATTTGATGCCCCCTGCTTCTTTCCTGGGTTTTGGCTATTCTTTTTTTCTCCATTAACAGGACTGATGAAGGCTCTTATCCCTATGTACTTTGAGGCGTGTTTGCATCAGAATCGGGGGACGAAAATGATCCAGAAGCTGCTCCTGCACTGACGATGGATTTGGGAAGAGCTTAGGAAATCTTGAACATTTATTCCTGCTTTCCAGGCCCAGCTGTAGGATCCCAGCTAGGGTGTTCTGGTCCTGGACGGGCTGGCCCACAGGAGGAAGCTAGCGAGCATGGCACTGCATTCATTCACTCTTCCAGCAATCTTCTTTACTAACTGCTTTTCCTTTATTCATTTACCTATCTTTAATTCATTTGCATCTATCAGAGTTCCAGCACAGCGCTGGCAGGAGGTGCAAATTTTTCATTCCTGGGCTCGGTGTGAATTCATGCCCACACAAATTCCCACTCTGGCCCGGAGGGCTCTGACTTTCCGCCACGAGGTGGGGTGAGCAGCTAAAATTCCTGATCCGAGCGTGTGTGCAGCCAATGCAAAGCAGACCACCGTGGAGCTGGCCTTTGCCAAGCTAAAGCACTGGAAGAAAAAAGAATTCCCTCTCGGACTCAGCCTTCACTGCTGAACCCGTCAAATTGCGCAACCTTCCACCCCAAGATTCCAAAACAAATGCATAGGGGGCCAGCGAATAAAGCAAAAAGCGGGGGGGGGCAGGCAGCTATGCTGGTGGCGGTGTGGCTGGCCTAGGCGACGCCATCACCTGCTCGAGTCCTCCGCTCGGCCTCACACCATTGCGGAGTGAAAACCAGGCTGCGAGCGATGCAGCAGTGAAATAGTTATCTCGGCAGGGTTTCTTGGTAGCTCTTGGAAAGTCCCCGAAATGACGTTTCTAACGTAACCATTAAACTGGGTTTAATTATAGAGAGGCTCAGAACCCTGGGAACAAGCACCATCTACAGGAGTAAACAACTCCAGAAAATAATAGACTGGTCTCTCCCCTGGTTACTCCTCACTTCTAACCAAGGCAAGAGGGGGGGAAAAAAAAAAAGAAACTAGAAAGAGAAGGAAATTCGAGGAACCTGACTGCTCTCCTTAAGTAAATAGTAAGATATAAAAAAGAACCCAACCAGAAATCTGGACGGGGCAGAGCCCGTGGGCGTCTCTCTCCGTTGGTTATTTTGGCCGCTCTTGAAGACTGAAGGAGGGGAAAAAGCCGCCAGCTCAAAGTCCAGATCCTGCGACTCTAAAACAAACACGGGAGGAAGTGGGTCATTTGTTTGAAGTTTTCGGTGCAATGGCCGCTCGGCTCTGCCCAGGGCAGCCGCTGCTTCTTCCCCAGCCAAGCCAGAGCGTGGAGCAGCCGGGTCGCCCCGCCACCGCCCGCCTATGGGGAAGAGAGCCCAGGCACTGTCACTCCCCCCGACGCCAATCACCCACTGCAGTTCATCGGGCTGGAGGTTTAGGGGCCACGGGCATGGCCGAACCTCGAAGCCTTTTGCTTTTAGTTTTTTCACGCAGAAACTCCCGACCGCCCCCGCGCCCCGCTCTTCTCCACCGTACCGGTATCAGCATGAATCACACTCTGCCTGCTAAAATCTGGAACCGATTACTCGCTCGAGCCCTTATTATTTATTCAGCTTTACAATTTCAACTTCTGCTCAGAGGGGCAGAATCTGCCCAACGATGTGCTCTGTGAAACGGAGCACACTCCGTGTTTCAGCCCTAGCAGCGAGGGGGCTGTTAGCGCTTTCCCCCGGCAGCACCCGACGGGTTTCCGTACAACTGAAAAACGGAGGCGGGGGAGGGAGACGCGAATATACACAAAGAAGGATGAGCGCCCGCGCCAAAAGCTGCCTCCGATCCNTGTCAATCACCCTGGCCTCCTCCTCCTCCTCCTCTTCCTCCCCGCCGCCGGCTCCTCCTCCCGCGTTAAGTCAGAAACTTTATAAGTTTGAGCTTTCGCAGAGCGCGCTGGAAGTGGCGAGCGGGTGCGGCGGNCGGAGCGGAGCCCGGCGACGTCCCCAGCCCGGTGCGGAGCCCGCTCCTGTGGCCAGGGTGCGAGGGTCCCCAGTCCGGTGCCCGCCCGCGGCCCCTGCCCCACTCCACGCGCGCGCTAAGCACCCCCGCAGCGGGCGCCCCACCCCCACTCCTCGCGCGCCGCTTTTTTTNAGAGCCGAGCCCACGCCGGGACTCGTCTTGTCTGTGCGGCTGCCCCAGCCGAGTCTCCCCTCGCTCGCCCAAGATGTCCACAGCCCTGGTGTCGCCCACCATCTTCGACCTGAGCGAAGTTTTATGCAAGGTAAGGGTGCCGTTGGGAGCGGCTCTCCCGCCCTCGGGGCTTTGCATCTGGGCTCGCGTTTGCGTCGCGGTTCGGAGGTTCTTGCAGCCGTTTTTCGGGTCAGCGGCAAGTTTGGGGCAGGGCAGGGGCCGAGCGCGGCTGTCCCGGGTCGCGGATCCGCCGCCACCGCCACCCGCGCTTCCCGCCTCTGCCGCCTCGGTGTGGGGCGGGGTGGTCGAGGAACAGCTCTCCGCGCTCCCGGCGGGCTGAGCCACGGCAGGGGGCGAGGGGCCGCGGAGCCTTCCCCTGCTCCCGGTGCCGTTGCGCTGTAACACGGCGGGCCGGCGGCGATGCTGCGGGGTCGGGCGGGCCCTCTCTCCGCGGGGCTCAGCCGCCCCTCACCCTGCTCTGGAGCGGGGGGAGAGAGGGCTGGGCGGGAGCCGCGTGGTGAGGGGGGCCGAGGGGGCGGGCGCTCTGCTCTTCCCGCTCGCCGCCAGCTCCGGGGGCTTTTCCCCGAGAAGAGCCTCGGCAGTTACGTTGGAGGCTCGGCGCCACGTCCGGCGCTCGGCTGGCTTTGCTGCTTCGCTGCTTCGCTTTGTGACGACCGCGCGGGGGACCGAGGAGGGGCGGCCCGGGGCGCTCGAGTGGAGAATCGGAGGTGGGGTCGCGGTGCTCCGGGCAGCGAGGCCGCCGCTCCCCATGCTCGGCGCTGCGGGTGCCGTCGGGGCTCCTCGCGGTGCTGCGCTGTGGGGCGGCGAGGGGACGCCGGAGGAGGCGGTGGCGGTGACCGGCCCCTTCCTTTCTCCCCGCAGAGCAACAAGATGTTGAATTACAGCCCCTCGGGTGTCAGCGGGTGCCTGCTGGACAGGAAGGCGGTGGGCACCCCGGCCGGCGCGGGTTTCCCTAGGAGGCACTCGGTCACCCTGTCCAACTCAAAGTTCCACCAGAACCAGCTCCTGAGCAGCCTCAAAGGGGAGCCGGCTCCCATGCTGGGCCCCCGGGAAAGCCGCTTCCGGGACCGCTCTTTCTCCGAGGGCGGCGAGCGCCTGCTGCAGCAGAAGCAACCCGGGGGACAGGCCAACTCCAGCCGCTACAAGACAGAGCTCTGCCGCCCCTTCGAGGAGAACGGTGCCTGCAAGTACGGCGACAAGTGCCAGTTTGCCCATGGCATCCACGAGTTGCGCAGCCTCACCCGCCACCCCAAGTACAAGACCGAGCTCTGCCGCACCTTCCACACCATCGGCTTCTGCCCCTACGGGCCGCGCTGCCACTTCATCCACAACGCGGAGGAGCGGCGGGCCGTGGCGGGCAGTAGGGAGCCCGCCGGCGCCGACAGACCCCGCCTGCAGCACAGCTTCAGCTTTGCCGGCTTCCCCAGTACTGCTGCCAGCGGGCTGCTGGACAGCCCCACCTCCATCACCCCGCCACCTATGCTGAGTGCCGATGACCTTCTGGGCTCCCCGACCTTGCCTGATAGCGCCAGCAACCCTTTCACCTTCTCCAGCCAGGAGCTGGCCAGTCTCTTTGCCCCCAGCATAGGGGTGCAGGTGCCCAGCGGGAGCTCCCCCACCACCTTGTTGTTCAGGCCCATGTCCGAGTCCCCCAACATGTTTGACTCGCCACCCAGTCCTCAGGACTCCCTGTCTGACCAGGAGGGCTATCTGAGCAGCTCCAGCAGCAGCCACAGCGGCTCAGATTCCCCTATCCTGGACACCTCAAGACGTCTTCCAATCTTCAGCAGACTCTCCATCTCCGATGACTAATCTGGAGTCTCATCGTGCTCCCCCCCACCTCTATTTACAATGTTAAGCTGAACTCCACCCCCCCCATGCCCCATCCCCAGTAGTCCTAGCTGAATGTTAACGTGTCCATGTGCCTGCCGTAGACCCGCTGGTTTAAACCTTAAGTGCCAAATTACGATGAAAAGCAATAACGTTTACAAAATTAGTGCCTTTAACGCTTTCACTGTGACTGTATTTACCTCTCCAGCTGCAGAGGGCACCAGCAGCTCTGTGCACGTCCAGATGTGCAGGAAATGTCCGGATTCAGCTCCCTCCACTGGCCATATACTGCATTGCCCAGTCCCTTTTCGACTGGCCAGTCTACTCGAGGCTGCTGGCATGTGGACACGCGTTAACATCCAGTGCTCTTCTCCCCTCCCCTTAAAGACTCATCTTGCCTGGATCCGCTCAGGTCTGTGGGAAGAAAAGCTGAGAACGGACAAAGATTGGAACATACGTGGAACTTCGACTGGGAGGAAGAAAACAAGCAGATGGACTATGAAAGACTTGATTTTGGTGCTAAGAGTTCCCCGTGTATTCATGTGACATCTGAAAACAAATAAAGAAATAGAGGGGGTGGGGCCGACAGAAGTCATTCCACATACACACACACACACAAGTTCGTGTAGACAAAGTTCCAGTAGACATAGCTTTAATGGTTTTGCTCTAGAGTACTTTAGACCTATCTTAGAGCACTCACGCCAAGCTTTTTATTATGTTTTGGTTTTTTCCTGGGTTTTCAATTTTGTATAACTTTTCAGAAATTGGAGAGCAAATTTTGCTTGTCACTGCACAACAATATAAAAAAAGCTTATTTAACTTATCAAAACGTATTTATTGCCGAAACCTATGCTTTTTTTGTTAATTTTGTTCATATTTATCGGGATGATGAATCCATAGAATATATTCTTTTATGTTTAAATTATGATCTTCCATATTAATCTTAAGATTGTGAAGTTGTCTTTTTTCCCCTCCTTTTTCCCCCCACAGTTTAATATATTATACTACAATGACATTTTTTGTAACTTTACACTTTTTTGGTTATTTTATTTTAAAAAATGAAAAATTAATTTAAAAAATGCAAAAAACTGTGTTTGGATTATTTATTTTAGAAGTTCCCTCTCCTTTTTTTTTTTTTGTGTTGGACTGCAAATTGAGTTAATGTGCTTCTTTGCCTTTCATTTTCTCTTCCCCCTGCCCTAGGTCTTGCCTACCTGGGCTTTAGAATGTACATACCTGAGCTCTGTTGTGAGACAGCGTGGGAGGAAGACCTTTTTCTTCCTCTTTCTATATAGATTCTTCAAGGAGAAAAGCCTTGGGCTCCAAAGTGCCTATCTGAAGACATTCCAAATGCAGTTTGTCTTTGCGTGTCTGTATTCCAATTTTGGAGTTTTCCTTGCTGAGGTGAACGGGACTGGCACAAAGAAAATAATGAATGTAATTTTTTTCCCCCCGTTACTGTTCACTACATTTGCTTTTTCTTCCTCTGTGTGAGTTTATTTAAAAGAGAATCTCTTTTGTAACGACTGTTTGCAGTTTAAATCAATAAACCCCAAGTTTTTTCAAGAAACTGACAAGTGGAGCTGGTTTTACTTGCAAAAAATCAAGGGGCTGGTTTTAGACAACCGCTTAAATGCAGATTCTTCCCTCCTTTTGGCCCTTGAGGTGTCCACTGTTTGCTCAGGCAACTGTGTTCCCAAGTGATTTGGTGTGTCTGCCTGCTGAGCACCTGGGTGCACTGATCAGTGGCAGAAAACACCTCTTGTGACCTGTCCTGGTGGCTTCTCACTCTGTCTCTTCCTGTCTCGAATAGCTGGGTTGCTTCCTGCAAACTTTCTAACCAGTGCAGCTTAAACCTCGTACTGGGCTGTGCCTCACGTGCTCTGTTCATCCTGCATAGCTCCTTCCCCCTCAAAGACCAGCCTGTGTGCCTTTGGAGGAGTCTGAAGAAGGATGTTGAAGTACAGGTTTCCCAAATCTCAGCCTGGGTTTCTAAGTGGTATGTGATCCGCTTCGGTGAGTTCTGCACGGGAGAGGAGCATGGACCCCCAGCAGAGTGTGCACACAGACCACCCTGCTGTTACACTAACTCAATCCCTCATACCCTTTGAAGCACCCAGCAGCAATCCCCAAAACTTCAGGTGACAGTGGCTTGGTTCAGGAGAAGCTTCTCTACCAGCACTGCTGTAGTGCAAGGCTTGTGTTCTCACCTCTCCTGGAGCCGGCTAGGCACTCTTCTTTCTCTGAAACTCGTCCAGCTCTTCCAAATTGCGGGTGGAATATTGCTGCCGAACCACCTTCATCATGATCCTTCATCTGTCTTGACATGCCTCGGTGTTCA
This sequence comes from Rhinopomastus cyanomelas, assembly GCA_013400115.1. NCBI lineage: Eukaryota > Metazoa > Chordata > Aves > Bucerotiformes > Rhinopomastidae > Rhinopomastus > Rhinopomastus cyanomelas. Next base: position 15,975 of record VXBP01000411.1, read on the forward strand.
GGAGAGACGTTTCCTAATTCATATGGTAAAAGCTCCTGCCAAACAGAAGTTGCAGTATACCTCAAAGCTGACACCGACGTATCTTTCCTCCTGCTGGCTTTGTGCAATGCGCTTTCTTGTGTGGTCTTGACAATAAAGGTGAGTGAGGTGGAGGAAAGATGGTGGAACAGGGGTGTGACTGGTACAAGCTGGTTCCCAGCAATGGTGCAAAAGCTGCATGGGGAGTTTGCTCAGCAGATGGCTGTTGTAACTAGTGTGGAGCAGTCTCTGTTCTGATTCCAGAGAAGAGCCTCGGGCACAGCACTGGTACTGCACGGTGGCCTCCAGATACCTTCTGCTGACCGCAGCCTTGGCCCTGGGCACTAAATGATGGTGCCCACATGAGGCTTCTGCCTAGAAGACCTGTGCCCAGGCCTGCCTTCTGCCTTGCTGCTGGAAGCCAAGTTGTTTGCCCCTGCAGAGCAAGGCATATCTGATCTGGAGAGGATCCCGAGCCTATCGCTGGGTGTGCACGTGGAGCTTGAAACTGCTCACTTCCTCTCTGGACTTTCTGTGTAGCAATTCAAACAAATAGGTTTTGCCCAGTTAATAATTGAAGAAAATGCTATTAGTTGCACAGTGTTAGTTACTGGAATGACAACTGGGAGGCTGTGCTAGAAGTAGGTCCTTGCCCACAGTACTTGGGTGCTTCTCTTGTCCTAAGACACTGGCTCTAGGAAGCCAGCACCACTGGCTTTCACTCCAGTGAGTGTATTGGTGATAAATGCTCTGCCGTTCAGTGTCTGTGCTTCTCAAAATTAGCCCTTGGGATAGGTCAGGGAAGGGGGTAGAGAAGAGCAGAATCACAAGTTTACTTTCTGTAATTGTTAGAGGGAGACAGTGCACAAGAGCCTCCAGCAGTGCAGGAATTTGCCTGATCCGATGCCATTAGCATTCACAGCAGTTTGGGAATGTGGTAGCAGCCACAGACAGTCTATGGGGAATTCTTCCTTGGATTTACCATGCATAGGTTGTCCATGCTGTTTCTTTTAGGGTCAGCAGTTTGCCATGGTTGGCTATAGCCAAGCCAAGCCTCAGAGAGGAAAACAGTTCTTTCTGGCATGACAGTTCTGAGACCCACAGTCCCCTGGCTTAAGGGCTCCTCCATGCTCCAGCACAACAGCTTAGTGCACATGGCTCTGAAGTGCTGAGAACTCAGGCTGACACATGGATGAATCCCACAACCAGGTGAGAGGATCAAGGCAGGCCAGGTGCCTCCTGCCATAGTCAAGGGCAGGACTGGGTTGGCCTCAGTGTTGGCCACCAAGAAGAACCTTCAGCTTTGCTACCAGATGCACCCCAATAGGCTCTGAGCAGTGAGCACTGGACACAGGTCATAGCAGAGGGGTGGCCCCTTCTGTTGTAAGAGACTGTCCAGGAGGGAAGGCTGGGCTGATGAGAAGCTCTGGAGGGTCCTTAACAGCTCTGAGTGGCTGCCCCTGGGCCCTGAGTGACAACCCCCCCCCCGCCCCCTGCCACTCTCAGTCTAAAAGCAGGGTCCGTTTGCAGAGAGAGTTGAGAGTCTGTGGCTGGAGGACCTTGCAGAATGTCCTTGTTATTGGAAGGAACCCAAACCGTGTCTCTGGCAACCAGAGCTTCCCGAGACAGCAGGACAGGATTAATTGGGATGAGAGCGAGGAACTAGGTTTTGCATTTCTGAGGTGTTCCCTGCGTTGGTCTTTGCCTGGCTATGGTGGGACATGGGCTGTGGCTGATTTCCCTGCTGTTGAATGTTTGGGTCAGTTTGCTTTCTGTTTAACTCCCACTGACTGGGCCTATCAATCCATTGGCTTCGTCCATTGCTGGCCGTGCCGTTTCATTTGTGTGCCCCGTAGAGACAGGTAATAAAATCTCAGCTGCATCCCTTTTGTTAGATTATGGGATTGGCAAAGCAGCCAAAGGACTTCAGAGTCTCCCAATATGCAGATGAACCACTTGTCTCCTGGTGCTGTAGGCTGCAAGCTCTACTGAGAAACAGGGACTGGCAGGACCATGGCACGAGACAAGCGAGAAGCACCAAGCTCCTCCAGCTTGCTGGAGTGATGAGCTCTTCTCCTGTATGATGACCTCCTCTGGCCTTGCCTCCCTTGTCTTTTGCAGGCCCAGGACCTCATACCCTTCATGTACTGAAAAGCTGATGATGAGTTTCTTTCTAAAAGGCCTGGAGGAGCTCACAGGGTTTGCTGATACAAAGGAACTGAAGGAACCCAGTGCCCTTAGTTTTCTTTAAGTACTGTCCTACTGGACTTCTCACTGCTGAGGCCACTGGCTGGTTTGTGTTAACTATGTATTTGGCAAAACAGTTATCAGAGTGGCCAGGAAGAAAAAGCTCACCTGTGCACAGATATTATTGATCCTGATGTGCGTGCTGTGCCAGGACAGAGGAAAGCACCTGCAAGAGCAAGGTACCTGTTGTTCCATGTGATAGCATATTGCAATGGGACACGTTTGGTGGCTCTTGGTGCTTCTCACATGCGTTTTGTTGGAGTCATGGAAGCCTACTGTGGGATCCTTTTAAGAAAACGATATGTGTGCCTCTGCACTGCAGGTATTAGCTGTCACCAATTTTTGGGGTCTTAGGTGACTGTAGTGCTCTCCACCTTCAACATGTCTAGCTGTCCTTGGAAGCTGCAGCCAGCATGTATGCTTTCTGAGCCAGCTGCCTTTGGTGAGAAGTGACAGGACGACTTTGATCTGCAGGGCTCCAAGTGGCTCAGATCTCACTCTGGTAGCTGCCTCCCTCATTTCTTATTCCTACAACAGCCGTAGGTATCCCAGTGACTATACTGGCTACTCCCTTGCTAGATGGGGCTTCCATACCTTTGGTATCTTCCGTTCTGCAGTTGGGGCCTCTCATTTCACAAAGTCGTCTGTAGTGGAAGGCTGCAGAGTCAAACAGGCATGTTGTGTCATTGTTGCTGATGATTTTAAAGACAGTTGGAAACTTTACTATCCAGTTTTGGCCAACTTTTGTTTACCATCAATTGCACAGAGGCATGATGTGCCAGAATGGGTAGGGAGGCTCTTCAGAGGGACCCAGACAGGCTGGATCAACGGGCTGAGCCCTGCGTCCTGTGCTTGGGCCACAACAATCCCTGGCAAAGCTACAGCCTGAGGAAGAGTGACTTGAGAGCTGCTTGGCAGAGTAGGACCTGGGGGCACTGGTTGATAGTCAGCAGAACTTGAAGGCTGCAGGGGCATCACTGACACAAAAGCAGTCCCGATACCTGCCTGGGAGGGAGCAAAGGCCTTGTGCCCTACATAACATCAAGCTGTGAGGTCTCGTACCCTGCAGTGGTGCTGGGGAGTCAGTTCTGATGCAGCAGGTGGTGTGATAGGTGACCAGATACTCTGATGGCCAGCAAAAGTGTAGTGAGGCAAAGAAGTGAAGAGTGAAGAACAGTACGTTCCTTATGGGGCTCTGTAGACAGAGGGGCAGATGCTGCCCCACAGCAGAAGCAGTTTGAGGGGTATGAACCAGCCACTAACAGGAGGAAACCAGAAAAAGCATTGGGAAGGAGTTCAGCTGGGAGAAAGGGGTGACATCCATTGCAGAGGGTTTATTCATGGCTGGGAGTGCTGGGAGGGATGCTGAGATGGGCTGGGCAGGGAGATAGCAAATGTCTACTGGGAATGCATGGAACAGCCCTCGTGCTCAAGGTTGAGTTCAACCCAAACTGTTAGAAAATTATGCCTGTTGATGCAAAATGTCCTCTGTTTGGACACCCTCTGGCCTGTTAAGCAATGCCTGTTCCTCACAAAGCTAACGCTTATTCCCTAGAAGACTTCCAGAAAAAAAAAACCAGCCCCAACCCAATGTTCCTCTGAAACACCCTAAACCAATACCTGCTGTGACTAAGCCCTGTGGGCAGCTCCGCAGCTGATTTATATCCTCCCCCTCCAAAGTGAAGGGGTTCGAGTGGAAACAGACGCTGTGTTAAACATAGCCGAGGGCAGTGCGCGAGGCAGCTCTGCCATGAGACGGGAGGAAGCGGGGCTGCGGGCGGCTGCTGCCAGGCGTGACGCCGGTTCGGGTTTCCTCACAGGCAGAACAGAGCTCCTTTTGGCTGCTGCAGCTTTACAGGCTCTCCTGGGTTTATTATACTGCAAATGTTTTGAATTCCACATCTTAATTTCCAGAGAGGCTTTGCTTGACTTTTGCTGATTTTTTCCTTTTTCCCCAGGTTTTGATTGGATTTTTTTTATTATTACCACTGCTTGAACCTCCTCTTTTTGACCAGGTTTTGGTCAAAACTACCATTTTCTGAGCAAACAGAGGAGCAGAGTTCTCCCTGCCCGGGCTCCAGCTGCAAATTAATCTCTTTTCATAGTGTCATTTCTTGTCCGCCCACTATCCCCACCACATTCACTTAGTCAACACATGGAAGTGAAATTTTTCCATGCAGGATCCTGCGGTTTGTACGGCTGTGTGGGGCACGTGACTGCCAGCTCCAGAGCGCTCCTGCACCTCTGGCTGGAAGGAAGTTTCCTCATCCCCCACGTATGTGAGCGGTTGTCAGTGCGATGTGAAAAGTTTTAACAACTGGAGCTGGTGGAAACATCTCAGAGTTCAGCATTTCTCTGTGTATTTAAAGTCCTACTCCAGCAGACGGGTGGAGGCACAGAACCGTTCAACTCAGAAGAGACCTCTAAGACCGTCAAGTTTGACCATCATCTCAACGTCACCAGGCTCAATAAGCCCCGTTTCCAAGTGCGAGATCTACACCTTTCTGTTCCCAAGAGGGAAACATGGAGTTGAAGGATGGAATAGTGGCGATGAGGAAAACAGAGTGCTGAGTGTCAATCTGTTGTAGTAGGTGTGTGGAGGCCACAAGTCACAGTGATGTTGGCTCTGGAGGCTGCAGAGACCTCTAGCCCCGCCAAAGTTGTTGGGTGAGACAGCAGTGCAGCCTCTGAGCAGACCTGCACGTTCGGGCTTCCCCAGTAGCCAAGGAGAGGACTCCAGCTGCATTATCAAAGCTCGTGGATTCGGGGCATCTGCAGACCCCACTGGGAGACATACAAGAGACTCAACATGCCACCAGCACAGGACATCTTCTTTTGACCAGCAGATCCCCAACCCCTCAGCTCTGCAGGGAAAAGCAAAGAAAACTATTTTGGTGGAACTGCAGGAAAGCTGTGGAGGGCTCAAGTTTGGTAAGGGCACAGCCATAGGTACAGAACTCTGGTGCACCAGCACACTGGTCAGCAAACGAGCCAATCAGACATTTTTCAGTGGAGTCAGTCGGTGTCGGTGGCGTTTCTTCCGCGACGCTGAGGAAGGCTGATGGGCTGTGCTTGGCCCATGCGGTAGATGCAGGTTGTGCTTCCACATGATGCCTTTCACACATGGGCCCGGGAGGACTTTATAGATATCTCAGGCACTTGGCAAATATAACTGTACTTTACTCGTTCCAGGGGTTAAAACCCCGTTAGACATACAGCTGGTAAGTGAAGGGGATCATGCTGTAGCAGTGGCACAATATCACAGAAAAGAGCTGCAAAAATAATTGAGGACTCCTGATACTTTTTCTCCTGTCTTAGTCTCCAGGCAACAGCAAATATTTCTCCCGAATACTCGGGATGAGCATATGCCAATGTTGATTCACAGGAAAAGGATGTAGCCACGCAAGCCGTAGAAATGTTGTTTGGGATGGTAGCCACGGCCCCGAAGGAGATGTTAAGCAATATGGGACAAATGCCAGTTAAGTTAGCTCTTGAAGCTCTTGCTGTATTTTCTATAAGGTTTCTTGGACCCTTTATATGGAGCTACCATGATTTTAACTTGATTACAGCAACATGGAGAGAGTGTTCTGTGTCTCATAGCCCTTGAGATGCTGCAGGGGCTTTTGGGCACCAGCGAAGTCTTGGTTTACTAAGAATTTATGATCGTGAGAATCGTGGAAAGGTTTTGGTCAAGGCTAAGATCAGAGTGGAAGATGTACTTTTGCTTGGAAAAGGGACGCAAGTCTCCTTGTTTATATCCTCTCAGCCTCAGATTTTATGGGCTGTGTTTACAAATAACCCAGTTTTCCCACATGATTAGACTTCCAAATTATCACAGGATTAAAGAGCCAAGAGCAAACCTAACTCACCCTCTCTTGAGGGTACCCAGCCAGAAGAGGTGGGGGACCCGCAGAAAAGAATTGTCCTCTTAAGTGAAGTGGCCTTGGATTCATAGACTGGATCTTATGACCAGGGTGTTTTCCTTCTTTTCACACTTTTCTGACCAGAAAAAACCACTTCCAGTGTGGATGAAAACAGAACTGGAGATGGTTTTGAAATATTTTAGAGTTTGTAGAATTTGAGGGCAGGCAGCTGGGGGAAGCCAGTGGTCTGTGATGGGGACCTGTGGGGTTATCAGTGTATCATTGAGGCTGGCAAGGACTTCTTGTGAGTCATTCCTCTTGACTCTGACAGGACTGATCTCATTATCCCCAAGCTACCTCCCAGGCACAGAGAATTGCCTAGTCCTAGCCCTGGATGTGCTGATGTGGCCACAGTATTCCCTCATCAGGGAGTTTCAAAGCTCGAGCTGTGTGAAACCTCTCAAATATCCTAATACTTAACCTGAATGTCTCCTACAAAGGTCTTCATTAACTTCATGTCCTGTCCCCTTTGGTTAACAAGTCTCAAACCTGATTTCAGGTGAAGCCACAGTGGACTGGCACCTGTGGTTCCAGCTTTCAGCTTTCTTGTCAGCTCTGGTCCTAGGGTATATCTTTTCTAGACCTTTCCATATCTGTCTTCCCATGCCTGCTCAAAAATGGGTATCCTAAACCCTCCCTGGTCACTTACTTTCAGCTAGTTCTGCTGTCACTGATGCTCTTGTGGAAGCCTTCCTGACCTAAGCTGTGTTGAGGCCAGGAGAAAAGCGCTGTGTGAAATTACCATGGCTGTGTTTGGAATGCAGTGGGATACTGAGATCGATTTCCTGTCACAGCCCTCTTACAGTGGGGCGTCCCAGCCCCCCTTATGCAGCCTGATGATGAGGGGGTGACTGGTCTTTGGAGCTTTGTTCCCACTGCATGTGCATGCTCTGATGTTTGCTCCACAGCACAGGCTCCTTGTCGGTTGTCCTGCTGTCAGGCTGGGGCAGTGCTCGGAGGAAACATGCTCATGCCCTTTTGTTTTCCTTCCTGAAGGAGACACTCATCCCCATCCCTCGGGAACGTAAGCTTTGAAACGTGACTGGATTTGTTTCCACTTATCATTATCTTGGTTTACATAAATTACAGTGTTTAACAGTGATCATAAAATCATCTGGCTTTAAAACAACTCAGCTGTACAGTTTGGCCCCATGATCTCTCTGGTAGCTCGCTTCCATCGGGCAAACATGCAGGGGCAAAAGAAACAGCCCCTTATTCTTTTTCGGTGATCACAAAGGTTTGTCTCCTTGTTGTACCAACAACCACCTTGCTTGCTTCCTTAGTTTTGGCCTTTCACTGGGTGCTCCTTCACTGATCTGAGTAACTCTGTTATCTCCATCAACTCAATCACCTAACGCCACTCACCACCAACAACCACATCACTAATGTCCTAGAGTCAAGTTCTGCCCTGAACGAGAGGCTCCTTGAGAAAGGAGTGATGATCCTCTTTTGGGCATATTGGATCACCTCTGGGTGTAGGCTAAGTAAATTATTTTCTTTAACATCCGTCTCATGGAATCATAAAGGTTGGAGGAGACCTCCAAGATCATCAAGTCCAACCATCAACCCAGCCCCACATGCCCACTAAACCCTCTTCCCTAGTGCCAGATCTACATATTTTTTTTAACTCCTCCAGGGATGATGACTCCATCACCTCCCTGGACATCCTGTCTCACTTGGAAACTGAGAGGTAAGCTGGCTGAGGTTTTATGAAGTGTTCTTGACCTGCGTTAGGGTTTTGGCAATGAGAATCTGGTTTCCAGTCGTGGTAAAGAAAGGACAGATTAGATGCCTAATGCATCTGAAGAGAAGAAACCAAACTATAATAAAATCTGACTTTGGGTGCTAAATGCAGAAACGATGACTCTACCCATAAGGAGCTGGGCAGCCAGCAGTATCAGAAGGACACTTTTCCATCAATGGTACCTGCACTTTGTGTTTGTGAGTTGGATGGGATGGTGCAGATTCTTGGGTTCTTCTTCCTTTCTGATTCCAACAGGGAGGGGCAGCCTGTGATGCTGTTTCCCGTTTCATGTCGCTGATTTATTGTCCCTAAAAAAACCTTTGCCCTTTGGGTCGTGCTATTTATTTTCTTCAACAGTCTTTGAGGCCTTCCTTATCAAAATTGATGTAAAAAGATGTAACCCCACAGCATGGTTATTAGGTCACCTTTATCTGCTCCTCCACTGGTTTTTCATTATTCAGTGTACGACTGTGTCATCACAAACACAATGACTAGCAATCAAAACTGCTTGGGCTGATAAAACCATAACCCTGTGTCCCACAAGCAGTTAAGCCTTGAGCACCCCATGAAAGTGAGCAGTGAGGGTGCAGGTGGGTGTGAGACAGGGGTCTGGTTCAGTTCCGACATTCAGTGCCTTCTCTGTAGCACTATGGGCAACGTGGAACATGAGATGGGCTGCGGAACGTCTGTCAAGCAGCAGCTGGTCTGGGGTGGGTGTGAGGTCTGGAGCAGGCAGCACCAATGTGAGCAGAAGAGGGCTGGGTAGCCACTGTGTGGGGCCAGTCCTGGACAGTTGGCTGCTGGCCCCTAGTGGGATGGAAAAGGCCCCTTGCTCCCTTCACACATTCCTGGCTCTCACAGAAGAGCTGGCAGCCTGCCAGGGCCACCCTGACACCAGGGTCTCCAGAAGAGGTGGGCAGCTAGGGCAGAGCAAATGCTGCCTGTTCACCGAAGCTGGCCGGACCAGTGCTTGGCAGGAGCGGGCTGGGTTGCTGGCACACGAGGCTCAGATGCTGGTTTTGCTTCCCAGTTCCAGTTCCCCCTCCTGCCAGCAGCCCCGCTCTCCAGCTGCCACAGCAAGCTCCCAGCCTGAGATGGGGTCTGTGGCACAGTGCTCATGGCCCAGGGCTGCTCTGCCTGCACCTTCCTCCAGGGAGAGAAGAGCAGCCAGACATGTGCGCTCTCCCGCTCTGGCTGGACCAGTGAAGTGCTGAGAGTTCAGGCTGACACATGGATGAATCCCACAACCAGGTGAGAGGATCAAGGCAGGCCAGGTGCCTCCTGCCATAGTCAAGGGCAGGACTGGGTTGGCCTCAGCGTTGGCCACCAAGAAGAACCTTCAGCTTTGCTACCAGATGCACCCCAATAGGCTCTGAGCAGTGAGCACTGGACACAGGTCATAGCAGAGGGGTGGCCCCTTCTGTTGTAAGAGACCATCCAGGAGGGAAGGCTGGGCTGATGAGAAGCTCTGGAGGGTCCTTAACAGCTCTGAGTGGCTGCCCCTGGGCCCTGAGTGACACCCCCCACCCCCGCCCCCTGCCACACTCAGTCTAAAAGCAGGGTCCGTTTGCAGAGAGAGTTGAGAGTCTGTGGCTGGAGGTACCTTGCAGAATGTCCTTCATGTACTGAAAAGCTGATGATGAGTTTCTTTCTAAAAGGCCTGGAGGAGCTCACAGGGTTTGCTGATACAAAGGAACTGGAGGAACGCAGTGCCCTTCCTTTTCTGTAAGTACTGTCCTACTGGACTTCTCACTGCTGAGGCCACTGGCTGGTTTATGTGGCTCCCCAAAACACCACAGACCTTGCTTTGTCCAGGTCAGGATGTTCCTGTCACATTAACACACAAGCCCTCTACTTCCCCACTGGGAAAATCCCAGAGGATTTATTGAGGTAGTGAAAGGGACTCTTTCTTCATTAAAAACGGGTAGACGGTCAGGTTCAAGACAGCAGTCAGTGTATTTAGGTTTTTCCCCCTTTTTTCATAGACATTATCTGAGAAGAGGCTAGAGCGAGCAGGAAAGGGGATTTCTATACTGTGTGGTGCCACTGAAAGGATCAGGACTCCCACGGTTGGCAAAGAGGGGGTCCAGCCTGTTTCCCGGCCTCATCTCGGTGAAATACAAAAAAACCCCAAAATAATCAAACCCCAAGGGTGTTAATGAAGTCAGGTCCAGCCCTGCACCAGGTGAAGGCAGTTTACAAATTCCTTTTCCATGCTGACCCTGAACTGTTTGGTCTGCTTGTAAAATAAATCATAATACTCCATATAAAGTAAATTAGGAGGAGAAGAAGAAACTGCAGTTAGAGGCTGAGCAGTGTAGAGACGAGGGCTGTTGGGCATTGGAGCCTTCAAATCCAGCCAAGGGCGCTGCAGTCACAGCCTGCACCAGATTTCAGGGCTTCCCAAGTGCAGTCAGGAGGAAGGAGAGGATGGACCAGGGAGAAAACTGACACAGGAACTGCCTGTGCTTTGTCCAGCTCTGAACAGCTGGTTTGGGTCCTGCTTTTACTGGCTTTGTAAAAGGTTAACTACATTAAATAAAAAAAGAGAAGAGTGGAATTGAGATCAGGAAAAGAAAGAACACGTCCCAAACAATCATGGTTTTGACAGAAGAGCTGTCTCTTTGAACCCTGGTGCTGTCTGGCTTTTCAGGTTGTCAGCAGTGTGTTGTGTGCTGAGCACCGAGGGCAGGGTGGTGGAAACACCTACGAAGCAGCGTGAGCCTTATCGAGGTGCTGTACCAGGAAACGCACGGCTTCTTGGCCACTCCAGGCACGGTGCTCTGGTTAAACCTAAGAGCATGCCTCATCATAACGTGTGCCTTATCGACCTCACTATCTGATGACAACAGCAGCCCTCGGGAGACCAGACTGACATCATCCCAAACCTCAGGAGCTGAGCGCAAAGGCTGAGGTATGTTGCTGGGCTACAAGCTGCGCTTGTCTCTCTTGATCTGTTTGTACTGAACTCACAGGCACTTTGCAAGAGAAGGAGGAGTAGTAAAAATCAAGCCCAAACAACTTTCTGCAGCTTGGACTGGGGGAAAAAGCTCCAAACCAAAACACTGTCACTGCTTGAGGGAGAGAAATGGTGCCGCTGCTGCTGTGGTACAGCGTCCCTTTCTCAGCGGACCCCAGCAGAGCTTTGACGCTTGTGTTCGTCGTGCACCAGAGACAGGAGCCAGCTGTTGATCCAGCTGGAGCTCTGAACCTTCAGTCCCTAAGCTTCAGGGTGGATGGTTCATGAACCATCACATTGCCCATCTTCTTGTTAGCTGGTTCACCATGGCAAAACATGCTGGCTCTGGCCTCGGCGCCTCCTTTCGCTCATTGAAGGTGAAGGGAACTTGTGCAGTCCCAAAGGTCAGGTGCAGGAAACGGGCTAGGCTATCCTTGTGTAGTGCTCACCAGACTGCTCTGGTTTCAATTTGCTCTCCCTACCCTGGCTTCTTCAAAACACCTTCTCTCGTTGACGTCAGCACAGATTTACCACACCCCACTTATTTCAGACCTGGAGAGCACCATGGAAAAAGATTACCAGCCTTTCGGATGTCTTGGGCAAAAGGCATGAGGCCATTCTCGTTTGGGAACTGTCTTGGGGTTTGCACAGCGCCTAAGACCAGTGAGCCTGCTCCTGCCAGCCTAGTCCTGCTTGGGGTTTGCTGTACTACAACACTGTTCTTAAAAAAAACCCCTGCTTTTAACGTTTGTTGTTTGGGGTATTTTTAATTGCAATGCAAGCTTTCAGAGGGAAATGAAGCCGGATTTAGAGGCTGAGTGCCTGGGTGGATGCTAAGTGTTCTTTTACAGCCCCTATTCAGACCCAGCACTCCCCTCCCCAGGGGACGCTTGGCTTGGCTGCAGTGCTCTGACCCCGGAGAGGGGGGATGGACACACACACCTTTCCCGCTCCACACACTGTGCTCAGGAGTATTTTGAGGTGTCCTCATGGATTTGCGGAACAGGAGAGTTTGGGCTGTGGAAGGAATCGGGGGCTACTGCAAAGGCTAAGCTGTCTGCTGATGCCTCATGCCTTCCACCAGCAGAGGAAAGCAAGGCGTATCTGCCACAGCACAGTGAATCCCTGGAGAGAGCAGCCAAGAAGCTTTGTTCAAGTTGATGTGCCCGGCGGACGTTCATTTGCCATCCTGTCCCCCTGCCCCAGGTGTTCAGGACAAAGTGCAGGGGGCAAGGCTGGCGCTGGATTAATAGCTTCAGGCGACCCACTGCCTGGGAGCTCCATGGGAGCTGCCTTCCAGGGCGGTAACTGCATCCTCATCCTTAGCGCTCACTGCCCTCACTCATAACCTGCTGGTCTCTTACCCTCCCACCACACCTGCAGAGGTGGGGACCGTGGGACTAACCTGCCAGGTTACCAGCGTGAGCGATGTGGGGAGGTTTTGTGAGCGCAACCTGCGTTGTGCTGAGGGTACCTGCACGGGCATCTCTTGGCGCGTGTCTGACGTTTGTGTGCTTCTGAATACAAGTAAGATGAGTGAGACACGGCAACAAGAACAGGCCATCCAAGGAAGCTGTGGATGCTCCATGCGCCTGGTCTGATGGAAGATGCCCCTACCGATGGCAGAAGGGTTGGAACTAGATGATCATCGGATCATCAAGGTTGGAAGAGACCTCCAAGACCATAAAGTCCAATGTCAGCCCAATGCCACTATGATCTTTAAGGTCCTTCTCAACTCAAACCATTCTATGAAGTCTAACACATATGTTTGCTAAAACCTATCAAAAACATCCCCAAGCCCTGGATGAAGCTGGAACTTCAAGGAAGAGATGCTCTGAATATTTGGCCCTTTAAATTGCTATCAAACTTCGCTGCTGCCCAAGCATTGAAAACTACCCAAAAAATGGAAACGGAAGGAAAAAACCCCATAATTGATTTTTACTGATGAGTGAAGGCTTGGCTCAGGGGAAGGCTGCATAAGAGGTCTGGCGGCAATAAAACCTGCCCCCGTAGATAAAGCGTTAGATAAAGCCAGCAATCTCATGGGGCTTTGGAGAGGCTCCCAGAACAAGTGCAGGGAGCTTGAAGTGGGTTTTGAGGCACACTGTTATTCTCTGTCTTGTGGGACACATCCCTTGGTCTTTGTGAACCTTCAGGAGCACTGAGAGCGCGGTGTGCTGTGGGGGGAAGGCTTGCAGAAAGACCCCGTTAGAAAACAGAGCAGTTTTGAAATGTCTTCTTCTACAACGCGCACTGAAATACTCCTCTGAAGCACTCTTGGTTTTACCCTAACACCTACGTGGCCCTGCTCTGCTGGTCAATTAGTGGTTGCTTGCTTTTGTGTCATGATCACTAAAACTATTATAACGAAAAACCCCGTTTAAATAAACCACAGGGTGGAAGGTGGCTGAGAGAGGAGTCTGGTAAGAAATACAGGTGGAATTTTTTCAGGTTTAGAGACAGTTTTGCTCCCCTGAAGAGGAAGGAAGGGCCCTTAAGTGGCTCTTGTAAAATACAGGGATGGTCTGAGCACCCCCATCAGCCGCTTCCCATGACAATCGCCCCTGATGGACCACTTGCCGGCTGTCTCCAGGAATGGGTGAGTCATGGAGAGCCAGTTCCACAGCACCCTGCCAGCCCCTGGGGAGGAGCAGCACTGACCTCGGGAGAGCAGAGTCACAGAGCCAGGCACACTGTTCCGCGCAGGCAACTGATTCTGTGCTGTTCAGGCCAGCAGAAGTGTACGGAGCCTGCAGACGGCTTTAGCAGAAAGTGCTTTAAACCTCTGCCCTGCTTAGGTGCAGCAGGAACTAGATGCTGGTTTTCGTTGTGGAATGAGATTTTGAAATGGAGTTTGGTTACATTTCAGTAATTTACAAACTGAGCAAGTCTTGGGCAAAAAGGAAAAACAAATATAAGAGAAAGAAATGAACAGATTAAGCGCTGGGCTCCTTCCTGGATAGAGAACTAATGTTTTGGGGTAAACAGCAGCTTCCATTCGGCAAGAAAAGCCAATTCTTTTATCTGAGATCTGCCTGGAACTTAAATCAATTATTCACACACAGCTTTGCTGCTGCAGCTCGGATACAAACACCACAACGAACCCGAACAGGGGGGTGCTCAGAGTTTCCCTTGAGGTACTCTCAGAAAATTAAATGAAATTTAAAAGTGTGACTTAAAAAAATTTGGAAAGGAAATTCTTTTCTCAACACCGGTTGCATATTGGGAGAAAGAAGCTTGGGTCCTGCCTGAATGCCAGCCCTTCCCACTGGAAGGAGCTTTCCTGTTTCTATTAGCCCAGTGCCCAGCCCTCTGCAGCAGCCTTGCTGCCACATGGGACCTGCGCAGGTGTGTCACGGCCACCCGCAGCACCTGCCTTCTTCCCCTCTGGCAAGTCATTCCTCACACAGCGGGAACCATCCTCCCCTTTGCAGACTCACCTCTGCCGGCACACACGGTGCTTAAGTGGTGGGGTTTGACCTGTCTTGCATTGTGCCAGGGCCCAAGGTGCTGGGATGCTGCTGAGCTGCTCCCCGTGCCAGCAGCGGTCGGGGGTTTTCACCTCGCGCGCCTGGGGTGTGGGGTTGCAGTGATGCGCTCAGCCAAAGGGCCAGAGGAACCAGGGCTGTACTGGGAGCTGGGCTTTGTGCCTGGTGGCAAAGCAGCGAGCAGAGATGATGGGGAGCTCTTGGTACAGGTAACCCGTTTTATCCTGGTCTGGTCCTCACTTCTGCTTTTAAAACAGGGGGGAAATGCCATGGACTCTGCAGTTTTCCCGTGCGGGATGTGCCTTCCCGATGCGTTCTCTAGGGGATCTTGTTCTAGCAGAGGAATTGCACTAGATGATCTTTAGAGGTCCCTTCCAACCCCCACCAGTCTCTGATTCTGCAACCACCACGCTGGAGATCTTTAGCTGCAGACAAGCAGGGTGAGCCTACACCCATCTGTAATGGGAGGGACTGGTGACTCCTCAGTCCTTGCCCCATTTCTCCCCACGTGGGTATTTTGGGAAAAATGTGTCTCCACGTGTCTGAGCACCAAGAAGTGCCCTTCGAGATCCAGCTTCTCTGGTCACACGCTGGTGGCTGGAGACCACCCTGGGTGCTGGTAGCCCCCAGGACACCACGAGCACAGGCAAGAAAGGTTAGGATTGTGTTGAACTGGTTGTCCTCCATCCACGGGCAGAAGGAGCTGGCTGTGGCTGCCAGCGATGCTGCCTCTTGTGTCAGTGCCTGGCAAAGAGGCACAGGACACCCCCTCACCACTCCCCACCTCTTCCCACAGTCTGCTTTTCCCATCCTCCCCTCGGCACTGGCAGGGCTGTGGGGAACGGGGTGTCCCGAGTCTCTGTGACCACACTTCCTCCCATCGCCCGCGTTGTGTCTCCGTGGCTGCCGGAGTGGGAGGTGTTACAGCACCGCCGGGGACACGGTGTCTTTTGGCAGGGCAGGCAGCCTGTGCTGCCTCAGCAGTCACGCTCGCTCTGCCTGTTGTTTCCATTTCAGGCCGATGGTATCTGGGAGGAAAGTGAGGCTTCTGCTGCCGGCAGAGCCCAGGGTGTGCTGGGTGAGATCAACCTGGGAATCCTCATCTGCCAGAGACCAAACCCGGGTGCTTCCCAAGAACATTTTAAGCCTCCCTGGAGTTGTGCAACATCGTCTCATGGAGTGGTGTGCTGGGAAAACAGTGACTTAACCTGGGAGAGGGCACGGAAAAGTGATGCAAAAGGCTAGCTAATGGTGCTCTGGGAACCCTTCTGGTGGGAAGGCCCACACGACGCCACAGTTTTGCAACGGGGTGCGATCCACATTTCTGGCCCCGGCAGATTTAGGCTGTTGCAACGCTCCACTCTGAGGTCACATCTCAAATGCTCTCAGAGATGGCAGCTACTGCAGAAGCACAGCGGTGCATTTGTTGAAGGCGTCTTCTCCCTGGGAGCACATAATGCCCGTGTCCCTCTAGGATTTATTTGATGGCTCACGGGTTCCTCGGTGCAGTTTTGAGCGTCGGCTGCTTTCTGTGCAGAACCTAGCGGTCCCACACGTGGTTTCAATGAGCCTCTGACTCCTTCTCCGTACTGACACAGCAACTTGCAGCACGAGCTTCCCTGCTGCAAGGTCTCTGTTGAGGCACAGGGACATACTGGGATGTTGGAAGTCCCTGCCTCTACTAGGATGGGTCTGAATTTGCTGGTTTGCAATGGCTAAAGCCAAATGTTGGAGAGACTTGATTTTTCAGGTGGAAATCAACCTGTTCCCCGGGACGAGGGAAGGCCTAAGAGGGATTTCTGACAGTGTCATCTGACTGTGTCCAACCGAAGCCAATGCTTGGCTATTGTAGAAATCGAATGGAGTTGTTAATGGCATTTTGGGTGATCCAAAGCCTCGAGTTCGTTTTTCTTTACTCAAGAAAAAGTAAATAAACACAGCTCCTGCACCACTGACTAGCTAAGCCCAGCTGAGAGAAGTTCCTATGAGTGGTGCTGAGGGCTGGTGGTTACCCTGAGGGAAATGGTGCTTGAGCCAGTCCACACTCTGTGCAGCTGTGGGGACCAGTCTGAGAAATGGATCAAGTAATACCCACCTCCCCAACTCACTGTGGAAGAATGTTGTGGTTTTGAGTGGGTTCGTAACACGCTGTGCAAGCCAAGTTCACAGATAAACTCAAGAAACTGAGGGAATTTCTTTGGGTGTTGAAAGAAAGCATTTTAGTACAAAGAAAGCACCCGAGTTCAAATCAGATCAAATGTTCATTTCATTCTAGGAATCGCTGAAGAAAAAAACCTTTCCTAACAACAAAGAAAACCTCTGCGACAGCACTTTGCAAAACACCCCAGAAGTAACAGAAAATACCCAACAGTACGTGATGAAAAAAGCTCAGTTTTCCTTCCCAGGCAACCAGATGAGGCCATCTGAAGACAGCTACGAGCTCGTGGGTAGGTCTGTAATCCTCTGCTGACAGGAACTGCACTGACTGCATGGAGAAGAACTGCAGAGCACCGAGGCAGAGGCAATGCATGTACACCCCAGCTGTGTTTCTTCCAGCACAAGCGCTCCTGGGCTGGTCCTGGGTCCGAGCAGGGCTGCAGTGAGGTGCAGAGCGGCGCGCCGTGCTGCTTGGCTTGCAGCTGTCTGGGGGGCACCGCAGCTGGTCCCAGCTGCCTGGCCTGGCGCGTGCAAGCTCACCAGGTCTGATGAGAGTCCACCTCTTGTTGAGATAGGTGAAAACCGAAAGCGCGTGGGGAAAATGAGCGCGAGGGGTTCCTGGCAGTGGTTCTGCTGCAGCTCAGCTCTTTGAATCAGCAGCTTGTGATGCTGAAGGTAAACAATTTGCAAAAGGGTCTTGAGGAACATCGTCGCTTTAAGGACTGAACCGGACACCTCAGGTAGGAAGAAATGCCCAAGATCCTCGGACGTTGCACTGGGTTTCAGAAGCAGCAGGGCCACGACTGCTTATCATGGACTGACCGAGGTGGCCGGGATGAAACAGGATCGAGTTCTGCCCAGGGAAGTGGTAGAGTCACCATCTCTGGATGTGTTCAAAAAATGTGTAGATGTGGCCCTAGGGAACAGGGGTTAATGGGCAGAGTGGGGTTGGGTTGATAGTTGAACTGGGTGATCCTGTAGGTCTCTTTCAATCTTAATGATTCTGTGATTCTGTTTCTACCTCTGCTGCAGGTCACCTGTGCAGATCATGTTCTTCATGGGACACCTGCCACGACGATGTGGTCTCTTTCAGACCCTCAGCATCTCCTGTAATGCTGATCTTTGCTCCCCTTATCTCCACAGCAGGAGAGGTCTCTTTCCTCTGAGCGCGCTCCTCCCCTTAGAGCAGCAGCACTGGTGGTGGGAATCCCAGGACCCCCTTCCCAAGCTCCCAGGTGTTCCTGTCCTGGCTCACTCCCATTCAGAAACTGTTAATCATCCTGAACTACTTACTGCTTTTGTGATCTTAAACAGGGCTTGAACTCAGCTTTCTAGAGGTGAAAGCACGGTGTCTTACTGTAACTCAATCCTATCCTGAACCTAACAATATTTTAATCACAAAATCCAACCTCAAAACCCACAGCATTTTCAGTTACTGTATTTCATCACCACACAGCTGAAAACAACTTTTTTTTTAACCACCCTTGTTTTTCTAACGTGAATCACAAACCATGGAACTTAACAGACGGAAAAGACCCAGCGACCGAGGCTACTTCGCTCACCCTGGGGTCTATAAGGAGGCTTTCTCTGCAACCACATGGGGGTCACATGAGAGTGGCAGGGGTCTCCTTCCCCTTCACGACACCAGGTAGTCCACTGTAAAGAAGACAAAACCTGCTGTTGCCTGTAAAACATTGGTGGTGGTGGTGTCTATCAGTCCTCTGGCCCAAGGGACAGAGCCCTTATCTTTTCTGCAGAAGGCAGTTGGCAGTCTCATAGATTTGACCACTGTGCTTTAGGTGGTGGTAAGACCCGCTGTACGAAGAAAGGCTGAGAGAGCTGGGTCTGTTCAGCCTTGAGAAGACAAGGCTTAAGGGGACCTTATCACCAGGTCCCAGTACCTAAAGGGCAACTACCGGGAAGATGGAGACTCTCTTTTCACAAGGAGTCCCACAGAAAAGAGAAGGGGTGATGGATACAGGCTGCTCCTGGGGAGATTCCCGTTAGACTCCAGAGGAAAACTTTTCACCCAGAGAGCTGGAATGGTCTTCCCAGGGAAGCTGTGGACTCTGCCACTTCAGAGAGTTTTAAGGCTCAGCTTAACAGGGTGTTGGCCCATCACATTGGAACTGTTCTCCTTTAACTTAAAAGATCAAATTAGATGATCTTCAAGGTCCCTTCAAACCTGGTCTATTGTGAAGTTGTCTGCTGCTCACTTTGCTGCTACTCCTGGCTGTGGCCCTTGCATCACACTGAGGGGTAATTAACAGCAAGGTAATTGGGTCTCGGTGGGTTTGTCCACCAGAAAAATGTTAATTGTCAAGAGTGCTCTGCCCTGGCAGCCAGGAATGGTGTTCACCTCCTCCTGGGAAGGCTGGCTCACTGGTGAGAAAACTAGGCCATCTGAATCCAAACTCCCATAGGGAATAGCCAAGGGAGAAAGCCTGATCTTCAGGCTGTCACTCCCAAGTTGTAGCCACCTCTCTTCCCATGGTGTTTATGCTCTGGGAGAATCGATGGGCATTTCACAATCCTGCAGGGTGTTTACAGTTCCCAGCTTCTGCCTACAGATGTGCTGGGATAATGGCTCCTGGTATGTGTTTGGTACTTGTGCTGATGAAGGGGCTGGAGGGAAGCCCTCAGGCTTGGTCTCAGTGACACTGAGGTGTATCTGAATTACTCCAGATTTCATGTCATGTATGTGGTTGCAGAAGCCTGGCCCTCAGCACCCGCTGATGCTCAGGCAAAACACGAGTGTAAGCACTCTGCATAAAGACTTGGTCAGGGGAGTGTCAGGGAACACCCCAGGGATCAGCAGTGCCCAAGGTGGGGCCAGGCATATGTTGGTCGTTGCACTGCTCCAGGCGGGTACCAGCAGCGGTGGTGGCCATCCCTGGGGCTGTCCCAGTTGGGCTGACCCAGAGCTTTCCCACAGCCTCTCCGGGGGTCCCTGGAGGGTGCAGCAGACCCAGCAGAAGGCAGATGGTGCAATCAGGCTCTCAGGCTCTCAATGGGAGTTGATTACCCTCAGTCATGTCTGGGAGGGAGGGAGGGACACACTTTGTGCCTTGATCAACTTCATGCATCTTCCTGTACGGGGATGGGGGGGGGACAACGGGGAGGGGGGGAGGACTGTTTGCAAAATTAGAGTTCATAAAACCTCCCCCAGCCCCTTCCCTGAAAGCTACACCCACATTTTTCTCATGGATGATTCACTGTTAAAACAAAGTGTTTCTCCAGCTGGAGTTTCTCTGTGCTATCTATTAGAAACAGCTGAATAACTGCCTTAACGCCAGGCTCCTGGGGTGGTGGTGGGAGCACGCCTGAGCCGGGGCGCCTCCGCTTGCACACGTGCGTGCCCCTGCCTTCAACTCGAGCTTCTCTTTTGCCCTGTCCACTCCTTTTCCTCTCAGTGTCTTGTCTCTGTGTGGTTTTTCACTCGTCCCTCTCCCTCTGCCTTCTCCTCGTGCAAAGCGCGGCGCCGCAGACGCTGGCGTTCGTCTCCCGAAGCGGCCACGCGCAGAACCATGCAGTGACCTCACGCATTCCTTCGCAGATAAACAGAAGAAGATGCTGGTTGGAGCTCACTCACGTGATGCAAGAAGAGAGAGGTAAAACAGGTCAGTTCCAATCAAACAAAGGAAAACTGCAGATGAAACAACAGGAAAAGCACCGATGCTCCGTCCAACTGGAGAAGGATTTGTTTCTCCAGGGCAGCGCCTGACCTGGGCTGTTTGCACGTGATTTTTTGGGGGAGTGACGGTGCTGCTCTGTCCCAGGAGTGAGGTGTGTCTTCATCGCTTTGATGCGCGCAGCTCTGAAATCAGCAACACGGGAAGCCACGGGGGCAAGGATGTCAAGAATGGCAAGAGGCTTCCTGAGGTGATAAAAAGGCCACCTCTGGGGGTGTTGCGCAGGAAAATTCCAGTGGCGGCGTGCACTGGTTGAAAGAACAAACGTGAAGGTTGAAAGCCGACCTGTTCACGTGAGGAGGTTTCTTGCCTCTCGGGTCATCTTCCACTGGAGGGTTCTCTGGTGTGAGACACGCAGCCCCGCTACAAACATTACACTTTGGGGTGCAGACACGGAGGAAAAGCACGTGTGTTCGGGGAAGTGTGCTGTCCGGCAAAGAGAGCCAGCTGTGCCGGGGAGGCGATGAAGGAAGGTCGGGAGATCTGCTCCGGGAAACAAGCCCACGGTATGGCAGCCGTTGAGCCCGAAGCAGCACAGTCTGGCCTTGTGACATGGCTCTGGAGAGGGACTCTTCCCGAGGGGATCTAGCAACAGGACAAGGGGAAAAGGGTTTGAAACGGAAGGATAAGAGGTTTAAACTAGATCTTAGGAAGAAGTTCTTCAGTCCAAGGGAGAGAGACTCTGGAATCGATTGCCCAGAGAGGTTGTGGCTACCCCCTCCCTGGAGGTGTTCAAGGCCAGGTTGGATGAGACGTTGAGTGATCAAGTCTGGTTGAGAGGCGTTGCTTCCCACGGCAGGGTGTTGGGGGAGATGAGCTCTGAGGTCCCTTCCCACCTCAGCCAGTCTGTGGTTCTGTGATGCTGAGGCAGTGGCCATCTCAGTTCAAACCCTCCTCTGCCAGCCCCAGCTGTGCCAAGGAGGCACAGCTTGGTGGGTGCAGGGCAGGGTGTGCCCCTACTCCCACTGCCCAGCCCGCCCTGTCTCTCTCTCATGTGTGCACCAGAGTGGGAAAAGAGATTAATCAGCTTGCTGTGGCCAGGAGAGCTCAGCTGCAGGCTGCAAGGGCAGGAGCAGCCCCTGCTCTGCCTCTTGCTCCGCTGCGAGCAGCTGCTGAAGGCCGGGAACTATTTATTCAACAGGCTGAACAGGTAGGGTGAGTGCGGCAGCAGAGCGAGCTTCCCTCACACTCCACCACCCCCAGCACCTGGACCGACGTCTCCACTTGAATGAAAGTGCAAGTGGGAGGTGTGGCGCATGAGTGATGCACGAAAGGTTTGATGCATTTAGGGTGCAGCCTCAACCAGAAGCTACCAGCAACGGATGAGCCTTGGGGCGAGCCCAAGCCGCTTCCACGCAGACTGACGGAGATACGGTTGGGCTTTTTGTCATCAGTGGGAACAGGTGGAGGTCCTCCGTGGCCAGCCAAGGAGAGATTAGGCTAATGATGTCATGGTGCTTGTAACGGCCTGTTCAGCCGTAACGCAGCTCTCTGTGAGCGTGGCACAGGCTCTAATTACGCGATCGCATACTCCCTGCCCTGCAAAGCGCCCGCCTCGATTGAAGGGCAGGGTGGGAGCTAAAGGCTCCTGGCTCTCTCCAGCCCCACAGCCTTGTCCCGTGTCCTGGCGCCTTTCTGCAACAGCCTTCCCGTGGGGTCTTGGGCAAGAAAGTGCCGTAACGCGTGGCAGGGACTGCGCTGCAGCCTCACCCGTAGCTCTAGCCTGGCTTTCTCTAAATATAGGCACTTGGTTTTGCAATCTTGCTGAACCCCAGCCCTACGTAAGGGGTAACTGACAGCAGTGGCTGCTTTGGGTTTCGCATGCCAGTACGGCCCGTGGGGCTCCCCGCTGCAGGAGGCATGCACAGCCCCGCCGAGGCTCGGTGGCACACCTAGCTCCGGCAGCAGCAGCACACCGGACTGCTGCTGGCAGCAGGACCAGTCACAGCAGAAGCGTTTAGCTCTCTGACCTGACACCATTTGCTCGCTCTGCTTCTGGCCATCTTTTCAATCTCGTCTTCTGCTTCATTTAACCTGCTCCAGAGGATGCTGCAAGCTTGGCTTCCAGCATCCCCGACGCTGACAGCTGAAGGACTGGCTGAAGACAGCGGGAAGCTTGAGTGGAGGAAGAGCAGGGAAGAAAATTCTGACGCTGTGGAAAATGGAAGGCAGGGAAACCAAGTGAACCTCCGAAGGAAAAGGGTACTTATGGCCTTGGAAGCACAGGGAAAGATTCAGGGAAATAGAGGAGCCACAAAAGATCTATAGGGTCAGAAGAAAAGAGAACATCCAGAGCAGGGTGTGAGAATAACAAGCAGGAAAAACAGATGAAAGAAAACAAAACATTTAAAAAAACCCCAACAAGCTCAATCAGGAAACAAAAGCAGGAAAGAGGATACAACCCAGCAGCGAGAAGAAAGGCTTCAGATGTGCTCCCGCATGCTCTGTCTCCTGCGACCTACACTCTGCCTCATCTCTGCATCCCAGAGAGTCACCCCTGCCCTGCAGTGCTCAGCATTGCCCTGTGGGACTGACCAGGAAGGGACAAGGCTCCAGGGCTGCATGGCACCACAGCCAAGCCACTGGCCCTGCTCCCAGGGGGGCTCTCCAGCACACCCCAGCAGCCTTCGTCCCAGGTGCTTGCACCGGCATGTGTCACTTCAGAAGAGCAGCCACTGCAGCCCAGTCACTCAGTGACTGGCACCTCTCCGTAGGAGAGGCAGTGTGCCTGCACGCCGAGGGGCAGCGTCCTGACTTTACTGATGTGTAAACCCGCAGCAAACACTGAGCTGGGCGGCCTGCAAAGGCAGCCGGGCTAGGGAATGCACGATGAGAACAACTTCCTCCGCGGAGAATCTTCTTCGAACGTGACTTCCACCTAAAGCAGAGATGGAGTAATCCCATGGACGTCACTGGCCTTGACGCCAGCACAGCGCTGGTACGTGTGGCTGCTGAAATAGGTCGGAGCGGTGTACGCGGAGGTGCAGCGAGAAAAAGGAGCTGCTACAGCTGTTTCCCCCCCTGAGCCCTGCAGGTCTCCCCAGCTCACAGAGGGTGAGCTGCACCCTGCACTGGGCACAGCTCAAGGGAGGGGGCTGACTGCTGTCCTTTAGCATCTTCTCCACCCAGGCAAGCAGTTTCCGTGGGGCTGGGCAGAAAAAGCTGGTCGGTTGAAGTTTTACATTTCCTGTGTGAAAGAGCAGGACGAAGCGCTGTGTTCCTGGTGTCGCATCAGAATCCTGCCACTGGGTGAACGGACTAAAGCGGCCAGGGACTCGGCATGGTAATGGTTGTGACTACTGGCCAGCTGCTGGATTTCACAGTCTCAAGTGCACGAGGTTGCTGCCATTGCTCTAATCCCTGCGGGTGCTCTCCCTGGCGATGTGAAACGAAGGGTTGTCCTCGGAGCCGTGTGAATGCCCAAAGCCGGGTCTGCAGAGGGTAACGCTGCCCAGTCCGTGTGCTGCTGGTGTTGAAGGATGCACACACAGAGCCACAGCTTTGTTTGTTCAGTATCTGCAAAACCTAAACTGCTTTTACTTGTCTTCACTGTTTGACATCTATTCTATCTGCTAACGAGGTTCTGTTTGCTAACGAGGTTCCCTACCACCAGTTGCTGGTGCTGTCAAAGTGAAACAACTGCTACAGCTGATCCAATTACTCTTCGGCTCCAACGACTGAAGCATCTGCTCCAATAAATTGATTTCTGGTCTTCCCACTTGAGAGGCAGCTCTTCTCCACACTAGGAACAGAGCAGAAGGGAGGAAGAGAGACTGGGGTTTCTGGAGTCATGCAAACTGCTAATGATCAGCCAACATCTTTCCTACGGATGCGTCCCTTCACGCAGCAGCGCTGGCATCATCCGTCCCATCCCCACCACGCTGCAATCCCTGTTCAGAAGCAAATGTCAAAGGAGAAAAAAAGCCCAACAAGAAGCCAGCAAATGAAATGAGGAAGAAAGTAATGCTCAGGGAGCTTGGCAGAGCGTCACATCCCCCCACGAGGAAAGAAGCAGCTGATGTGCAGCATCCAGGTGATGCGACGTCATGTGGGCGTAAGGGCTTCCCACAGCCCCCGGTGCTGCGCAGAGCACACGGGGGCAGGGAGCTGCACAGGCAGCTCTGGAAGCTGCTGGTGAGAAACGCACCTCAGTGTGTGAGTGTGAGTGAGTGTGAGGACCATTGGCCCCACACTCTCTGTGCTCCTTTGATGCTAGGAAGGAACGCTCTGCGTTGGGAACCAGCACTCCACTCTGACCGAGGGCTATGTGGAAACAGGAGAGGGTAGGAGACAAGAAGAAACTTGTTCAGTCAGGGAGGAAAAGCAGTCCGAGGTCTGTAGCTGTTCTGCTGCTGAGCAAAGCTTGTGAGCCAGGTGAACCTGAGCACTTGCAAAGGTTAAGCCTGATGTTCTCACAGAAAGTTAGGGGTTGGAAGGTCACAACAGCAGGACTGCTGGTTGCCCTGGTGTGCTGCTTGTGGCTGAACACTGGGACTGCCCAGGGATCAGACAGTTGAGGCCCCATCCCTGGAGATACTCAAGGTGAGCCTGGACAAGGCTCTGGGCAACCTGATCTAGTTGAGGATGTCCCTGCTCACCGCAGGGAGGTTGCATTGATGACCTTTGGAGGTCCCTTCCAGCCCAACACGCTGTGTGTCTTGTTTGTGTGTCTGTGATGAACGCAGCAGCCACTTTTACTACACGTGAGTTGTGGGGTGTTTGTTCAGCCTTTCTCTGACACTTTCTGGGTAATGTTTTCCTCGTTGGTCTCAGCCCGCAGCCCTTTTCTCAGAAAACTGAAGAGAGTCGCCCCGGCTACGCTTCCGTGGGTGGATGTGTGTGTTTATGTGTGCTAAAAATACAGCGCTTAGTTCAGGTGCTATTAGAATATTCCACTACCTGGGTGTTTGTCAAGACCCATTTTAAACTGCTGCTGGGTTTAACCATCCCTCACGTGCCGTGTGGAGGGAGTTCACCACTTCTGCTCCTCTCTAGCTGGTGGATTCCAGTAGTTTGAGGAAAACCAGTCTAAACCAGTATAGGAAGGACATCAAGGTGCTAGAGAGGGGGCAGAGAAGGCCAACCTGGCCAGGTACTGGTCTGGAGAACAAGAGCTGATAAGGAGAGGCTGAAAGCTGGGGCTGTTCAGCCTGGAGAAGAGGAGGCTGAGGGGAGACCTCATTGCTCTCTACAACTACCTGAAGGGAGGCTGGAGTGAGGCAGGTGCTGGCCTCTTCTCCCTTGTGACAGGACAAGAAGAAATGGGATCAGGTTGTGCCGGGGGGGTTCAGGTTGGATATTAAGAAAGACTTCTTCCCAGCAAGAGTGAGGAGGCCTTGGAACAGGCTGCCCAGGGAGTGGGTGGAGGTACCATTCCTGGAGGGGTTCAACAAACAGGTAGACAGGGTGTTTCAGGAGGTGGTTTAGTGGTTTGGTGCTGCAGGGCAGATGGTTGGACTTGGTGATCTTGAAGGTCTCTTCTGACTTTGATGATTCTGTATTTCTACAGAGGTCCCTCAAGAGAACCATGAGGAGATGGCTGCTTCTCCCTGTCTGGTCCCTCTGGGCTTCTCCCCGAGCTTCAGGGCTGCTGCTGTCTTCGAGTGCAGGAGATCCTGCACTGAGTAGCCCTGAGACAGAGAGGACACTGGCTGTAGATAACTGCTCCAGCAGAGACATTTCAATATAAAAGCCAAACAGGAGAGATAAGGAAGAGATCAGCCTGCCCATCTGCAGGTGCTGGGGAGCCCGACTGCCGCCTTTACACAAGCACTGGTGTAAATACTAGTCACCTGGGGGTGAGGATGAGTTTATCTTTGTTGGGAATCCATGGAAATTACCTGTAACCCTCAGCGCTGCGCTGGGTTGCCCAACGCAGCCATATAACCACGATGCATATTTATGGGGCGACGATCCCTAGGGTTCATCGAGTTCCATAACCTGGACTCGCGGGGAGCAGCCGGATCACCCGCTCCTCTGGGCTGTGGTAAGAAAAGCCAGACTGGAAAGACTTTGTGGAAGCAGTTTGGGGTTCTTTTTGTTGGTTTTTTCACAACCAGCCTCGAATTTTTTAGGGTTTTCTCTAGGGGATTACTGTTTCATGTCCCTTCTCAGCGCTTGAGATCTGAAAAGTCCCACGAAACAGCCTGTGCAGCCAGTTAACCCCTTCATGTGCAGCTCTGGAGCGTTTCCTCCCTTCCCAGGTACACTGCAGGCACTAGAGGATTGTGGCAAGGTCCCACAGAACTGAAGAGCCTGAAGTCAACAGCAGGTGATGCAGACGTCATTGAAGCCTGCAGAGATGACCCCTGGGAAGCAGTACCCCCGAATATAAAACAAGGCAAGTTTCATAAGGCACCCGAACGCCCGCGTGGCTCGCGGCGTGCTAGCAACGTCAGGGTTCAGCCAGGAGATGGTAAAAGAATTCCTTCTGGTGCTCAAGGGAAAAAGAAGGTTCTGCAGTTCATTACAGGGCTGGGCTGTGCTGCTGCAGGGGTAGCAGAAATAAAAAGTAATAAAATCTGACTTTGTCCCTAATACCAGCAGATCCAAAGCTAAACACACAAGGTCTGTTTCATAAGATCAAACTGCTTTTCCACAGCCTTTTCTCAGAGAGGGGGAGAAAAGCCCCAACAACCCACTCGGGGAGCGAGGCAGGGGATTTCACAGTTCCCTTTTCAGTGGCATTGTGCTCTGGAAATGTCTTCGGCCACCACGGTGCATTTGGCAGCCTGGTTTCGCGCTAACAGCAGTGGTGGAAAAGAGCTGACTAGTCACCCAACCCTTTCCCAGGCCAGTAACCTACTGCACCCTGCACTGCGTCTCCTGCTGCTCGACAAGGGCTGGAGAGGTCCCAGGGGAGTGCTGGGAGCCTGAACCTGCCCGGCTCCCCCATCGTCCTGCCTGTCACCCCACACCACCGTCTTGGGACACTCTGTGGTGGAAGGGAGACCCACGCAGGTGCCTCCAGCCCCACAGGGCTTGGCAGGCATTGGTGTGGGATGGGAATCTTGAGCAGCGGGCTGGCAGCTCGTGGGGTTATACTGGGAAGAACGTTCTTGCGCTCCACATCTGCCTTCCCCAGGGAGGTTCTGCTGGGTTTGGTGGGTGCTCTTTGCAGGAGGGCATACGGGGCTAGCTGGCTGTAACGGGGAACCGAGTGTCGCTGGGGACTGACGCAGCAGTCCTGCAGCAGCGCAGTGGGTCATCCCCAGCGGCCGGGCTTCCTCTTTGCTGCCTGAGAAGGGCCCCATCCCAGCCACCTAACCAGAGCGCGGGCAAGGAGATGCCCGTTTGTTTTGCGTAAACCTCTGTGCAGCTGGGTGGTTTAGTCCGGAGAAGATAAGAGCGATCCTATCACTCTTCATGACTACCTGAAGGGAGGTTGTAGAAAGGTGGGGTCGGTCTCTTCTCCCAAATCACTAGTGATCGCACGAGAGGAAACCTGTGCCGCGGAGGTCCAGATTGGACGCGAGGAAAATCCTCTCCATTTACAGCGTGGTCAGGGATTGCAGCAGGCTGCCCAGGGAGGTGGTGGCGTCGCCATCCCTGGAGGCGTTCAAAAATCTAGTAGGATGTGGCACTTTGGGGCCTGGTTTAGTGGCTACGGTGCTGTTGGGTGGACAGTTCCACTTGATGAACTTGGAAAACTCTTCCAATCATAATGGTTTCTGTGAATCACTTGCCCAGTTTGTCTAAGCCTTTATGGATCAGTGAAACAGGCTGGAGAACTACCAGAAGCTGCTGCCTCTCATCTGTCTGGCTGCCCTGCCCCGCCAGCAGGAACTTCAGCAGTTTCACTTCCACACCCTGCTGGGGGCAGAACGGCCGCCGTGAGCAGCAGGAACAAGAGTAATGGTTTTAAAAAAGCAGCTGGGGAGAGACAGGTCACCAGCACTGCCCAGCTGGAAAAGGTTCACCTGCAGAGGCTAGGGCTGGCCGGAAAGGACAGGCTCGGAGCAGGATCTGCTGTGAACGGAACTCGTGTCCTGCTGACCCTGGGCAGGGTCAGCACAGGTGGGCTCCAGGGGAACGCCCAGGTTGCAGGGGCAGGGGGACTCCCCGTGTTTCATTATAAACCCATGGAGGGTCCAGCCCCTCACCCTGTCTGGTGTGTTTGCCAACCTGTCCGACTTGGAACTGTGCAGGGAGGTGATGGACCTGCTGTCTCTGGAGGTGTTCAGAGACACCTGTGGTGCTGGGAACAGAGGTGAGCGGGCAGGGTGGGATTGGGTTGATGGTTGGACTAGATGATCTTGGAGGCCTCTTCCAACCCTAATGATTCTGTGATTCTATGACCTGTCTGACCGCCTTGCTACCCTTTACTCCCTCACAGTCCTGCCCTGATGGTCACAGCTTGGAGCCTGCTGCCGCCATCCCACAAACCCACCGGTGCCAGAGGGGCACAGCCTGGGACTGCACGTGGAGTCACCAGCACCTAGGTTCCAGCCATGGGAGAGCCAGACACGAGGTGGTTTCAGCCGCCGCTTGACTGGAGTCCCACCAGTGCGCTCCAGTGCGAGGCCTGGCTGCGGTCAGCCCTTTCCCATCCGATAGAGCCAGGATGGCCACAGAGCCTTTTTGAGAAAGGATTGGTCTGAATGTTGACACACGTTTTGGGGGAGGGAAGCCTTCTTTCAGCTGAACTCCTTTATCCACCTCTGGTGCCTCCTCTGCCCCAAAGAAAAGGTTGTTCTCATTAAATTCCTTCCCTGCAGTTAATTAGTAAAGTCCAAGCCAGCCTCTCCTCGGGAGCTGGTAGTTCCCTTAATCTCTCTGTTGCCAGGGCATGCTGACATGCTCCACTGGTACCAGTTCCAGCGTGATGTGGGGGACTGTGGAGAGAAAGGGCTGATCAAACACAGCCTGATTTAAAAAAAGGAGAAGAGAAAGCTGGTTTTGATGGGACTGTGAAGATCACAAAGGGGTAAGCACCCGGGGGGGGGGGGGGGGG